>OY755216.1:565244-1165244 GCA_963576765.1 Draba incana | reverse complement strand
CCACTATATGTATGTGTGAGTTGTGTAAGAAAAAAAAAAATGTTAACAATGTTTCTTGCTTTTTTCTCTTTAGAACAAGTTAACAAAAACAGAACAAAGAGAAAGAGAGCAAGATGAACTAACCTTTGAGAGTGAAACAAAGGTTAGATGCGAGAAATCCAACATGGTATCAGAGCTTCATGATCCCTGGAACCTGCATCAAGAAGAAGAACGGTGAGGTCATGAGAGGGAGAAGAAGTCAGTCCAAGAGAGACCGTAGAGAAGAGAGGAAGAAGAAGAAGAGAAAGATGGAAACAACCATCAAAGAACAAGACCGAACACCGAACAAAGAACAACATGAACAAGACAAGAACAACTGAACAAGACCGAACTAGAAGAACAACAAAGAACAAGACAAGAACAAGAAGAACAAGACGGAACAACACAGAACAAGAACAAGAAAGAAGAAGAGGAGGAGACAAGAACCTCCAAACTTGAAGACCTTGCAGCCACTGAAATGGATAAGCCATGGAAGTGAATGCTGAGGGAGATGAAGAGAAGAAGCCTCCATAAAATGGAGAAGCGTAAGGCTGAAAAACCAGAAAAAGAAACAGAGCAAAGCTGAGGCTGAGTCGAAGAAGACAGGGAAGGAAAGAAGATGTGGTGACAAAAGCACCATCAACTTTTCACAAACACTTCCATAAGGCCGTACCTTCAAGAGCATCCAAGAAGACAAGGAGATCTTTGGAAGAAGCTATGGAGATAGTGCGGATGTGGAGACAAAGTTGTGAAAGTGAATTCCTTGCTTGTTTGACACGGTGAAGGCAAAGCTTGAAGATGTTTTTTGAATTTAAGAATCCATGTGGTTCCTAAGCTGAAACAAGAAGAAGAGAAGCCAAGGTTAGAGAAAGACCAAAGCCAACGGTTCAAGGAATCAAACAAACCAAGTCCGAAAAAAGCGGAGGTTGATGATTCAAGAGCCTAACAAGCTGCGTTTAGAGAAAAACCGAGGTGAGGATTCAAAGACCAAACGACTAAAGCAAAGCTAAGGTGATGATAGGAAAAAGAAACCACTCAGACTACGGTTAGAGAAAACCGAGCTGATGGATCCTGTCAAAAAGTCCAAGGCTAAAGCTAAGGTGATGGTTCCGAGAGTCTAAAATGAACAAGACTGGTGATCAAGAAGACACCAAGCAAAAGAAGAGAAGCTCACCTAAAGAGAAAGGGAGCTAAATCCGGTTCAGAGACGACCGAAGAAGACGTGAGGAATTCACGCACAAGACTTCAAGAAAAACGTGAGAGAGCTCGCGGTAAACTTGAAGGTGAAAAGAAGAAAGCTCACCAGTGAGGGAGCTAAGGAAGGTTGCAGCGACAACCAACCGGAAGAAGACGTGACAGATGTTCACGAACTGAAGACGTGAGAAGAAGCTCACGGAGATGACTTTAGGAAACATGGAGAAGGCTCATGGGAAAGGGTCAAAGTGTTTCCTGCAAGAAAAGAAAGAAAATTGGTCAAGTAATTGATCAAAACAATGAAGAGATTGCGAAGAAAATCTGTCAAAAGGAGACAAAGAAATTCGCACAAGAATAAACTGTCCTTGGAGATTTGGAGATTCATATCAAGAGGGAGATAAGAATCACAAGAGAAGAAGCTCACCTGGATGGGAAAAGGTTGCAGACGCAGCTGGACGATGTGAGGAAGCTCATGGAGAAGATGCAGAGCAACACTGAGTAGAAAACCTGTTAAAAGGACGGCAATGAAATTTCGAATAAGAAGAAGCCAAACTCAGTAAGATTCCAAGCAAGAGGGAGAGCGAGAAGTTGAGCGTACCAGCGACTACACCAAAGGGATTCGCACAGGGAAGAGATGTGATTCCAACGAAGAAGAAGAAGCTATGGGAATGAAATCCCTAAATTGAAATTGGGGGTTTCAAACAAGAATTCAAGAGGGAGTGTTGGAATTGAATCCTTGTTTGAATCTGCAAAAGAGAAAGCTTCAAGTGAGAAGAAGAAGAATCATAGCAAAGCATCAAAGAAGAAGATGCATAGAAGAAGTTGTCGTGAACACAAAGTCAACAGAAGAAGAAGTCAACAAGGCTTTGAGTGGTTTTGTGTTAATGGGCCATCAGATTGTTAAAGCCCAATAATATTAGCTAACAAAACCAGAAAACAAAATCAGAACAAGACAAGTGTTGTTGTTAGCTAAAAGTCAAGTGAGTTGTTAGAGTTGTTGCTTGAGTCTTACTTGTAAAACTAGTCTAGTGATCTTAGAGGTATGGACTAGGAGTAAGTGTGTGTGTGGTAAGTAGAGAAACCACTATATGTATGTGTGAGTTGTGTAAGAAAAAAAAAAAATGTTAACAATGTTTCTTGCTTTTTTCTCTTTAGAACAAGTTAACAAAAACAGAACAAAGAGAAAGAGAGCAAGATGAACTAACCTTTGAGAGTGAAACAAAGGTTAGATGCGAGAAATCCAACATGGTATCAGAGCTTCATGATCCCTGGAACCTGCATCAAGAAGAAGAACGGTGAGGTCATGAGAGGGAGAAGAAGTCAGTCCAAGAGAGACCGTAGAGAAGAGAGGAAGAAGAAGAAGAGAAAGATGGAAACAACCATCAAAGAACAAGACCGAACACCGAACAAAGAACAACATGAACAAGACAAGAACAACTGAACAAGACCGAACTAGAAGAACAACAAAGAACAAGACAAGAACAAGAAGAACAAGACGGAACAACACAGAACAAGAACAAGAAAGAAGAAGAGGAGGAGACAAGAACCTCCAAACTTGAAGACCTTGCAGCCACTGAAATGGATAAGCCATGGAAGTGAATGCTGAGGGAGATGAAGAGAAGAAGCCTCCATAAAATGGAGAAGCGTAAGGCTGAAAAACCAGAAAAAGAAACAGAGCAAAGCTGAGGCTGAGTCGAAGAAGACAGGGAAGGAAAGAAGATGTGGTGACAAAAGCACCATCAACTTTTCACAAACACTTCCATAAGGCCGTACCTTCAAGAGCATCCAAGAAGACAAGGAGATCTTTGGAAGAAGCTATGGAGATAGTGCGGATGTGGAGACAAAGTTGTGAAAGTGAATTCCTTGCTTGTTTGACACGGTGAAGGCAAAGCTTGAAGATGTTTTTTGAATTTAAGAATCCATGTGGTTCCTAAGCTGAAACAAGAAGAAGAGAAGCCAAGGTTAGAGAAAGACCAAAGCCAACGGTTCAAGGAATCAAACAAACCAAGTCCGAAAAAAGCGGAGGTTGATGATTCAAGAGCCTAACAAGCTGCGTTTAGAGAAAAACCGAGGTGAGGATTCAAAGACCAAACGACTAAAGCAAAGCTAAGGTGATGATAGGAAAAAGAAACCACTCAGACTACGGTTAGAGAAAACCGAGCTGATGGATCCTGTCAAAAAGTCCAAGGCTAAAGCTAAGGTGATGGTTCCGAGAGTCTAAAATGAACAAGACTGGTGATCAAGAAGACACCAAGCAAAAGAAGAGAAGCTCACCTAAAGAGAAAGGGAGCTAAATCCGGTTCAGAGACGACCGAAGAAGACGTGAGGAATTCACGCACAAGACTTCAAGAAAAACGTGAGAGAGCTCGCGGTAAACTTGAAGGTGAAAAGAAGAAAGCTCACCAGTGAGGGAGCTAAGGAAGGTTGCAGCGACAACCAACCGGAAGAAGACGTGACAGATGTTCACGAACTGAAGACGTGAGAAGAAGCTCACGGAGATGACTTTAGGAAACATGGAGAAGGCTCATGGGAAAGGGTCAAAGTGTTTCCTGCAAGAAAAGAAAGAAAATTGGTCAAGTAATTGATCAAAACAATGAAGAGATTGCGAAGAAAATCTGTCAAAAGGAGACAAAGAAATTCGCACAAGAATAAACTGTCCTTGGAGATTTGGAGATTCATATCAAGAGGGAGATAAGAATCACAAGAGAAGAAGCTCACCTGGATGGGAAAAGGTTGCAGACGCAGCTGGACGATGTGAGGAAGCTCATGGAGAAGATGCAGAGCAACACTGAGTAGAAAACCTGTTAAAAGGACGGCAATGAAATTTCGAATAAGAAGAAGCCAAACTCAGTAAGATTCCAAGCAAGAGGGAGAGCGAGAAGTTGAGCGTACCAGCGACTACACCAAAGGGATTCGCACAGGGAAGAGATGTGATTCCAACGAAGAAGAAGAAGCTATGGGAATGAAATCCCTAAATTGAAATTGGGGGTTTCAAACAAGAATTCAAGAGGGAGTGTTGGAATTGAATCCTTGTTTGAATCTGCAAAAGAGAAAGCTTCAAGTGAGAAGAAGAAGAATCATAGCAAAGCATCAAAGAAGAAGATGCATAGAAGAAGTTGTCGTGAACACAAAGTCAACAGAAGAAGAAGTCAACAAGGCTTTGAGTGGTTTTGTGTTAATGGGCCATCAGATTGTTAAAGCCCAATAATATTAGCTAACAAAACCAGAAAACAAAATCAGAACAAGACAAGTGTTGTTGTTAGCTAAAAGTCAAGTGAGTTGTTAGAGTTGTTGCTTGAGTCTTACTTGTAAAACTAGTCTAGTGATCTTAGAGGTATGGACTAGGAGTAAGTGTGTGTGTGGTAAGTAGAGAAACCACTATATGTATGTGTGAGTTGTGTAAGAAAAAAAAAAAATGTTAACAATGTTTCTTGCTTTTTTCTCTTTAGAACAAGTTAACAAAAACAGAACAAAGAGAAAGAGAGCAAGATGAACTAACCTTTGAGAGTGAAACAAAGGTTAGATGCGAGAAATCCAACATGGTATCAGAGCTTCATGATCCCTGGAACCTGCATCAAGAAGAAGAACGGTGAGGTCATGAGAGGGAGAAGAAGTCAGTCCAAGAGAGACCGTAGAGAAGAGAGGAAGAAGAAGAAGAGAAAGATGGAAACAACCATCAAAGAACAAGACCGAACACCGAACAAAGAACAACATGAACAAGACAAGAACAACTGAACAAGACCGAACTAGAAGAACAACAAAGAACAAGACAAGAACAAGAAGAACAAGACGGAACAACACAGAACAAGAACAAGAAAGAAGAAGAGGAGGAGACAAGAACCTCCAAACTTGAAGACCTTGCAGCCACTGAAATGGATAAGCCATGGAAGTGAATGCTGAGGGAGATGAAGAGAAGAAGCCTCCATAAAATGGAGAAGCGTAAGGCTGAAAAACCAGAAAAAGAAACAGAGCAAAGCTGAGGCTGAGTCGAAGAAGACAGGGAAGGAAAGAAGATGTGGTGACAAAAGCACCATCAACTTTTCACAAACACTTCCATAAGGCCGTACCTTCAAGAGCATCCAAGAAGACAAGGAGATCTTTGGAAGAAGCTATGGAGATAGTGCGGATGTGGAGACAAAGTTGTGAAAGTGAATTCCTTGCTTGTTTGACACGGTGAAGGCAAAGCTTGAAGATATTTTTTGAATTTAAGAATCCATGTGGTTCCTAAGCTGAAACAAGAAGAAGAGAAGCCAAGGTTAGAGAAAGACCAAAGCCAACGGTTCAAGGAATCAAACAAACCAAGTCCGAAAAAAGCGGAGGTTGATGATTCAAGAGCCTAACAAGCTGCGTTTAGAGAAAAACCGAGGTGAGGATTCAAAGACCAAACGACTAAAGCAAAGCTAAGGTGATGATAGGAAAAAGAAACCACTCAGACTACGGTTAGAGAAAACCGAGCTGATGGATCCTGTCAAAAAGTCCAAGGCTAAAGCTAAGGTGATGGTTCCGAGAGTCTAAAATGAACAAGACTGGTGATCAAGAAGACACCAAGCAAAAGAAGAGAAGCTCACCTAAAGAGAAAGGGAGCTAAATCCGGTTCAGAGACGACCAAAGAAGACGTGAGGAATTCACGCACAAGACTTCAAGAAAAGCGTGAGAGAGCTCGCGGTAAACTTGAAGGTGAAAAGAAGAAAGCTCACCAGTGAGGGAGCTAAGGAAGGTTGCAGCGACAACCAACCGGAAGAAGACGTGACAGATGTTCACGAACTGAAGACGTGAGAAGAAGCTCACGGAGATGACTTTAGGAAACATGGAGAAGGCTCATGGGAAAGGGTCAAAGTGTTTCCTGCAAGAAAAGAAAGAAAATTGGTCAAGTAATTGATCAAAACAATGAAGAGATTGCGAAGAAAATCTGTCAAAAGGAGACAAAGAAATTCGCACAAGAATAAACTGTCCTTGGAGATTTGGAGATTCATATCAAGAGGGAGATAAGAATCACAAGAGAAGAAGCTCACCTGGATGGGAAAAGGTTGCAGACGCAGCTGGACGATGTGAGGAAGCTCATGGAGAAGATGCAGAGCAACACTGAGTAGAAAACCTGTTAAAACGACGGCAATGAAATTTCGAATAAGAAGAAGCCAAACTCAGTAAGATTCCAAGCAAGAGGGAGAGCGAGAAGTTGAGCGTACCAGCGACTACACCAAAGGGATTCGCACAGGGAAGAGATGTGATTCCAACGAAGAAGAAGAAGCTATGGGAATGAAATCCCTAAATTGAAATTGGGGGTTTCAAACAAGAATTCAAGAGGGAGTGTTGGAATTGAATCCTTGTTTGAATCTGCAAAAGAGAAAGCTTCAAGTGAGAAGAAGAAGAATCATAGCAAAGCATCAAAGAAGAAGATGCATAGAAGAAGTTGTCGTGAACACAAAGTCAACAGAAGAAGAAGTCAACAAGGCTTTGAGTGGTTTTGTGTTAATGGGCCATCAGATTGTTAAAGCCCAATAATATTAGCTAACAAAACCAGAAAACAAAATCAGAACAAGACAAGTGTTGTTGTTAGCTAAAAGTCAAGTGAGTTGTTAGAGTTGTTGCTTGAGTCTTACTTGTAAAACTAGTCTAGTGATCTTAGAGGTATGGACTAGGAGTAAGTGTGTGTGTGGTAAGTAGAGAAACCACTATATGTATGTGTGAGTTGTGTAAGAAAAAAAAAAAATGTTAACAATGTAGTCTCTTAAGAAAAACGTTTCTTGCTTTTTTCTCTTTAGAACAAGTTAACAAAAACAGAACAAAGAGAAAGAGAGCAAGATGAACTAACCTTTGAGAGTGAAACAAAGGTTAGATGCGAGAAATCCAACATTAGAACCTCTTAAATTTCAGAATAAGTGTGATTATTTTCTTTTTTCCTCTACACTAGTGAATCTAAAACATGTTTCATATATCTACATAGAGGACAAGTTGAATTTCATCCTTGAGCACATCAACATGGATGCAAATAACAGAGTTATCTCTTTGTACTTTCGTTTGATAAGAGATTTTTGAAGTCGCTTCAACAATTCTACGAGCATCCCAATTCTACGATCACTCTCATATACGATGATTTGAAATCGGGAGGTGATGTTAACAAGTTTCCTTCTAAACTCACCTGGAGGCTATTGCTCTTTGCCTACAGAGCGTTGGTAAAATCACATCGTGTAATACCCGACAACGGTTCTCCGTTTTACCCGTATGGAGATGGAAGTGGTGGAGGCGGCGAACGACCATTCTTTGCACAAGAAGCCTTCCGTCGAGCTGGTACACCGAGGGGACGCACCAGTTGTGCATCTGGAGTGTACACACATGGTCGGACCTGAAGAGAGGCAAGAGAAGCATAAGTCTTGGGTTTTTCATTTTTTTCTCATTTCTTTTATTAAGAAAAGGCCTCCGAAAATATATTTTTTTAAACAAGAAGACTTTCAATTTTTAGATCTCCCTAAAAACTCCTCAAACTTTTTTTTTTTTGCTTCAGACCTTCAAAATTTCAGAGCCAACTCTGGAAAGATGATACTTGTTTATCAATTTATTAACTGAAACAAGTTTTTATAAAATCACCATATATTTTACAGAAACGTTTTTTGCAAATATAATATACCGTCGTTTGGAAAACATATCCAAATATAAATAACACGTGAAGTCTAGCGAGTCGATGGTGAGCAACTACACACAATACCATCCTAATGCTCCGTAAATTGAGATGTTAATAGGTTCCAATTAAAGCCACAATTGCTATATCAAAGCCTTTCAACAATTTGCATAGATATTTACCAATTTCGGATAAAAGTATGATGCTATACTTAAAAAAAAACAAAATCATTATGTATTGTTGTATATTTTTGTCGGAAACTCGGAATATAGTAAGTGTAAATATGTGTATGAACACATGAATACATGATGATTAGTAGCTGGCTTGAAATGCGGAAGTAGATGCCCACTTTATAGTGCCCGCCAACCAAATATGGTTTTTCACTGGATTTGTATTGTTTTGATTATTTAATTACTGACTATATTTGAATAATACTCTTTGATTACAATTAAATATTTAAGATAAAATCAAACGCGATATTCTCCTAGTCTATAACAAATCTAGATTTATCTGCGCATGGTCGCTTTATTCAAGAAAACATAACGCAACAGATCGATCGAGTCAACTATATTTTTTTTTTTAAGTAGAAAGCTGTTACCTTCAGGCCAAAGAAATCGAAGGAATAAAAGGACCTGTCTCACTAATTGAATAATTAGTCAACTGTTATAAATCATAGTGGATTGTCATAACTAGTTCTGGTCCGTTTACGGCCCATTAACACTTAGTCTTTAGGCCGGTTTAATGAATCCTAGTTGAATTAGGATTTTCCTTTTATGTACTTTCCTTTTCCCATTAGGAAAAGGAATTTTCCTTTTCTCTCTTGTAATAATCCTATATAAAGGATCTTATGATTAATGAATAAACACAATCTTCCCCATTCGTTCTCTTGATTCACAACACGTTATCAGCACGAGTTGCTCCCTAAACCCTAAAAACACAAAAAACGCGATTACTGTTCATCGTTACTATTCATCGTACTGTTCATCGCGCACTATTCATCGCGCACTGTTCATCGACGATTACTGTTCATCGACGATTACTGTTCATCCGGCGTTACTGTTCAAATCATAGTTCATACAGCCTTTAAGGTTACGGCGAACTAGAAGAAAGTTCATACAGCCTATCAACGGTTACGGCGAACTAGAAGACTCACGGAGGTTAAGGTAAACAATAAGAAACCCTAATCTAAAGAACCTAGATTCATGATAATCTTAGAAACCCTAATCTAAATCATGCTTGTTATTGTTATTGCTTGCTTGATTGTGTTTATTGATTCATGATTCGTAATCACTTGAAACCCTAACTTGAAACCCTAACCTAATTCAATTAAAATCCAAACCGATTGCATGATCTGTACCCGTGTCGATCGACACTAGTTTTATGTCGATCGACACGTAAACTTCTGCCTGAATTTGTTGTTTGAATTAAACTGTGTCGATCGACACAAATCACCCGTCGATCGACAGTAAACACTCTGTCCAAATTTGGTTGCATATTTATTTGAACTCGTTTGTTTGTTTGCTTGTTTGGATTGATTCGTTGATTGATAAACATGAAACTGAAACTGATTGCATCATATAGACATAACATGCTTGATTAAAATCCGGTCATATCATCATACGGTTTAGAATTTGAATACTAGGCTTGCATCATGAGCATATAAAAACATTATGTTAGGTTGTTAAACATAAAAATCTGGTTTCATAAGCATCATGCATCCGTACCCGTTTATATAAGCACCCATGACCTATTTTGCATCATATGCATAAACTTTAAAATCTTATAGTTCTTAGAGAATAGGATGAATGTTTTCAGATGTCGAAAATCAACAATTTGGATTATGCTGCCCTCAATCTCTCTGGAGACAATTACTTACAGTGGGCGTTGAATACTAAGATAAATCTAAAGTCTAAAGGACTTGGCGAATGTATCATTGAGGATAATAATGAGAATGAAAGGAATCGATACAGAACGATATCGATCATTCGTCATCATCTTGTTGAGGGTCTCAAGGATCAATACCTAACCATTGAGAACCCTTTGGACCTTTGGAAAGAATTAAAGATAAGATATGACCACCATAGAACGGTGTTGTTACCAAAGGCCAATTATGATTGGAGGAATCTCAGGTTCCAGGACTTCAAGTCCGTGGAAGAATATAACTCGGCTATGTTCAGAATAGTTTCTCAATTGAGACTATGTGGTGAGAAGGTAACTGAGAAAGACATGTTGGAAAAGACCTTCTCCACCTTTCACACTAATAACGTGTTGCTTCAACAGCAATACCGTGAAAGAGGTTTTGAGACATACTCAAAGCTTATAGCATGTCTATTACTAGCCGAGGAGAATAATACACTGCTAATGAGAAACAGTGAGATGAGACCTCCTGGATCAGCCCCACTTCCTGAAGCGAATGTGGCCACAGATGAAAAGAAAGAAATTAACCACGTCCAAAGTGATTATAGACATCGTGGTCGTGGACGTGGGGGTAAATGGCAAGGACGTGGCCGTGGCCATTTTAATCCATACGGCCGAGGTCAGGGCCGAGGCCACGGATTCCATAACGATCATTCTAACCGCGGGCGAGGACGAGGACGCGGATACCGAACTGACTATGATCGTAATAACCGTGGTATTACTTCTCAACCACGAGAATCAAACCCAAAATCAGTTTGCCATCGATGTGGAATGAGTAATCATTGGGCTAAGACATGTAGGACTCCCAAGCATCTGGTTGAACTCGATCAAGAGAGCCTTAAAGGGAAGAATCCAGAAACTCATATGATCCAGCATGATAATGAAGGAGATTTCGATCATGAGCAAGATGACTTGATGAATTTTGAAACCTCAGATATACTTAAGTGATTGATTTTGATTTTCTGTTTTGGTGTTTTGTGTTTTGCTTGTTTTACGTTTTACACTTTACACTTTGGTTTTGTGTTATTGCTTTCTATTAAACTTTATGGAATGAAAGAGTGTTATTTAAAAGTATCTATTGTTATCTCTTTTGAAGTATGAACGATATGGATGTGTTCATTGTGGATAGTGGATCAAGCCACTCGATATTAAGAGATAAGAGATACTTCATTGATCTTACACTTAAAAAGGCAAATGTAACCACAATTGCGGGTATAGCAAATTTAATTGAAGGCCACGGTCAAGCCCATATTTTATTACCTAAGGGCACGCATCTAGAAATTTCTAATGCGTTATATTCACCTAGTTCAAAGAGAAGTCTATTGAGCTTTAAAGACATTCGAATGAATGGTCTTCATGTTGAAACTAAGGACGAGAATAACAAAGAATTCCTTCAAATCTTTGAAACCGTCCATGGCTATAAGAAAGTCCTAGAGACTATACCTGCCATTTCTGTGGGCCTTTATTGTGCTAAGATCGGAATGATAGAAGCAAATGCTATGGTAAACAAAGAGTTTACTGAGAATTTCACTTTTTGGCATAACCGGCTTGGCCATCCCGGTGCTAACATGATGCGAAAGATATTAGCAAGTACTAATGGGCACACCTTGAAAGAAAGGAGAGTTATCCCAAAGAATCTCACGTGTGAAGCATGTTCACTAGGGAAACTCATTACTAGGCCATCACCAATCAAAGTAACTAAGGAAACGATAAATTTTCTGGAAAGAATTCAAGGAGACATATGCGGACCAATACACCCACCTTGTGGGACGTTTAGATATTTTATGGTCCTTATTGATGCATCCACGAGATGGTCACATGTCTGCCTATTATCAACTAGAAATGTGGCATTTGCAAGATTGCTTGCCCAACTCATACGTTTAAGAGCACACTTTCCAGATTTTCCTTTAAAGACTATACGTCTTAACAATGCTGGTGAATTTACGTCCCAAGCGTTTAACGATTATTGTATGTCCATGGGGGTAAGTGTTGAATATTCTGTGGCACATGTACATACACAAAACGGTTTGGCTGAATCGTTTATTAAACGCATACAGTTGATTGCTAGACCGTTGCTAATGAGATCAAAACTCCCGGTCTCAGCTTGGGGACATGCAGTTTTACATGCAGCAGAGCTAATTCGTATCAGGCCATCTAGTGAACATAAATATTCCCCATCACAGTTAATAACGGGTCAAGAGCCAGACATATCCCATCTTAAAACATTCGGATGTTCCGTTATGTGCCTATTGCACCACCACAGAGAACAAAGATGGGACCTCAAAGGAGGATGGGGATATATGTTGGATATGATTCTCCTACTATCATTAAGTACCTTGAGCCAACCACGGGTGATTTGTTTAAGGCCAGGTACGCAGATTGTCATTTTGACTAATCTGTCTATCCAACATTAGGAGGAGATAACAGACTGGTAAAGGAAATTATATGGAATCAAACGTCCTTAAAATGGCAAGATCCTCGGACTCAAGAATGTGAATTAGAAGTCCAAAAGATTATACATTTACAAAAGCTAGCTAATCAATTGCCAGATTCCTTTGCTGACCCGAAAAGAGTAACTAAGTCTTACATACCAGCTGTTAATGCACCGATTAGAATTGATGTTCAAGAGGGACACAATCAAGTTGCTACAGAATCTAAACCACACTCAAAACGTGGCCGGCCAATAGGTTCCAAAGATAAGAATCCTCGGAAAAGAAAGAAAGGTGCTGAAATCGTGGTTGAGGAATCTGATGGAACCCCAGACATAACTGAACCGATAGTTCCAAGCAATGAGACTCGGGACGCCGAGTTTCATGGTTCTGACGTTCCTGAAAATAATGAGATCTCAATGAATTATGTTATGTCTGGAATACAATGGAATAGAAAGTGTGTGGAAATCGATGATATATTTGCTTTTAAGGTAGCACTTGAACTTATGGAGGATCTAGAACCCACGTCGATATATGAGTGCACTCAGAGTGAAAATTGGACTAAATGGAAAGAAGCTATAAACGTGGAGTTGAATTCTTTAAGGAAAAGGGATGTCTTTGGTCCAATAATTCGGACACCCTATGAGATTAAACCAGTTGGACATAAATGGGTCTTTGTGAGGAAAAGAAATGAACATGGTGAAATCGTGAGATATAAAGCACGGCTTGTTGCACAAGGATTCTCACAGAGACCAGGAATAGATTATGAGGAGACATACTCCCCTGTGGTGGATGCTACAACTTTTAGATTTTTGATAAGTCTGGCTATAAGAGAAAAGTTGGATATGCGGTTAATGGACGTTGTAACTGCATACTTATATGGTCCACTGGATAATGAGATTTATATGAGATTACCAGAGGGTATTGAGCTCAAAGATAAGAAAGGTTCTTGAGAACAACACTGCATAAGGCTGAACAAATCCCTTTATGGACTGAAGCAAAGTGGGCGTATGTGGTACAATAGATTGAGTGAGTACTTAGTCAAAGAAGGCTATAAGAATGATCCCATCAGTCCATGTATTTTTATAAAAAAGTTTGCAAACAAAGGGTTTGTTATCATAGCAGTTTACGTGGATGATTTGAACATCCTTGGAACCCCTGGTGAAATCGTCCAAACAGTTGAATGCCTCAAGAAAGAATTTGAGATGAAAGACCTAGGCAAAACTAAGTTCTGTTTGGGATTGCAACTTGAGTACATAAATGATGGAATCCTTGTGCATCAAATGGCATATACTGAAAAGGTACTCAAGCGTTTCAATATGGATCAATGTCACCCATTGTCCAGCCCAATGGTGGTGAGATCTCTTGATCTAGAAAAGGATCCGTTTGGTCCTAAGAGAGACTCTGAAGAAGTCCTTGGTCCCGAAGTGCCATATCTCAGTGCCATAGGAGCTTTAATGTATCTGGCAAGCCACACTAGGCCAGATATATGTTTTGTCGTGAATTTATTATCAAGATTTAGCTCATGTCCGACCCAAAGGCACTGGGACGGGATAAAACATATTCTTCGTTACCTACAAGGAACGAAAGACTTGGGTCTATTTTATACTAACCAATCTAAGGACGGTTTAGTTGGTTTTGCTGATGCAGGTTATCTTTCAGATCCTCATAATGCACGGTCCCAGACAGGTTATGTGTTTACTCATGGAGGAACTGCAATATCTTGGCGGTCAATGAAGCAGGCCATTGCAGCTACATCTTCTAATCATTCAGAGATATTGGCAATTCATGAGGCTAGTCGTGAGTGTGTTTGGTTAAGGCTGATGACCCAACACATAAGAGTGGATTGTGGAATAGCCGAAGGTAAGCAGGAATCGACGGTCTTGTTCGAGGACAATGCAGCGTGTATAGCTCAACTTAAGGATGGATACATCAAAGGTGATAGGACGAAGCACATTCTGCCAAAATTCTTCTTCACATCCGATCTACAGAAAGATGGAGAAATTCAAGTGCAGCAAGTACGATCAAGTGAGAATTCAGCAGACCTATTCACCAAGTCACTTCCAACCTCAACGTTCAAGAAACTTACTTATCAGATTGGAATGCGTCGTTTGAAAGACTTGCAGTGAGGTTCAGAACAGGGGGAGTAATACGTGTTGTACTCTTTTTCCTTCACCACGGTTTTGTCCCAAAATGGGTTTTACTTGGTAAGGTTTTAATGAGGCAACATCCAAAGCGTATTACAAGCCCATTAGAGTTATGACATCCAAGGGGGAGTGTTATAAATCATAGTGGATTGTCATAACTAGTTCTGGTCCGTTTACGGCCCATTAACACTTAGTCTTTAGGCCGGTTTAATGAATCCTAGTTGAATTAGGATTTTCCTTTTATGTACTTTCCTTTTCCCATTAGGAAAAGGAATTTTCCTTTTCTCTCTTGTAATAATCCTATATAAAGGATCTTATGATTAATGAATAAACACAATCTTCCCCATTCGTTCTCTTGATTCACAACATCAATAACAATATACTACTCCATAGAAAAGTTACAAAGAGGAATTTCTCATTCGTCTACACTCCCTCTCTACAAATTACTATTTTTAGTTATGCGTTTTTTTCCTCCTTGTGTCACTTTTTTCTTTCTTTGAGTGACATAAGAGGAAACGACGACGATTTTCTTGGCCTTGTTCGACCCATTGACATAGTCATATAACGGTTAACGTTTCCCTCAAATTTGGATAATTGTTGAAAAAGAATAATACGGTTAAATACCTAAAATAGATAGAGAAATTCTAATACGTAACATTCATTTAAAGATTTATAAAACGTTACCACATGTAACTAATTAGGCCGTGTTAAGATTATACTAATCCCTCTGTGCAAGTGATTTAGAAAAATGAGGAAAAAAAAGAGAGCCAGTTTTTAGAAAACAAAGTCCTTCACAAACAAAGAGATAATAGTTTCATTACGAGGTACACACAAAAGCATAAGATCCAGATTAATAACGGTGTTGTCAAAAACAACATAGAAAAAAAAACATCTTGTAAAAACTAGCCTTCTACTTCCAAAATAACACTGTGTCACAATCATTCTTGGTAGCTTCTGCGTTCTTCTTATCTTCTTCATGGTCTTCCTCTTGGAACTGGAGAGCGACTGTAATCAAAAACATTACCATCAACATTTACAAAGCAATCAATAAGAGCGATAATAAGAAACCAAAGCCACAAGCGTTTTACCTTCTGTAAACAGGACTCCTTTGTCTACCGTAATCTGGACTCCTGCGTCGTTCATAAGCTGCCGGACTCCTGCGTCTTTCATAAGCTGCGGGGCTCCTGCGTCGTTCATAAGCTGGCGGACTCCTGTGTCGATCATAAGCTGCTGGACCTTTGTATCTGTCGTATACTGGGCTGCGGGGACGACCGTAATCAGGACTTGGACGCTTACGGTACGCAGGGCTAAGAGATCTTCTCGGACTACCACCACCACCACCATGACGATCATCTCTTTCACCGTCATCCTTTAAAGCGTACTCAACAGAAACAACCCTGTCCAATATTTTGCTGAAGAAGAAAAACTGGTGAGCAATTACGTTATAAATATCAGAAGACTGAGTTAGTTTTGTTACCTTCTCTGAGTTGCTTCAAGGGCTTTGGTCGCATCTTCTTGGGTAGCAAATTGGATAAATGAGAAGTTTCGCCTGATACGTACGTTGACGACCTTACCATACGGTTCAAAGTGCTTTTCAATGTCGTGCTCTTTTGTTCTGACTGGATCGAAGTTGATGACAAACAGTGTCTTCGTCGGTTTCATATTCGAAACTGCCTTCCCATCACCACGAGGCCTGCCACGTTCACCCTGAAAACCAGAAGCACTCTTTCTAAATAAGAAGTGAAGTGAAAGCTTCATTAATAAAACAGAATCAGGTACCTTTGCCCATTCAACTGCTAGCCTGCGTTTCTCGTATCCGAAAAGGGAATTGTCAAGCCTGCGGATCGCGTCTTCAGCATCATGTTCATCCTCAAAGTACACAAAAGCATAACCTGCAATAGAAAAGAACAAGAATTACAAACTACACAAAGAGTGACATTTCTCCAGTATACTAACCCTGCAACACTGAAAATTAGCAAACAGAGAAAATCTTGTTTCCCCTAGAAAATAACTAAATAGATATATACAACACCTGCATATAAGTGAAGGCTGGTGTACAAGACATGTAGAGGCGTTTGTAGCAAAACAAAGCAAAAAAAACACCAAAATATTTTCAATAAATTCCGATAGATTGCTAGGCATGCTTCAACAATCTGAGTGCAGGAGTATCAGATATGGAAGGCATGATGAAACAAGGCAAGGCAAGGCAAGGCATGGCATGATGGATTTCAATAGACTTGCATCGATGATTCGTATAGACAGAAAAATTCCAATGTTTTCTCTAGAATCAGCGAAGAAGATGGTATTGGTAGGCACAACATGATAAAGGCAGGCATGAAAATGTAGATAATATTGCAGGAAGAAGATGGCAATCTCATGTTCCTTTGAAGAAAATTTCCTGCGACCAATATAAACACTCAATACATGGATCCTCTACTACTACGTAAACCTCTTAACACACTAATTCCACACTAACACATTCCAAATCTAACCAAGCTTAACTAAATCCATTATATACCTGATTAAATTCTTGATTTCGAAGAATCCTAGGTCAATCCGAAACTAACTACTCAGCGAGATGATCAAACAACAAACAATTCTTCCATACGCAGACCAGATTTCAAAACTAGAAGATATCATAAAACGTGAAATGTTACCAGATTTCATGTCAACTCGCTCCAATCTCCCATACTTTCCGAACAATCGCTCCAAATCCGACTGGCGAGTATCGTAATCGAAGTTTCCGACGAACACCGGCCTCATCTTCGCTGAACAAATCCAAAAGCGCAAAGTCCTGACGATCCAAATGCACAAAATTAGAAACAGATAATCGAAATCAGAAGACCGGTCGCGATCGCTAAGAGGAAGTCAGAATCATACAAGAGATTCCGAAATTACCTTGAACGATCGGAGAAGAAACGAGAAACAAACCCTAGACGACGACGCTTGGCGAAGAAAGGCGGAATTATAAACCTCTTTGGTAAAGCGTGTTATTAACGCCGTCGTGTCATCAGGGGCAAATTAGGAATTTAATACATTCAAATGGGCCCTTTTCGAAATAGGCCCACACAAATAGTTTTTGGTTGTTCCTAGGGGTGGGCATTCGGGTAACTGTTCGGGTTCGGATTGGGTATTTCGGATTTTCGGGTATTTCGGTTTGGAGATATAATACCCATTCGGGTATTAGAAAACTTCGGGTCGGGTTCGATTCGGTTTCAGTTAGGTTCGGGTCGGGTTCGGATTATCCGTATTACTAAAAAAATTGTTAAAAATATTTAAAAACTACTTCAAACGTTTATAATTACCGCGCTTTCTTTTTCATTTGGTTCAATTTAATTATTTGGTATTCGAATTATCCAAAAATACTCTAAACAAAATAACAAAAAAAAATTGTAATATTACAAATAAGAACATAAATTAGTTATTTTTACAGAAATTTGTATACAATATCCAAATTGATAAAAAAATAAAATAAAAATTATAAAAATTACATAAACTATATGGACACACCCGACTTTAACTCTAAATATATTTAGGTTTATTTATATTTTGTATATTTTGGATACCCGTTCGGTTATCGGTTCGGTTCGGATTCGGTTTCGGGTTTTCGGCTTTAAGTATGGAAGATCCGTTCGGATATTTTAAAAATTCGGCTCGGATTCGGTTTGGGTAATTTCGGTCGGGTTCGGTTCGGTTTTTCGGTTTCGGATATTTTGTCCACCCCTAATTGTTCCTCTACTTCTAAGTTCTAATCCGTCACAACAACTTTTGATTATTTATAAAACAAGTATATGGTCTTAATGCAGATGAATAATTTTATCGTATGATTATTAGTTCATATGATGTCATGAGATATTTTTTTTGTCATATTTTAGGTTTGTCCAAAAACTCAAAATCAGCAATGTTGTATAAAAAGAAAGGTAAGGAGACTAATCATTAGGTATATAACGTATCAACCAATCTGATAGGCTAATTGTATATTCGATTTTAAACAAATATTTGAGAAGAGTGGGTTAAAAAACCTATAATTTTTCTAAAGAAATGTTATATTTACATACAATTTTTTTTCAAACTACAAATGAAGCTATTTCGAAGAAGAAAAAATTTACAAAATTAAATTCTAAGTTTCTTCAAATCACAAGACAAAACTACTGAACGTCTACATCATCATCAACTAACAACAACAAAAATCGAGGAACCATGTAGTTTAGACTTTAACAGCCAATGACAAACCTCCACGTATTAGTTGACTTTCGAAATTTTAAATCACGAACCGTTCCTTAGTTCACGAGCAAGATCGAACGACTGAGATTGTCTGTTACTTCTCAACCTAAATAGCCCATACAACTTCTTAAACTCCCTCACCGCCGGCGAATTTCCTCCGCCGTGTAAAGGTTCACTCGTCTCTCCATCATAATCTTCCGACGGAGTTCTTTCGTGAAGCAACCTCCGTCCGATCGCCGGAGTTCCTCTCCGATCTCCGTCGGTTTGCAAAGCGTTGATCACGGACTTAAGTGCCCTGCTCGGCGAACTTCGGTTAGCGATCATCAATTCTCCGATCTCGGCGGGACTTAACGACGCACCGTTTTGGAATATTCCTTCCACTTGAGGAAAGAGCTTATGCTCTTTTAGTCCCAAGTAGTTGTTCGCTAATGTTTTAAACGCAGTGAAATCGCATAACGGAAAATGAATATGAACGTCTACACGACCAGGTCGGATCACCGCCGGGTCGATATGTTCCTTCGCCGTCATCGTAAACACCATAATCCGTTCATCAGCGGCGCAAGAACTGAGAATCCCATCGGTAGAATTTAAAATACCTGAAATGACCAAAAGTTGTGGTTAGCACCTGAAGAACAGTTTAGGTCCGAACTTCGAAGTTATAAAAAAAATAATACTTGAAATGCTTAGAGAATTGGTTGGTAATGACGAGAGAAACCGATCTAGATCTTCGATCACAATCACGGATTTACTCGTAGTTTGTAAAAGAATCATTTTGAGATCCGAGTCGTCTGATACTTTCGATAGATCTATATCGTAAACATCGTAGTTTAAGAAATTAGCCATAGCTGCGACAAAGCTTGATTTTCCGGTACCGGAAGGTCCATAAAGAAGGTAACTCCGTTTCCAAACTCGTCCGAGCCGATTATAAAACTGTTTCCCTTTAAAAAACGATTCGAGATCCGATTTCACTTTCTCTTTCAAATCTTCTTCCATAGATATGTTATCGAAGGTACAAGGATGAGTAAACGAAATCGATCTCCATCTTCCTTTCTTCTTTGTATCTTCATCGTTTCCGATGTTCATAAATAGCTTAAGCTCTGTTTTCCTCTCTTCAAGCTCTTCGTTGACTGTATGTATATGTTGAAGATACGGTCCAAGAATTCTCTGTTTATCGGATTTTCGAATCTTTAATACAAAACTCCTTGATTTATCGTCGTCTTGGTCTTCTCCGTTGGTCCAAGAAATCCTAGCGCCGAGAAACTCGTCTACGATTACTTGATTCCGATCGAGACGGAGGATGATTTCGTTTGGTTTTTTCCCGGTGAAGAGATTCGTGAAATCGGAGTTTTCGATTGAGCTCAATGAATTCAAGTAGACGTGAACTCTACGGTAGAGTTGATTGTCTTGCAAGTTATCGTTGAACTCAGGGATTTTGTAGAATTGGTAAACGTGAAACCAATCGATGAACTTCTTCTTCCATTTCTTGACCATGTAAATCAATCCAGTTTTGAACAAAACAACTCTGACTAAGAACAATACTATACTTGAAACAAGAAATAAAAAAATTGAAACCATGAGTATCCCCATGGATAAAGATAAACCCTAGAATCCAAAGAAAGAAAGATTTGGATTTAGTGGAGATATATGTAATCATAGACAATTAGACATGTTTTAAGGAGAAGAGAGAATCGTGAAAGAGAGTGGATAGTTTTGAAGGAAAAATAAGAGAATGATGATTTTAAATTCATTAAGTCAAATTATTTATATTTTCTTCTCATGTGGACAAATACCTACATAAGATAAAATAGATTTTTTAAAAGAAAACCATTGTTAATTCTTCCATTTTTTGTTCTAGGTGGAGTCGAATTATGTAATGAAATGGTCAAATAAATTGGGTAAAAAATTCCTGCTGTTTTGTTCTCTTTTAAAAAAAACAATTGGGTAAAAAAATGATTAAAACACCACTTGGTGGTTGATAACTTGATACGGTATATGGATTATTCATGAAGACGTTACACCAAACTTATGCAACGATATCGATCGTGACAAGAGAAACTCTACATGCCAACTTGGTGTTGGCGAAAATGTTTCTTCAATTTTTTTATTTTTGGCTTAAGAGAATGAGGAACTCTTATGAGCATCGAACGAGTAGTGATAAAAGTATAAATTGATCTAATAAAGAAATGGTTAGGTCGGGTTTTCAGTTTCGATATAATTAAATATATAGTCGATTAGAACATTTTCCGAATCAATTTGAACACAGTCCAAAAGCATAAATTTAACTGAGTTGTAAGAGTTCTAGAAAATTTTCATTTATTCATACACCTACATGTGAAATTTTTGAATTCTGTAGACTTCACTTTGTATTCGTGTTTTGACATAGATTTCAACTTTTACAATAAAAATACATTTATTTTTTGTACAAAACGTTGATTTCATGTAAGAAAGTCGGTTCAATACATTTATCACTTTGGTTTATCCAAAAACTCTCCCTATCACGAATTTGAGAAAAGACCCTTTCAATCACTTCAAAGGTTTAGTTTGATACTCAACCTAATTAAAGATCCAAATTTGTGAAGATTATCAAATATTCATTGTCATCATCTACTTAATGTATTATTTTATCGACTTCGTAACTAGGATGGGTATATGCCAACTGCTAGAGTCATGTTCTTACCAAATGACCGAAAATCATTGATTTAGAAGACTAATATATAAACCTTAAATTAAATTTAGCTTTGTCCGTACCTTGTAAATGAAATTCAATAAAACTACTTATACGGAAATCCAAAAACAATATTTGACAAAACAAAGTTCCAATTCAATGAAAAAAAAAGTGACGTGATATCCACATGAAACAATGATTGAGAAACGGAACCACGTGCATGCAAATCACTAAATATATAACTGCACGAGTAGAATGAATTGTCGTTTTAAATCATATACATAATATAACCAAGTAGCTCTATATGTCTTAATTTGTTTTATTAAGGGTTTTCTGCAAAAAAACCATCCAAGTCACCAAAATTTGCGAGAAAACCCCTAAGGTAAAAAAACCACAAGTCAACCCCACCATCTCTGGTCAACCCGCTATATAACCCTTCCGTTAAACCGACGTTATATCGGTGACAGAATGCAAAACACTGCTTTTGGGTAGAGGGAAAACATGTGGTTTTGAAAATTGACGGGTCGGGTTTAGAAGTCGGGTTAAATTTTTGGGTGGGTTGGGGATTAAATTAAATAAATATGGGAAAAGAAAATTAGGGTTTATGTTTGTCGGGTTTGGTCTCAATTTGGGGAAAAATCATAACACTCATTCCCATAGCTCATCGACTTCTTCTCTCTCGAAATCGAAGTGGGTTTGGTCTTGGTTTCGATTTCGATTGGGTTTAGGTTTCGTATGTTCTTCATTGGTATAGGTTCTGGGTTTTGAATGTTTTGGGCTTAGATTTGAGAAATTTCTGGGTTTCGGGTGATTTATGGGCTTAAATTGTTTCGTTTGTGTTGTGTATAGGAACAATGGTCAGTTACAGTTGGACGTCAACAAGCATCGCAAGTGTCAACAGTGATTTTAATCGAGCTAATGGTCTGTACGGGCTTCCAATGCGTTGTGCTTGCGGTGAAATGATTATAATGAAGGTTTCTCGCACGTATGAGAATCCAGGAAGGAGATACTACACCTGCTTGTTCTCAAAAGTGAGTAACTTTGAGATTATATTCAATTTTTATTCGGATTTTTGGAATTAAGTAGTGAAAGAATGATTTTTGGGTTTAGGACGGTCGTAATCATACTTGGAAATGGTGGGATGAATGTATGATGGAGGAATTGAGCATCATAAGGATGGAAATCCAAGAGCAAGCCAATCGAATTACACAATTTGTTGGTTCTGGAGGTCCTGAAGCTGAGGAAAAGAAGGACAATGAAGAAATCAATATGCTTAAGGAGATGGTAAAGATGAATGAAACTGAGATTGGAAGGCTTAAGTTTGCAGTTTATGTGGGGATTGTGGTGGTTGGTACTGTTTGGTACTTGTTCAAGTAGAAGATTTCTTCTAATTGTTATGTGTTAAATTAGACTAATTCGGATTGAAGATCCTTAATTTTCAACAATCTAAGGGTCTTCATAGTTAAATCATTCGGTTGTGTAAGGACAAGTGTATTCGTATGACTTGTGATTGTGTATTGGATATTTATGGAAAAATGTATTTGATATTAAGTGGTTTAAAAAGGAAGTATGTTTAACTTGGAATTGTGTGATAAGTGGTATTAAGAGGTTTTTGAGGTATGATTTTGAATTGTGGTTTAAGGTTTGCAATGAAAAAGTGGTTTTCTTTGGTTTTGTTTAAATTCGAATGGTGGTTTAAATGGTTTATATTCAAAGTGTGTGCAGTATGTAGACCAAAAGAAACAACATAAAAATCTTAGCATTGGAACAACATAAAAACACAAAGTCTCAGTGATCCACAAACACACAAACACAAAGTATTTTTTCAAAGGACAAACACAAAGTCAAATAGTTTGTGAGTGATCCACAAACACAAACAAAAGAAATTATAGTTTCTCGAAACAAAAGACAAGTAACATAGCAACAAGTACACAAAAGACATCATTCCTTTCCTTTCCCTCTTTTGCTTGCCATCTTCTTCCGCTCTTTGGCTTGGTACAATACACTTGCTAATACTGTGTTATCACTAGTGTCTCTCACTGACCTACGAAGTTGAACATAATCATCACCTGTGGAGAGGCTTGTGAAGAGTCCTACACCTTCCTGCAACAACAATGTTTACATAAGTGGAGATAAACACATTCCAAAAACAGTAGTAGAGTATGAAGCTATTACCCTTGGTAACAGTCTAGGTCCTGTATCGTATACGGGCTGTGTCGAAGGAACTGGTTGCGAAGATGATGTACCAGCATCAGCTTGAGTTTTGCGAGGTCTTCCTCTCCTCTTTCTTGGTAAAGCATCTGAAATGCTAGGAATATCTTGTAAGGAAGGAGTTTTGCGAGGTCTTCCTCTCCTCTTTCTTGGTACCAGTATCCACCAACATACAAGAATAAGTCGAAACTGCACAAAAACAAGAACAAATCATTATATGTTCAAAAGGATTTACAAAATAACAAATCTGATCCAGTGAACAAAATTCAAAATCTCAAATACTAACCTGCCTGGTTCACCCATTACTCTAATACCGATGCAACAACTGCTCGAACCCAGAAATTGAGAAAACCCTAAATCGAATTGCAGAACGCCCAATATTCGATTTCCCGACCCCTGATATTCAACAAATCATCGCTTTCATCCCCGATTCGAAACCCTAAACTGTTTCCCAAATCGATTTTAGAAACCACAAACTCCAAATCGATACCCCCAAAGTGTTTCCCCAAAATCGATTTCTCTCCCAAATCCCCAAATCGATTTCACAACCCTAATTCCACACTCACGACATGATTTTTTTTGTTTCAGAAAACGAAAAAAATTTCTTATGTCGTTTTTTTGTCGGAAAACGACATGATTTTTAACACTCCATGCCGTTTTTATGTGACCAAAACGGTGTGTTTCACCGGACGTTAACTTTAAACGTCGCCGTCATTGTTTGCCACGTCATCGATACAGACAAAGGTTATATAGCGGGTTGACCAGAGATGGTGGGGTTGACTTGTGGTTTTTTTACCTTAGGGGTTTTCTCGCAAATTTTGGTGACTTGGATGGTTTTTTTACAGAAAACCCTTTTATTAATCGTATATCGATATTAGATGGAGAAACGGGGCTAGATACATTTAGCTACCAAGAAACATCAAGGCCACCAATATAAGTGTTCACCTCCAAGATGATACTTTGATTCTCTAAAAGAAAACTTGTTTATTAGTTTCCATTAACCCAAATAATAGCAGTAGAATTAAGTAATACTATTTTTCAACGTTAATAATCAAAATTTATGTCTAACCTTTAACGGGCAAATTCACTACTTTACTGTGATTATTGTTGGTGATCGTGGGAACATATTACTCTTTACTCTTTAGTGCTGACGAACTAAATTGGCCAAAGTCTACCTTACTTTTCTAGAAAACTCTCTTTTTCTTAACATGATTATTAGAAAATTCAATCAATCAAAATATACTGATACACCTAAATGTATATGCTTTCACGCTTGTATTGTCTTCTTCTCTATTTATATGTTTTCACTTTTCACAATGATTAATCCTGCACGAACACGTGTATTTATTTATACATTTACAGTTGTGTTATTTTTTCTCGTAGTGGTCAAGTTATTCAAAAGATTTTGTTGTCTTTGCTTTTAGTGGCAGAGACTAAAGAGAGAAATCGAATAGCCAACTAAACACCACCTTTCAAATGGTCCTATGAATCTGGACAATTTAGGCTGAAGTTAGGACCCATTGGTGATTAATATATCAATAATATATAAACTGGTCACTGATTTGTAAACCAATTATTTGAGTATCTTAAGTGTAAACCAATCTATTGCTAAATGGACATATTAGTTGGTATACTCTATTCATATATTGAATTATTGTCATGATGAAAGTTTTGCTATTAGTAAATCCTACCTAACCCAAACATTATCCTTTACAGAACAAACTGTTTTTATGGTATGGTATAACCATGAACTAGCCGAATACTAGCCGACCTAAGTAATTAACAATTTACTGGTTTATAAGGCTAGTTCAATATTTATACGAATATTGAACGAGTTGTAGTATTTAATCAAACGACCTTAGAAGTATATTTTTCTTTTCTATATGTTTTGTAACTTTGGTAAGGCTAGCTATCCATTTACTACATCAGCAATGTGCCACATACATATACAAGCTTTCTTTTTCTTATATACTTGCTTACGTCTCTCTCTTGATGAGAATTTCGGTATAGCTCCAAAATCTTAATACTTCTACAAAACTTACAAGTGTTGGAAAGTGATTTTTGATGGAGAAACTTTGATTCTAACGTGACGCCAATGGTTTACTAAACACATGTCGTTAGGTTTTGTTATATGTTGTCAAGTTGAATCATTCTTATGCAAAGAGGGATGAAAAGTCTTAAAGTCTCTAAGATTTTCTACAAGATTTATCCATATGTTATTGACATATGGTCAACGATTAAAACCGTGGAACGTTTTTTCTCTAAATCAAATTTGGCACAAATTGAAAAAATAAATGATGGGCCTTAATAAAGCCTAACTAAAATTTAGCGGGCTCATTTTTTCACCAAAAGCCTCCTACAATATTTTGTGTACGTCAAATGTGTCATTGACTTCTTTTTTTTTTCCAAATTCTAAATCACCTTTTTTGGAAGAACGTTTGTGTTTGTCTTTTTTTATGTGAAGTGTCCACATTTCTGACACGTTGCAGCTTCCACGCAGTTCTCTTATCTATTTTGGTTCGTCATTTCTATGGTCAATAATCTCTCTCTCTTGTTTCTTCACTTCTCAGTCCTAAGTTAGAGACAGAGAAAGTATGGCGAACACACTTCATTGTCTCTCCACACTTCATCTTCTTCCTCGCACCAATCACCCTAAAACCCTAAATTCTCTCAAACCAATCTCCAAATCACAACCATGCAAAATCCCTGAAATACCCTCCAATCCCAATCCTAACACACTCCAGCTCCTCAAATCTTCCCCTCTCCCTCTCGCACTCGCCTCATTGCCTTTCTTCCTCGATCCTCAGGTAATCAAAACGTTTCAATTCCCCCCCCCCCCTTAGTTTCACATTCTACAAACATAACCCATAATACAATTTTAATAAAGTTAAGATTTTTCCTGTTTTTGATCAAGTTAAGATTGAAAAGTTTTAATCTTTCACATTCAAAAGAAGAACCCAAAATCCAATTTCAATAAAGTTAAGATTTTCGAGTTCTTGATCAAGATTTTTTTTTTTTTTTTTATTGTTGTTTAATTTGAAAAGGATGCATTAGCAGCTGGAGGAGAATATGGGACATTGGAAGGAAGATCATTTGCATTAATACATCCAGTTGTAATGGGAGGTTTATTTGTATACACTTTATACGCTGGTTACTTGGGTTGGCAATGGAGACGTGTCCGTACGATACAAAATGAGATCAATGAGCTCAAGAAACAGCTTAAACCAACTCCTGTTTCTCCTGATGGATCTACTGTCGTTGATTCTTCTTCGACTCCTTCGTCTACGACTGAGATTGAGATCCAACGGCTCACTGAAGAGAGGAAAGTTTTGGTCAAAGGGGGTTATAGAGACAAACATTTTGAGGCTGGTTCTGTTTTGTTAGGGTTTGGTGTTTTGGAAGCTGTGTTTGGTGGAGCTAATACTTATCTTCGTACCGGTAAACTCTTCCCTGGACCTCATCTTTATGCCGGAGCAGGTACGGTTAACGAATCTTCCGGTGTTTGTTATTTTTTTAGTTTTAGGCTCTGATTGATGATAATTGAAAATGGTATATGTAGTAGAAAGGTCGCTCAATTCGGTTTTGGTTCGGTTTGATATGGTTTTAGTTTGATCCGAATTTTGGAGTCTAGGAAACCCGTTTAAATCTGGTTTTGGTTTGGTTTTGGTAACAATTTGTTCGAATATGAACATATGAAACCAAATCCAAACCGGTTCGTTTCATTTTCGGTAAGTTTTATCGCTACACGGTTTTCGTTTGGTAGAATTCGGTTGACTCGGGTTAGGCAATCCTATGAGGCATAAAAGTTTGAATCATAAATCGAAAAGATGAATTTATTGTATTGGTTGTTTTGAAAAACAAGAGAATTTATTAATGTTTTTCAGTAATGAAACTCGCAAAATCTCGTAACATTAATCGTAACTGTGCAAAATTAGTAAGGTTGATACGAAATGTCTCCCTTTCAAAAGTTTATATCATTGATCATCACTATAATTTATAAACATTTTTCTCTTTTACATTTTCATGAAACCTATATGTGTGTGAGTGGCCAAATTTTGAGGTGATGGTGGTGATGGCAGGGATAACTGTGCTATGGGCGGCTGCGGCGGCTTTAGTGCCGGCGATGCAGAAAGGGAACGAGACGGCCAGGAATCTACACATTGCTTTGAATGGTGTTAATGTTCTTCTTTTTATTTGGCAAATCCCAACAGGCCTTGATATTGTTCTTAAGGTCTTTGAGTTCACTAAATGGCCTTAAAATCCCAATAGTTGGATTTTGAATTATGAGTCTGACTATATGTATGCAAATCTTCTGCAACTTCTTTTTTGTGTTTGTAAATGCCGGAATGTAAAAATCTTGCAATTAGAGTGAAAATAATGGCAGAATACATGAGTCCGTAATACTCTTACATATGGTCAGGGGCGGCCCTGATCTAAAGCTGGTAAAGCTTGAGCTTTAGGCATCAAGATAACTTATTAATTTTGGGGCATCAATTTCATAAAAGTTCATTGTAGTCCAGTAGTTCGGTCTGAGTAATATTAAGTTTTAGGGGACAAGTTCAAATCCCAAAGCATGCAGGTTATGGCAAATTTTTTTTTTATGCATATTGGGCATTTTTTTTCTTCTGGGCTTTAGGCAACCATTTATATTGGGCTGGCACTGCATATGGTTTTCACTGTTTTATTTAAGGGGATTATTTATATTGTTGAAACTGAAACCTATGAAAGAAAACTTATTTCTTTTTTTTCGTCTGATTTTTGCAATATTTTTAAGAATGGGAGCCAAAGAGATAGATCCAAATTTCAACCAACCAAAGTAGGGAATATCATAACTACCCCAGGAATGAAGCATAACTACCCCAGGAATGAACCTCCATCTATACCAAAAAACCCCAAAAAAGTCAGACCGCTCAGAGCCGCCCAGAGAATAAGGTGGTCCTTGACCATTCTACATCCTACCATTGTGTGGTAGGAAGTATGAAAAAAACTTATAATTCTTATGTTACAACTATTAGTTCACTAGCTAGTGGTTTTATTATCGAGGGCCATATATGTAGTTGTTATAATGTTCACGTTGATAGGCCTAAACTGTTTATTAACTTTGCCTGAAGCCCATTTCCTAATTTTAGACAAATATATAAACATCATTTTTTTGTTTGTATACAACTTGGACTTAAATTGGGAAACAAAAGTGGCATACAAGATTAATTTAGGCCTTCGGGGTGCTTAAAGATGCATGATATTTGTTACAAGACAATTACTTTTACTTGTATATGGTTAAATAAAAGAGAAAATATTATTTTCAAATATGTCATCCTTGAAATTTTTTTGCAAACATGTCATTTTTTATATATGTAAAAAAATATTTTTTTTTTTTCACTCTTTCTTCCACAAAAAATATCAAAACCCAAACACTAAACTTTACTCCCAAAAACTATATCTCAAATATAAAATAGTTAACTCAAATCCAAAAAATTAAATAGACGGCATTTTTACAAATATTTTTAAACGATAACATACATGCAAAATAGCATATCAAGAATAGCATATTTTTAAAATTATCTAAATAAAAACTTTTTTTAAATATGTCTCCTTTCTATGTGGTTAAATTCATATGTGATTAAATAATCGAGTAATATTTGTACGATTTACAATCTTTCGACCAATTTTATTTTAAGTTGATACTAGATGTTTGGATCGTCGAAGGTACCAAATTTGATGTAATAGATTTATATCAATTTGCCAATTTTATTAATCTTGAGAAACATACATGACGTCATTATGAAGACCTATCAGCAGCCACTGAAGAGTGAAGATGCGTCGACCATAGATAAACTCTTTACAAGATACTTATCCACTTTTAAGATCTCTTAATTATTGTGACCAAACAAAAAAAAAAAAAGATCTCTTAATTGTATCTATAGATTAGACCAGAAGTAATTCAAATCTTGTCATATTTTGTTCTTTCCCAAATGCTTATGTACCTCCTCCTCATTGGATCAAAAATACCACCACTCTTTAATAATTCATGTGTCACAATCTTTTTAATATATAAATTATAATTCCTAACTATTTGTATATTCGACCACACACTTTGAAAAGTGTCTTAAGTCAATATCTTCTCTTACTAAGCAAAATCATATTACTTTTAAAATGTGTTTTTCTTTCTTTTTTCGAATTTTAGTAAGCTACTATTACTCTAATAGTGATTAATTTGTTTGATTAATGAAATTAACCGTGGGATAAAAAAAAAAAAATAGGTATGTACATCCTGATATATGTCTAAGATCCATTCCCTTAAAACATCTGTTTAGTAGCCGGTCATTTTAGCTCTCTAAATTAAGTTGTTTTACTGTAAGTCTACATCATAAATTGGCTATAGTTTCTAATTACATCAAATGAGATCGTTTAGTTATATATCAAGTGAACGTTGACCATTTTATTTTCAACTTTACAATAAGATATTGATACAAATAAATAAAAAAAACAAAGAAAATATGACTTGCGATATATAACAAGATTAGTATAGTTATGATTGGTTGTAATACATAACAAAAAGACAACAAAGGGACATGGTATGTCAAATCTGCAACTTTTATAAAGACGAATGTTTTATATACTTTGGTTGGGGCAAAAAATGTGAAAACAACCTCGCAGATTTATTTGGTAAAAGTTTTAACAAATACTTACTTTTACTAACATTGTCGGTCGATATTTTGAAAATTTAAGGATACATAGAGGATTTGAACCTTTTTCCCGTGTACATGTGTGTATTTAAGAAATTATATCTAATAAGGATAAAATGGTATATCCCTAATGAATTCACTATTTACATTTTGTTATTTATATTGTCGGGATACAAATCATAAAATATCACGATTATGTGTTTTTAGTTTTTTTAATCAGTAGATGGAAGAGTCATACATTATTTTTGCATATAATCGGGGTCGTGTTCGTGTTCAAGCAAAGATCGTTTCCTATAATTTCGGAGCTAGTAATCCATTGTATTAATCAATTTTCATAATATAATAACATATTCCCTCCGTTTCCAAAAGATTGATGTTGTAGAATTTTCACAACTATTAAAAAAACTCATTAATTCTTAGTTATAAATGTCTTATTTTTTGTACTAAACAATTTTCTTTGACTCTAAATCAATAGTAATTCAATAAAACCAATTAATGTGTCTTGGAATTTACAATTTATCATTATTTTTTCATTAAAAATATATTGTGAAGGTAAAAAATCAATCTTTTTGAAATATTTGTTTTTCCTACAACATCAATCTTTTGGGAACGGAGAGAGTACTATTTAAACACAAGAAAATAATTAACCTTTTTCTGTGACATCCACATATATTAATTAATGTTTTCATTATATTTACAAATACATCACTCCTCACACCATCAAACACGTATCAAGATGTTAGTTTAATAATATTAAAAAGCTTCTTAACCTTTCTTATTTCCTTTTCCTTTAGTATTTATTTTCTTTTATGTCTCGCACACTATTTTCTTTTTTTCCTTCACTGTATTTGTTATCATACGCTTAAACTACGCCTTGTGCGCAATTTAGCAGAAAGAGGATTAGCCATCTCACACGAGAGCCTCAGTTTCTCGGACAAGTCAACGGTCTTCTCATCGGACGGTAACCATTCAAACTCGTGCAAGAGCGTTGCGATCCAAAACGTAACGGTGGCTAAACCAAGATTCTTCCCGGGGCAAACCCGACGACCCGACCCAAACGGTGCAAGCCTTAAATCCGACCCGAGAACCGAGAACTCAACCTCACCTTCCTTAGCAACAAACCGTTCCGGTTTAAACTCCAACGGATTTTCCCACACGTGCGGATCATTCGCTATGGCCCACATGTTCACCATTGCGGTGGTCCCCGCCGGTACACGACGACCGTCGATGATCGTATCTGTGATTGCTAGACGGGCCCACGATAGAAGTGGACCCGGCGGGTGAACCCTTAAGACTTCTTTAATCACAGCCGTTAGATATGGTAGAGACGCCACGTCAGATTCTTCAACGGCTCTTGATCTTCCCACGATTTGATCTAGCTCACTGTGAACCGTTGATTGAATATCTTGATGAAGCACCATCCTAGCGAGAATCCACTCGATCAAAACAGCCACCGTGTCAGTTCCTCTAAATATCATCTCCTGTTATAAAAACCCAAATAAATGCGAATATTTTTAGTAACGATCGTATTACTAAATGTGGCATTAAATAATCATCAAAAAATATTAAAAGCCACGTGTACACACCCAGAGAACGGCGATAATATCCGGGTCGGATAATTTATCCGGACCATCAAGAGAGAGTAATACGTCAACGAAGTCACTAGGCGAGTCACGGGTGTGATCACGGTGGTCAGAAATAATCCGGCTAACGAATCGGTTTACTTTCGGTACGAGATTAGAGCATCTAGACCGGATTCTTTGAGGATCAAATTCCGATAACCACGGTAAATGATCGGTCCAATTTAGTGTACCGAGTAAATCATAACCTTCTTCGACTAAACCACGTAGCTCATTCACTTCTTCGTGTTCCTCCTCAAGCTCGTATTCTTTTCCAAAAACAGAGCACATCATATTATTAAGCGACGCCGTTTTAACCACCTCACGAACAAAACAGAGTCCACTCTGTTTTTGGAGACAATTCACGATCTGATTCGCGATCACACGTCGCTGCGTTTCGGAGCGCTTGATCTGTTTCAGGCTAAAAAGATGATTAGAAGCGATTCGTCTCAACGTTCGCCAGTAAACGCCGTAATGAGCGAAACCGATAGCCCGGTTAAACATAAGAGAATACGCTGATTCTTTAACCGGCCGGTCAGCGAAAACCGGACTGTTTAGTATCTCTTTAGCTACATCAGGATTACACGTGACGATCACGCGAGTATCTCCCAAACTAAACGCCATTAAACGTTTGGCTCCGAATTTTTCTGCGGTTGCGGCTATACAACGGTGAGCTAAAGCGTTTGACATGAGAGACATGCTTCCGACAAAAGGTAAACCTCTTGGTCCGGGAATCACGGTGGTTACGTGACGGCGATGGAGGAAATATTTTCCCCATGCGGGTCCTCCGGGATGAGACCAGAAGAAGAGAGAGATAGAGAGACAAGCGAGTGAAGCTACGAGGATAGAGAGAGCGAGATTGGTTTGAGTGAGAAGGCTACATTTTGACAAGAGAGCAAAAAGTAAACTGGTCGTGTCGAGTTCGGTAGCCATGGAAACAGAGGAAACAAGAACAGAGAGAAAGATAGAAGAAAGGAGAGTGGCTTTCTGTTGTAGGGTTTAAGAAGAAACGTTATGCGTTCAGGTATTTATAAAGGAAAAAAATATTAAAAGTCACTATTGTTAATGTTTTATTAATGTTTTTGTGGTCCTTTATATTTTGATATAATCTTTTATGTGTACTTCTTTGTTTTACCGTCAAGTATTTGTACTTTTTAACTTTATCTATTTGGGCAAGTTTGTGTGTTTGACTTCTTGCTTGAAATATACAGAAGGTATCAAATTTAGCTTGTAATTTTTATTTTCCACTTATAAGCTTTTACTGTAGGTTTCATTTCTTTTTACTTGTCTTAAGATAAGAATCACTGTTTTATTTGTATTTCACACGTAAGAAAATACTAGCGGGATAATTTAGAAAAACAAACAACTTATGAATAGTTTTGTGGCCCTTTATGTTTTGATAATCTTTTGTGTGTACTTCTTTATTTTACCGTCAGTATGTTTTACAGCTTTACAAGAAGTCTAACTTGTACTTTTTTTCTCCACTTTTAAGTTAGTTTACAACATTGTTTTCATGTGTGTTTAATTATGAAATACTGTTTTTATTTACATTTCACATGTAAAAAAATATTAGCAAGATAGTTTATAAAAACAAGCAAGTTACGAAAAGTAAAACTGTGAAGCTTAATTATATGGAAAATATATATTGAATTGTTCTTTTGAAGTTTTTTAAGAAGGGTCTATTGATTTTGGTATTATGATGGATTTGAAAATCACTCTAACATGTGGATTTTGATTAGTATTTTAGAATAACAAAGTTTTCCAATGGATTTGAGAATAACATAAAAACTCTTCCAAATCCACTAAAATCCATTTTCAAATCAAATCCATTAGTAAATACTTAAGATGAATATGATGTGATTTTGATTTGTATTTGAGAATTACAAATTGAATAAGAGATGATTTTGATTTGTATTTGAGAATCACAAATTGAATAAGACATGATTTTAATGAAGATTTTTAAATGATTAATTGAATAAAATAGGATTTGGTTAAGATTTTCAAATCAATCAAAATACCAAAACTAATAAACTGCCCTCAAAGAATTGTGTTATGAATTATGTGGGTACTGCTAATTATTTGAATTGATTTAACATAAGCCAAATCAATAATTTATATATTAAGATATTTTTAAAATAAAGCGAGACCTTTGAGCCACACGAAAAAAAGTTGATTAAAATACAATGAATTAATAGGCTCTTTATTCACCAATCTATTAGACAATACACATCAAATTTAAAAGTGCAAATAATTAAAGTGATTAAGATTTTAGAGCACTTACAAAACTTATCGTTTAGAAAACAAAACGTAAGGTCTGATTTTATTTTTATTCTTCATATACTGTAAACTGAATGTTCATTTGGAAAAATTATTGAAATAGCAGTTACAAAGTTAAAAACGTAATATCAAGAGGTGTAAATGTAATGCATATACAGCAATTAAATTAACTTCTCGTGACCGTTAAATAAAACTGATGAAATTTTAAAGAGTCACTCTTTTGAATTCATTGTATTTGTACATTGTAATCTTAAATAGTTTAGCTCACGTTGTAAATTTACATGATAGCTATAACATCTGGAATTGCTTTCATTTAAAAGTTTTATATTTTTATAAACTAGGTTTAGTATTGCTTATGATTCCCATCAAAATAGTATGTCTTGGTGCAGATAAATCTGTATTTGATCACAGCATACGACATCAAGTATTTTGATAATGATACTTGATTCTTATTTTTTATAGGAAAATAAATCATATAATATGTTTGTTGCACGGTTGCAGGACTACATAGTGTATAAAGACTAAAATTAAGCGTGTTGGGCAATTAAGAATAATATCCTCGTTTTTAAATCTTCGTTATGCATAGTCTAGACGACATAGTCCATGATCGTAACACTTTACGCATAATTAAAGTGTAACTATCTTTATTTTTTATGTTAATTATCCATTAATTTCTTTCAACTGTCATCCAAAAGAATCATTATAGGATGTAGTATATACATATATATATATAATTTTTTTTGGCGGGTATATACATATATATAATGAGTTGTATAATGGTTTGTGTATATATTATGTATAAAATTAAAATCACAATCGTTGAGTTGTATAACGGTTTGACGCCGCCATGCGAGTTATGAACTGAACGAAAGATGACGTTTGCACGCGTATTTATGATCATTCGTAATTTCGTATGACGTCATAATTGAAGAGCTCGTTTTATTTGTTACTTAGTTATTTGGCCTAGGTATCGGTTTTTTACGGATCAGATTGTGGCGTTGAGCAGAAGGTTTAGGAGTTGTGATTTTATCATCGAAGTGCCTTTAGCTAACTCGGTGGCTAGAGAAATCTCTAAAAGTGTGATGCGTGATGGTCGCTTTCAATCCTATCTTGTGTTTGGAGGCCCGGCGTGGTTACATGATCTAATCAATCGTGAAGCTTGTTATTAGCATCTTCTTCCCTTGTCATTGGGTTTGATGTCTTTTGTTACAAGCTTTTGTTTCATTTATTTTTGTTTAAACTTTTTTACTTATGATCAATATCATCTCGTTAAAAAAAAAAAAAAAATTTATTTGGTTTGTGTAACTTGCTCGAAATTAATTATAGAAGTCAACTAATTAATCAGGGAATTTGTAGAAGATACTAAGTATATAACGTTAAAATAGTATCTAAACAATTCAAATTTTAGTTATGTATTTACTATGAGCTGCCTTGTTATAATTAATCGATATATATATGTATATATAGCCTGAATTCATTTAAATTTTCGAAGAGGTTTTGTTTATTTGAAGTTTGATTAGTTCTTTGATTGGTTTATTTCAATAGACTAACCTGTTGACAATTTCTACCTATTTTTATCATCGAAGACGTGGGGGCAATCAAGCTATATGTCTACATATGTCCTTTTATCCTATTTTTCTATTACTATATGAATTATAAATAACTACTTATAAATGACCAAGTTATACTCTCTATTGATTTAAAACAACTTAATTGTAAGAGAATTTTTATAATATGCAATTTACAGTTATGCCTTCGTATAAATTTTTTTGCAAGAATGCCAATTTTTATTTTTTTGGATTTTGGTTAACTATTTTATATTTAGGGTATAGTTTTTAGGAGTTGGGGGTTTGAAATTGAGTCATTCGTGGAAAAGAGAAAAAAATTAATGATTTTATTTTTTATATAAAATGTAGCATGATTTGCAATAAAATATTTGAAATTTTTTTTTTTCAAAAATGGTATATTTATAATTTCCTCTAAATTTAAACTGTATAGTCTAACTTAGCATAGACTTGTCTAGGAGACAATGATCCGCTAATCACTATACACGATTAATAATGGACAATGATCCAATACATTGTCACATTCTTCATACATGCTGATATTATGAGACAACAATAAAACATTGCATATAATAAACCCCAAATGTCGTTCTTTGTCAAGTTTCTCGTATTATATATAAAACCCAAATGTCATTCTTCGTCAAGTTTCTCGTATTTCATAAACCGACGTCGAACAATATCCGCTAATTATGATGAAGTTCGAAAAAGCATGTATCACCGATTATAATTAAAAAACGAGTAGAGAGCGACATTTAATTAAGTGCAAAAAAACGAGTAGAGAGCGACATTTAGATTTTAGTATATTCGTATATCCAGAGAAAGATTCCAAATTAAATAGTTTATGTGATCAAGAACATTCTTATTATTAATATATAGAAATTCATAGCTTAAACTTGTAAATAAAAGTTCAATCAAGTAGTGGCGATTTAGTTAATACATTATATAATATTTCTACAAATGGAGATTTAATTAAATGCTTCAGATACAAATATAATAAAATTATATTTAATCATAAAGAAGCATGAATTGACCTTTAGGTAAGGGCTTAAGACACTAATTGACTTTGTGGTCGTGTGAAGGCATTCTATTAGGTCACAAATAGCTTATGTGGCTCGTTACGTCGGTTGTGATACCGTGTGGCGTGGTGCATTTTACACAACTGCGCCTCTAAATTTCAGCCGTTGGGTCTCTTTTAATCTCGTTAATCACAAATTTTCGTTGCGTTTTAAGCCACGTGTTAGATTCATGCAAAACGTCCCCACACCTTGATCGTCGAGGATGGTGGGTTAATTAGAAATGCACACTTAGCGTGTCTTCGATACTGCTATTATCAAAAATACCCAAAATCTTGTTGACAAAAAAAAAAAAAAACCCAAAATCTTGTTGACAAAGAACACACGAAGATTATAAGAAGGATAAAGTTCTCTTTTCAATTAATCAGCCAACTCACATGACCCGTATCCTTCTGGTCCCCACCATTGGCTCGTATTTTAACTCGTCAGTATTTTTTGATCGTAGTATGCGATGTGCCTAACCGTTGATCTAATTATTATAATAAAATAGTATTCACTGTTTCTTTCACTTGCCGGCTGACAAATTATACAATTCATTTAATTATTAAGTTAATTAACTATAAACGACCGGGACCATGACTATTTCTTAACTTAAATGCAAAAATAAAATAATACAAACATATGTTAATTCTTTAAACTAAGAAGTTTTTATTCTTTAATTGGGTGAATTTGCTTAATAACTAAAAAAAATTAATAATCAAACAAATAACAAAAAATATACTATGTGGCCATATAACAACCTTTAGATTTAGGGTAAATTGTTAAAAAGTAAGTTATAGTTTTTTTATGTTATATACATGCTAATTTCCCTCTTTAATATATGTTATGTACGTCAATAAAAGTAATATGTTATTTAGAATTATAACACTTCAATTAAGCGTTCTTTAAAAAGTAATCACCATATAGTTATTTATCTAATTGATCCATTATTACAACCTTTTAGCTATAAAATCACATATCATTAGAAAATAAACTAGTCTCCTCCGACATGGATTAATTCTCGATTATAAAATAATTTAATCCAAATTATCATTTGGTCGAGTACAAATTTAAGACATTTTTAGGTTACTTCAAAGTTCAAACAATATGGATATGATTTACCGAAGATAATAGAACAGTAATATAAATTATTTGTATCCCGTATTCGATCAAATATTTTCTTATCAAGGGTATTCCTTCGTTCTTTATGAGAATATTTTCTTATAAAGTTGCATCAATATTCAGAATTTTCGTATTTTAGACCAAGTAAAGGAAATCTAGTCAAGAAGAATATAATATGTGCTAGTAAGGCGAGGACCCAAGACTAGAAAGAAAATCCATTGCGTCAACAAATAAAGATACAGATTGCTACTACTCACCAAATAATAATTATTCGTTTCACAAAAACAGATTGAGAGACACGCTATTAGATAATTCCCAGTAGCCACTTTTGGTAATTCCATATAATTAATAACCATCAACAAATATGGAAGTATATGGACCGGAAAATTGAATTTTAAGTGATATGTTTTTGTCATTATCTAAAAATCGAGAGGACATTGTTGCAATTTGTTTCATTAATTTGTCTGAAAGATGTCATTTGATGAGTATGATAAGTCAATTTGTTAGAGAGACACGTTCTATGGTATTAACGTTACATAATAAATGTGTGTTCGTTGCCCTTTAAGAAAGGGCAAATTAATCTTAAATATTGTCAAATGTTTCTTTGTTTGTTTTTTTTTTTTTTTTTCACTCTAAACCATGATAATAATCACAGATATGTTAAGGTAGATTATAGGTTATTGATTATTACTTTTTAATACCCAACACTAACTAGTAACAACTACTCTAGTTGAACAAGAGTTAATTGATATGCTATGATTCAGAATGGAAAACCATAAACATGTGCAACATTAACTTTCTTCCATAAATTGGTATGGTCTCTAATCAATTATTGTTTTCTTGTTGTCGGCAAACACATTTTTTTATCAACCAAAATAAGTGTAGTAACAAACGAGAATTATCAACCACATTTGTAATACGAAATTTTGGGCCAAAAATTTCGTTATTCAAAACAAGCAAAAATTATAATTTAATTGGCATTGTTGGGTAAGCTATATAATTAACAAACTTGTGCAGAACGATCCACTTTTACAAAAGATAACTAAATCTACGAGCAAATTGCACGAATTCCTTAATTTGTTGGTGAGACGATTACATAATCATATGATAGATAGTGATTAAACTATTTAAACCATAAACTATGCCTTTCAAAGGGTAATTAACTTTTGATTTTATATTTCATATGGTACATTAGTGGACCGTCGTAGCTAGGTACACAGCATCCTTGTACTTTAGAAAGTCGTCTCCTCTTTTGCATTGATTAATGCCAATTGATTTGCTCAATTTATGTGGGAATATTAATCTTAGATATATCGAATAATCTATTGATTTGGTTTGTATTTGCCGATCAAAAGAACTATTGGACCCATCCATATCACAATTATATATTTTTTTCTTCGTTATATATCATTCTATATACTTACGTATAGTATACTAATGACCGATTAAAATTTTCAAAGATACGTGAATAAGTTTAGAGAAGAGAAAAAACCATAATAATAATACATTAAGTATGAGCCAATGATCGGAAAAAATATTCGTTAGATAGCCAACACAAATATTTTAGTGGTATTGGTCATCATCATATTATGTATTCTATAGGCGGGAATATATTTGTCTACAATATCATACATTTAGCTAATGTGCATGTTACATGTATATTCCCTATGATACAATTTATTACATAACCAATACCAATGAAAAAAAAACCTTAGAACAACAATTCATAACATTATGGGTTTCATATGTGTCAAGGTTAAAATTTCTATAAACTCTAATGACGAATGAAAGAAGATTGAATAATAAATGGATTCGATGCTCTATAATCTTATTCCCAAAAATTTAGTTCCAATTCGCGCTTTTTTTGGGTGTGATGATAGGTCAAAACTTCAAAGGTTCTATTATAGTTGAAAAATAAATAAATAGAGAATACAAATCTACACTTGTTTAGATGTTTATGGATCCTTTAAAATATTTCTCGCCACTAGTATGATGTCAAAGCCTGTTCAACAAATTTAATTTAGTAATTAATTGGTTTATATATATGCACATATCGACCATCTTACATAAAGTTGAAAGGGAAAATATTCATTAGTGACATGATATATAGTCTAGTAATTTGTATAAATATCGCTGTTAACTTGTAATTTAAACATTTGAATTCAAATCGGTGTAAAGCAAATTAAAAATGAAATGGTTGTGTGGATCTAATCTTATAATCTTGTGAAGTAAATGATCTACCTATAAAAGCTTACCGGTTTATACTGGACCACAATTTCTCCAAATCATTGAGGCAACCGGAGGAATTTGACTTTGTCCATTGCAACTTGAGATTTATTGGTAAGATTTGCAATGATTTGGAGATAAAAATGAATAAACATTTTAATTTCTCAACGCCACTCAAAAGCTCAAAACAAATAAAAATGAAATCTAACAAACTGATGAGCAATGGTGGTAGATTGATGGTGGAGATCTTTTCCGGCGTAATGAAGGAGAATCTCACCGGAGATGATGAAACAAGATCCATGTCTTCCACGTTGCAACATCAAGGATAATTAGTTTACACATGTTGTTCTTCATTTTAAACATATTTTATTCAGTGTAGCTAATTTATAAATCTTCACCTTGTAACAATCTTTTGCCAGTTGGTTTTAATGAATTGAATAGTTGCCGGGAAAAAAAAAATATAAATCGAGCGATAAATCGATAATAAATTTTTAAAAATCCCACGATGAATCACTATGGATCATACTGTTATTACGTGTAGGTTAAAATTGATAAGGTGTAATGGGAATTAATAAGGTTTAAAATTGTAACTATTAGCAAATAAAAAGGAATGGACATGCTTTGCAAGTTTAGATTCGGCTCTATGTGTAAATATGAAGATTTTATTCTAAAATTTCTTATAAAGGTGTTTATAGTAAGTCACAACATAGACAGCATAGTGACACAACTTGCATACGAAGTCTTCAAGTGTTTCTTAATATTACAAATTGAGCTGCTTTATTAGAAACAGATTAAACTATAGTCACAATATTTAGATGATTCTTACACAAAGATGCATTTTTCTTAACATATATATGTATGTATATATATATATATACAAATTCTAAAAACAAATTCACTAATCAAGTCACAGAGTTTTTACAGACAATTGGAATCATATGTCACACACTTTAAAATATCACTAGCTTAGACAAGACCACCCATGATGACATATGTCGATAATATGTTCTCAACTAAAGTAATATATCTTGGTTTAGCACATATAGTCATATATATTATATTCTGGATTCGAAATTAAGTAAAATAAAACAGCATGTCGAATATTGGAGTGAATCAGAAACTTTTTGACAGTTTTTTTTGATCATCTGAATAATAGATAACTTGGAAAAAGTTTTGACAATTACAAAGCAAACAAAGAGAGAGTAAGGAGAACCTCAAACTCCCTCACTACCCCAAACGACTATTTTTACATGCTACATAGATGAATCCTGGAAAGCTGAGTATCGCACAAGCGGAATAAGTTGGGTGTTACAGCTTCATGATGGTATTACTGACCTGCTCGGATTACAAGGAAATCAACGGAGTCTCTCTCCGCTACATACGGAACTACATGGTCTTATTTGGGCAATGAAAAGTCTGATCCGGAAACAAAGGTCTTGTCAACTATTTGTTACGGACTCCTCTGAGTTGGCTACCATGGTGACCTCACCAAATGACTAGCCCGGTTTTCAACTGGAATTGAATGATTTGGCAGTACTACGGGACTCCTTTCCTGAATTCGAACTCATCTTCCGGCAACAGGAGAACAACAAGAGAGCGAGCACGGACTGCACGCATGCGGAATATTAAATTTTCTTTTATTGGCACTTCAGTCCTTTCTGAATGGTGCCAAATGGCAATGAATAAGTGTATTCGTGACAAAAAAAAAAGAGAGGAGAACCTCAAACTCCAACATAAGCAACTAAAGACAATAAATCCTCAAAAATCAAAATGATCAAAGAGGATAATATACCCAACTAACCTCTCTCACAATCAAAAAGCTCTGCCAACCACAATGGATGACCAGAAGCAATATATGATTGCCAATGATTCTCACGAGTAACACTTCGAGCAATCAAAAAAAGCTCTCTTGTTTGCGCATCTTCTTTCAAAAACCAATTTTCAATCATCAAACTTGATCAAAATACGACACATTTCAGAGACTTGGTACCAAAAATTAGGCTAACCTCTTGGATTATTGGTTGCCTTTACTAAGTTAACCACCTTAGATGCAAACACTATCTTGTTCAATATGTGTGCTTCCATACTTTCAAAGCCCCACATTAGGTTTTTAAGATGAACTTCCTCCAAAGTCCTATTACCAAAGAAAGATCTCCTACTATGCATCAAAACCACCCATGAATCATCTCTTTACACCCATGGAAAACTCCCTAAACCAGAGTGCTTGAGCCATCTCCCATTGATCATATTCATCCCTAAACTTTTTGACACTGTCACTAAATAAAGCAAAAACAAAAAAATAACATAAAGAATCTTGAGCTTTGGAGTATTATCAGAGTAATGACAATTTTTGTTTATTTTGGACTATCAGAGTAATGTTAAATAAATTTGTCTTATTTCTATTTTTACAAAACTCGAATATTATTTTGATTCAGTAAATGTTTTGTCACGTCATTTTGTGTAGGTTTTGATTTTAACAGTGGTATTTTTCATAGTGTATTCACTTATTTATCTTACATATGTAGATGCAATAGCGGTTCAAGATCTTCAAATTGATTCGAAAATATAAAGAAAATTGAAGTGATAAGATTTTTGTTATTTTGTCATGAGAAATGGTTCAACCTGAAAAAAAAAAACGGTATAGTAGTATGGTAGAAAATAAAATAAAAGTCGTAATTATACTAATGAAATGTAATTATTATCTCTGTAGCTCAAACTGTATGGGCCTGACATGAAAGCCCAAATATTTGTAAGAAAAGCCCATCTCTGTGGCGTACCGAGCGACGTCGTATTAGAGTGGCCGACAAAGTAACGTCAAATTTCTTTGAAATGAATTAATCAATGATATTGAAAAAATCATATAAATTGGAGAAAGACGACAATTCTATCTTTCGATATCTCTCAGTACTCTACACAATGATTGAAGAATCTCTGGATAATTCTAGAGACTTCAACAATTTGATTATGATCAAAAGTAAAATATGTTGCTTTATCTTTCTAGTTTCTCCTTTCACATAATTTTATGCTTTGTTGATTTGAGTGGACACTATTATTTTTCAAATTATCTCATTTATGTTGACGAGTTTAATGGAGATCTGAATATTGATTAGAAACATTAATTTTTTTTGCTTAACAACCAATTTGAAAGTAACTCCTACATATGTTCTTGTTTAAACCTATGTGTGATTTTCTTAGTATAAATGTTATGTTTGATCTTCAAAATTTCCAAATTTCCAAATTTTTATCGTCTCATCAATAAGCTACTTTACTGCTAATTGCTACAAAGAGTATTGAACACAGTAAATACATAGATCGAAACAATATTTAAAACTAAAGAAATTTTATTTTTCTTAAACACATAATCTACCAAAAAAACTATGCACACTCTTTTCTCTTAACTCATGTTTTTGTTTCTTGTTTATATATGTTTTTATGACCAAAAATCCCACCAAGGGTAATTGCTGCTAGAATGGTCTAAGAGAGAATCAGAATTGAATCCTCCCCAATTATCAGATGAGGTCAAGCAACTATCATCAGCTTGCTCCACAATGTTTATGAGCTCATGATTAGTGTCTTCCTCAAATCGAAAATATTCTGTCTTAATGTCATCATTACACACAACAATCCCTTGACTTAGCCTCGCTTCTGGTTCACACTTTCCATTATCTGACTCTGTGCTGATGCTTAGAGCCACTTTTTGATCACCACAACACTCTTGATCATGCTTTTCTTCTTTAGACTTTTGCATCTCTTCATTTAGTCTTTGCAACTGCAAATATAGATCAATTAAAAATCTATAAATTGATAAAATATCATTGGTCTGACAATATCAATTTATAGAGTTTTCATTGTAGGTGGATTTTCCGAGGTTTCTATAGTAGATGTGGTAATTTTGAAAAATACGAATTTATAAAATTAAAATGAAATGGTTCAAGAGAGAAAAAAATTGTAAGATATGGATTATATATTTGTTTACTTGAGAAAAGAAATAACATATCGGATTTTGATCCTTTTTCGTTACTTACGATTTAAAGATTTAAAATGGATAAAATTTAATCAATAACAATGTAAAAATAATTGTTTTAAATTATTACCTCAGAGACAAGAGTTTGCTTTTCTTTCTTCATAGTTTCAAATTGTGAAGCTAAATTTTTGTAATTAGCTCTAAGAATGTTATACTCTTTCTCGAGCTGCTTAGACTTCCAACGAGCCCTCTTGTTCTGAAACCATATAGCTACTTGTCTTGGTTGCAACCCTAGCTCTCTAGCTAACTGAACCTTCTTCCTTGGCTCGAGCCTTGTCTCTGACTCGAATATAACCTCAAGTGACTTGATTTGTTCCTCACTAAACCTCTTCTGGTTATTGTTGCTCTTTTTCTTCATCTTCTTCTTATTCATTGTCATGCCACTATTAATCTCGCTGAAGCAACAATTGAAAAAATCTCCTTCTTCCATGGTTTTCTCAAGATCTTGGAAATTTCTTGATTTCGATTAGGAAAGAAAGTTTTTTTTTGTGTGTGTTTCTTTATTATTATTTTTCTTCTGGAATCTCTTTGTTGATGATATTGGCCTCTTTATATATATATATATATATATATATATATATATATATGTGGGAGTTACAGTAATGTAGGGCCTGACATTAATTTGTGTGTGTGTGGGGAAAATTTCACTACTTAACCAAGAGAAAAATATTATAATAGGCTAAAATATAGGTCCAAAATTTGTGGATCGACACGAATTGGCTTATGTCACTTTCAGTTTAAGTCGTACTTCATTTCGATGTGAACTAATCATCTAACTACTGATAATATTCATCAATTTTTATTACAAAAAATCAAGATCTATATTATCCGTTTTGTGGAAGTAAATGATAACGCAGATTGCCACAACTACGATTGTGATAACCTAAGTTAACCACATGTTAATTAGCTCAAGTCTTATCTTTTTGTCGGTAATTACAAAGTCTATAATATACTAAAAGGTATATATAGGAAAAACAAAATTTATATGGATATATTTAGAAGCTTATATATATCATATATGCTCACTGTACTATGTATCTAAACATGCATCATTATTTGACATGTGACTACAAGGTTTTGCGATGCTTCTATAATTTATATTATTCAAGATGATACTGGTTGATAATCATTAGGAAAGAGAGAGAAAGACAGGTCGTATTAAGCAATAAATTTATATGATTTCACGTTCGAATATCAGGATGTACGACGGGTGTTAGGGTTGCATTACATCACACATCATAAGATAAAGTCATTTAAAAGTCAGAATTTATTTGTCGTCACTCGCTTGTCATCGCCAGTTACGTGAAACACGTTTTAACGTAACTTATCATAAGATTATCTTATGTTATAATATCTTCTTTTTTTTTTTATAATATCCAAAGTTGTCTAATATTATTTCGCTAATCAGTAATTTACAATAGATATAATCATGATTACTTTTGCGATTATATGTGGTATAAGTTGATATAATTGTGCAACTCTTCGAGTTATATTCATTACCAAATATATCTATTTATAATTATAATTTATTCTCACAAAATAGAGATATTTATGTTCATATCACATAAAGTATTATGGTTTACGCGATGTGTTATGCGCGTTTGCTTTCGCTAAACGGAAAACAAACAAAAATGATCACAGGATATAATTTTTAGATCTATTGACTTCCATGCAAATGTTTATTGTCACAAGCAATATTTTCTTCTTACTAGACAAAATTAGTATATTAAGTTCAAAAAAAAAATACTATGTAAATTATGTGTCCATCCAGAAAACAAATATCCATTTTTGTCATTTTTCATATACTAATACTAATGTAGAATCTTTAACAAAAAAAAAAAAAAATACTGATGTAGAATATCTTTGTTTCATATTGTTTATGAATCCAAAGTGACTGGTATATTTTGCTTTAAGACAAAATCACAAGTTTCCACTTTTATATAACGCTCTCAACCATTGGCATTTTGACATACTGTAAATTAAGCAACCAATATCTATGATTATGATAAAAGCAACTTATAATTAATGTTTCAATGTTTAATTTAAGGTTACGTTCACCTTGCTTCTCGGAATTCTCTTTTGACTTATTTATACAGACAACAAATTAAATCTGGCCATATGTGAACTCTTACGGCCGCTTCATCGATATTACGTCACTAATCAAAGGCTATTACTGGTACCGGTAGAAGTATTCTACTGAGAGTATAATTGGGTCTTTGACACTAGTCACAAAAACCATTCCACCGACAGTAGAATCTTTTTTTTTTTTTTTCATCTTCGATCTAATACTCTGGAAAAAAAATAAAAACAAAAACAAATTAATTTAGTTTTCTTCATCCTCATCATCATCATAGTTAATTTTGATTTATCTATTATAGTTCTCATAATTAGTAATTTATGTATTAGATTTTTCATATTTATCTCAAAATACTTAATTTTCATACTTTATGATTTACATGATAATTATATATAATAAATTTAGTTTATTTAATTATTATTTTGACAAAAAAATTATAATCAACTATTTATAAATTAATTTTATTTATTCTGTGAGATTCTGCTATTGGTATAATGGTTCTACTGACACCATTTAACTTTCTTTTATTCTACCAGATTCTGCTAGAATTTTAATCATTCTGCCAGAAATTTAATCATTCTGCTGTTATCATTCAGAGCCAAAATATAATCGTAAATCATCTAGTAGTTTAAATGTGCTATAAAAGTAGTATAATTTTTCCACAAAAAAAAAATGCAAAGAGTGATTTTCATCAAGTTGTTTCCATAAGGAAAGGACGAATCTTTTTGTTTTCAATGCAATGAATTTAGATGTTTGGAATTCAAGCAAGTAGCAATCAAAGTTGTCAAAATGAACCACTTATTCATTGCCATTTGGCACCATTTAGAAAGTATCAGATGAGAAGATTACGTGGCTATTAATTTGTGGTTGTGACTGAATATTGTGTCCGACATATATTAGCACGTGTCGAGGTAACCTTAAATATAGCCGTTGTTGAGATAAGAGGCGTAAGAGAAAATGATTACTTTAACTATTCATATTTCAGAATCCCTTGTTTGGGCTTAGGACTCTCCTTCTGAGTGAGAAGGTTTGATTGTTTCAAATATAGAAAGTTGCCGCATACGAACAGAGGTGAGTGTAGGATCGACAAAAGTTTTAAAGGTTTTTCCATATTTTTTGGAAAGATTTTCTAGGGTTTTGATGGGTTGTGTGTTTTTTCTTTGATCTCATCGCTCTTCTAAGACGCGCTCAAGAACCCTAACATCTTTAGGGGTCTATTGGTATATGGAGGTGGGTTTAGACAAGATCTTGAAATCGATGACGATAGAGGAGGATGATGAAACACCTATCATTATGCCGGATCTACCGGAGTTCAAATCGACCGAGAGGAATAGTTTAAGCATAATAGGTAGGCTGGTGAATCCAGAATGCCAAAAGGTCTCAAGTTTGGTCTTAGATATGGCACGGAAGTGGGGTATGATCAATCGTGTGCGTGGAGTTGTGTTGTCCAAAGATAGATTTCAGTTTATTTTTAAATACGAAGAAGACCTAAGGGATATTCTGAAACAAGTGGTGCACACATACAATGATTGGTCCTTGGTGTTGGAGCGGTGGGTAGATCCTTTCCCAGGAGACTATTTGCAGTTTATGATGTTGTGGGTTCAAATCCGGAATATTCCGGTAAACTTTCACACGGAGGAATCGATAAAGTATGTTGGGAGTCTATTAGGTGAAGTAAAGAGTACATATTTTGATCCTAATAAGAGTAGAACCAGAGACTTCTTCAGAGCATTGATTAAGTTTGATATCACCCGGCCTTTGAGAAGAGCAAGAGTGTTTCAATTTCCTGGAGGAATTTCGGCTAATATCTTTTATGATTTTGAGGGGATACGAAAACGCTGCTTTACTTGCCAACGTTTAACACATGAAAATTCACGGTGCCAGAATAAGAAGCCGAGTATCAGAAACAAGTTAATGATTTGGAAAGTGATCCAGTGTTGCGACGTCAGTTCTTGCTATTAGAATCAGAAGTGGATGGAAGCATGGAGATAGTGAACATGCAAGGGAGAGCACAGCGTGATGATGAACAGGAGCAAAGCACGGCTAGATGTGATAACACTGGCAAAGATGCATTACAAGATAATGTCATTGATTTGAAGCATAATGCTGGAGATGGTATTGCCTCAGGGAATTTGCAGACATCGGAAAACCAATATCTGAATGCTTTGAGGATTGAAACATCAGGAATCAAGATCGTGGAGAACCCGGTTCAGACGGATGAGGACACATTGAATCAATTACGAGAGAAGATACCGTCAGACACGGCAGGAAAGGGCATATAAGGTATGGGAGTTGATATGGTTCGAATCAAATTGGTACATTTACAAAGCAGAGCGTGGAGGCTAAAACAGGTCCTTATAATGTCAATCCTATGTTAAATCAGTTAACTTTTAACGCGGGTTTAACACAGGTGAGTGAAGCGGTTCAAAGTGGACAGAGTAAGGACTCTAAACATCAGAAATGTTGGGCTAGAAAGAAGAAATTAGGTAATGGTTTACCTAAGGAGATAGTATTGGAAACTAATGTTGATAATATGGAAGTCAATGACCGTATGGTAAAACGGAAGAGTGTAGATGATGGAGAGGTCACATCGAAATTACTCAAAGGTGAAATGGGTTTGATGGTTCGCCAGAAACCATCCAATTCTCAATGACGACGCTCAGCTGGAACTGTTAGGGATTGAGAAACAAACTGACAGTTCGATGCCTAGAGGAAATGTGTCATGAATAAAAACTCTAGTGATTACGTTGCTAGTCTTCAAAGATCATTGGGTTTTGATCATCACTTCTTGGTGAATCCAGTGGGTCTTAGTGGAGGATTAGCTCTGTTTTGAAGGAATATGTATGAGGAAGAAATCTTGTATTCGGATAACCGGTTAATAGATGTCAAAGTGAAGTTGGGTGTTGTGAGTTACTTCATGTCCTTTGTGTATGGGGACCCAATGAGAAGTCGCAGAAGACTGGTTTGGGACAAGCTTATTGATATTGGCATCACGCGAAATGAGGCTTGGTTTTTGATTGGCGATTTTAACGAAATTTTGAACAACTCAGAAAAGCTTGGAGGAACTCAAAGATTAGAAAATACATTCTTTCCTTTCAGATCCTTGGTGAGGGATTGCCAGATTAAAGAAATATCAAGCTCTGGTAATATCTTCTCATGGGCTGGATGACGTGAGGTGATAAATGGGAATGGTAAAAAAGAGTTGGTATGGATACAATGCAGGCTAGATAGAGCATTTAGAAATGCAGAATGGCTTCGATTGTTCCCAAAGACGCACTCTGAATATTTGCAACAATATGCGTCTGATCATAGACCCATTGTTACAAAACTAGCATCCAACCTTATCAAAGCTAAAGGACGGTTTTATTTTGATAGACGCTGGTGCTCAAATCCAGAGGTTGTAGAGGTGATTCGGAGAGGCTAGAATAAACATCAAGGGCTGGCAAGCAGAACTATAATGGATCGAATTTCAGATTGTAGAAAGGATTTAGCAAAATGGAAGAAATCGAATCAAAGCAACACGAAACTTAGAATTCAACACCCGCAAGCCGATTTAGATGCTGAATCTACCAAGATTAGACCAAACATGGATAAGATGATGCGGTTAAAGTTGGATTTAGGGAAGGCATCTTTAGAGGAAGAAGCTTTTTGGAGACAGAGAAGTTCAGAGAATTGGTTGTTGAATGGTGATAAGAACACGAGGTTTTTCCAAGATAGCGTAAAACAAAGAAGAATGAAGAATACAATCACGTCATTATTCGATAAACATGGCGTTGAACAATTTTCTGAGAACGCAAAGGGAGAAATAGCGGTGGATTATTTTACGAATCTATTTCGCTCCTTGAATCCACCAGCTGCAAGAGAAGTACTTCATGGGCTTGAAGCAAAGGTCACGTCAAGAATGAATAAGGAACTTATTAAAGAAGTTACCACTTCGGAAATTCGGAAAGCGGTCAAAGCAATTAAGCGTGATAGCGCACCTGGTGCGGATGGCATGATGGGTAAATTATTTTAAGCTTCGTGGGGTGTTATAGGGCCATAAATTACTCTAGAGGTTTAACGGTTTTTTCAAACAGTAGAGTTTCTGCAAGATTGGAACTTTATACAACTCTGCTTGTTACCGAAGAAACCAAGCCCAAAGGATATGACAGACTTACGACCTATAAGTCTATGCTCGATATTATACAAGATTGTATCAAAGGTGTTGTGCACTCGTTTAAAACGAATTCTACAATTTATTGTATCCCCAACACAAGGAGCTTTCGTTGCTGGACGACTCATATCCGATAACATTTTAATAGCCCACGAGATGATACATGGACTACGCATAAACCCGAGATGTAAGGAGGATTTTTTAGCCATCAAGACGGACATGTCTAAGGCATATGATAGAGTGGAGTGGGACTTTCTAGATGTGTTATTGGTAAATCTAGGTTTTGATTCAAAATGGATCACATGGGTGATGAGTTGTATCAGATCAGTCTCCTACACGGTCTTAATGAATGGACAGCCTCATGATCACATTAAACCAGAACGAGGTATTCGTCAAGGGGACCCATTATCGCCGTTTTTGTTTATTTATGTGCTGAAGCTTTGTTCATGCGATGAAAAAGGCTGAAAAGGATGGGAGAATTTCGGGTATGAGTTTAACGGATAATTGCCCGTTAATCCAGCACTTGTTATTCGCGGATGATAGTCTCTTTGTGTGCCGAGCAACACTTAAAGAGTGCACATAATTCTTACGAGTGTTACACCTCTATGGAGAAGCTTCGGGGCAGCGAATCAATTTTCAAAAATCGGCAGTGACTTTTGGAGCCAGTATTGATCCATACATGAAAAGAATTCTTGCGGGTTTGTTGGATATTGATCAAGAAGGTGGTATTGGTAAATACTTGGGATTACCAGAGTGTTTTAGTGGTTTGAAACAACAACTTTTAGCCTTTATTGGTGAAAAGCTTAACAAAAGACTTAGTAGTTGGTTTGCCAAAACGCTTTCCCTTGGAGGCAAGGAAGTCCTTCTCAAGTCTATTGCAATGGCGTTACCGGTTTATGCTATGTCGTGTTTCCGACTTACGAAGCACCAATGTCAAAAAATTACTAGCGCAATGAGTGAGTTTTGGTGGCAAGCATGTGAAAAGAAGAGGAAAATTCATTGGGTGTCTTGGCTAGATATGTGTAAGTCGAAAGAAAGTGGTGGAATGGGTTTTAGAGATTTAAGTCTGTTCAATCAATCACTTTTGGCTAAGCAGGCATGGAAGATATTAAATGAGCCGGGCTCTCTACTCTCTCGCTTATATAAAGGACGATATTTTGCTAAGACAGAATTCTTGGAATGTGGAGATGGTTTTCGACCGTCTTATGCTTGGTGAAGTATAATACATGGTAGGGAGTTATTGCAGAGGGGTCTAATGAAATCTTTGGCTGATGGTAGTAACACAAAGGTATGGTTAGAAAGATGGATTCTGGATAAACATCCTCGGAGACCATGTAACAAGCAGAGGCAAATAGACTTGAATCTGGAGGTAGCCACCTTGATTTTGCCTAATGGAAATTGGAATGCTGAATTGGTCCATGAACTTTTCCCAGTGGAAGATGCGAAAAGGGTACTTGAAATTCCACTTTGAATGGGGAAGGATCGTCTAATCTGGCCTTATACTAAACATGGCTCGTATACAGTGAAGAGCGGGTATTGGTATATTGCGAATTACTCTCCTCTTCCAGCACCGGAGGTCTCTACTACGGTTCAGCTTCAAGTGAAATTAAAGCAGAGGATATGGAAAATCCCAACAATTCTGAAAATCAAGCTTTTCTTATGGAGAGTGGTGTCTGGAGCTCTAGCAGTGGCTGAGCGGTTAATAACGAGAGGTTTGGTGGTTGATATACGGTGTAAACTGTGTCAACAACAACAACATGAATCAATTTGCCATGTCTTGTTTAAATGTACGTATGCACAAGAGATGCTGGAGATTGCAAATATTCCCTTTCCTGCCAATGGCTTCTCGGATTCGGTGGAGGATAATTTGTGTTTTCTGCTTGATCAAATGGAGAACATGACGGTATCAAATGAGATACGAATGACGATTCCGTGGGTGCTCTGGGCCATTTGGAAAAATCGAAATACGATTTTGTACGCAAATACATAAGAAACGTTGACATCGCAGATTCAGAGGACTACTGAGGAGGCAAAATTATGGACAAAAAGTGAATGCAACAGTGAATCAAAAGAAGATGTTTATGAGTAATGGTTTATCAGACAAATGGCAACCGCCACCAATGGGTACTATTAAAGTCAATGTCCATGCTAATTGGCGAAATTCTACTTTACTTAGTGGTGGTGCTTGGTTAGCTCGAGATTCTAGTGGTAATGTTCTGTTTCATAGCCGAGATGCCTTCACGTGCTCTAATAATCAGATCTTGGTAGAATTACGAAGCATCATATGGACCTTGAGTAGTTTGCGTGATTTACATGTCAAGGAGGTTTTATGTGTTTTGGAGTGCTCATATGCAGTGGAAGCTTTGCTTAAACCATCTCAATGGCCACGGTATAGGGTGTTAACAGAGGCAGTATTACGTTTGCGTGCGGAATTTGATTTTTGTTCTTTCGAGTTGGAGGACCGACAAGCGAATTATGTGGTTCGAGACATCTCAAAGAGTGTTCTAAGAGATGGGCTGTTTCAATCGTATTTAGCAATGGGAGGGCCATCTTGGTTGGCGGATTGAATTGCTCGAGAAGCGATACTTTAGCATCTTTAATCCTTCCTTAAAGATTTGATGTCTTTTTTTGTTAGTTTTTGCCTTTCTATTGCAATTGTTGCCTTTGTTTTGGTTCATGTAAACTTTACCTTTGGTCTTTGATCAATTCCAGCGTTAAAAAAAGAAGAAGAGAAAATGATTCTTGTTATAAATCATAGTGGATTGTCATAACTAGTTCTGGTCCGTTTACGGCCCATTAACACTTAGTCTTTAGGCCGGTTTAATGAATCCTAGTTGAATTAGGATTTTCCTTTTATGTACTTTCCTTTTCCCATTAGGAAAAGGAATTTTCCTTTTCTCTCTTGTAATAATCCTATATAAAGGATCTTATGATTAATGAATAAACACAATCTTCCCCATTCGTTCTCTTGATTCACAACACGTTATCAGCACGAGTTGCTCCCTAAACCCTAAAAACACAAAAAACGCGATTACTGTTCATCGTTACTATTCATCGTACTGTTCATCGCGTACTATTCATCGCGCACTGTTCATCGACGATTACTGTTCATCGACGATTACTGTTCATCCGGCGTTACTGTTCAAATCATAGTTCATACAGCCTTTAAGGTTACGGCGAACTAGAAGAAAGTTCATACAGCCTATCAACGGTTACGGCGAACTAGAAGACTCACGGAGGTTAAGGTAAACAATAAGAAACCCTAATCTAAAGAACCTAGATTCATGATAATCTTAGAAACCCTAATCTAAATCATGCTTGTTATTGTTATTGCTTGCTTGATTGTGTTTATTGATTCATGATTCGTAATCACTTGAAACCCTAACTTGAAACCCTAACCTAATTCAATTAAAATCCAAACCGATTGCATGATCTGTACCCGTGTCGATCGACACTAGTTTTATGTCGATCGACACGTAAACTTCTGCCTGAATTTGTTGTTTGAATTAAACTGTGTCGATCGACACAAATCACCCATCGATCGACAGTAAACACTCTGTCCAAATTTGGTTGCATATTTATTTGAACTCGTTTGTTTGTTTGCTTGTTTGGATTGATTCGTTGATTGATAAACATGAAACTGAAACTGATTGCATCATATGGACATAACATGCTTGATTAAAATCCGGTCATATCATCATATGGTTTAGAATTTGAATACTAGGCTTGCATCATGAGCATATAAAAACATTATGTTAGGTTGTTAAACATAAAAATCTGGTTTCATAAGCATCATGCATCCGTACCCGTTTATATAAGCACCCATGACCTATTTTGCATCATATGCATAAACTTTAAAATCTTATAGTTCTTAGAGAATAGGATGAATGTTTTCAGATGTCGAAAATCAACAATTTGGATTATGCTGCCCTCAATCTCTCTGGAGACAATTACTTACAGTGGGCGTTGGATACTAAGATAAATCTAAAGTCTAAAGGACTTGGCGAATGTATCATTGAGGATAATAATGAGAATGAAAGGAATCGATACAGAACGATATCGATCATTCATCATCATCTTGTTGAGGGTCTCAAGGATCAATACCTAACCATTGAGAACCCTTTGGACCTTTGGAAAGAATTAAAGATAAGATATGACCACCATAGAACGGTGTTGTTACCAAAGGCCAATTATGATTGGAGGAATCTCAGGTTCCAGGACTTCAAGTCCGTGGAAGAATATAACTCGGCTATGTTCAGAATAGTTTCTCAATTGAGACTATGTGGTGAGAAGGTAACTGAGAAAGACATGTTGGAAAAGACCTTCTCCACCTTTCACACTAATAACGTGTTGCTTCAACAGCAATACCGTGAAAGAGGTTTTGAGACATACTCAAAGCTTATAGCATGTCTATTACTAGCCGAGGAGAATAATACACTGCTAATGAGAAACAGTGAGATGAGACCTCCTGGATCAGCCCCACTTCCTGAAGCGAATGTGGCCACAGATGAAAAGAAAGAAATTAACCACGTCCAAAGTGATTATAGACATCGTGGTCGTGGACGTGGGGGTAGATGGCAAGGACGTGGCCGTGGCCATTTTAATCCATACGGCCGAGGTCAGGGCCGAGGCCACGGATTCCATAACGATCATTCTAACCGCGGGCGAGGACGAGGACGCGGATACCGAACTGACTATGATCGTAATAACCGTGGTATTACTTCTCAACCACGAGAATCAAACCCAAAATCAGTTTGCCATCGATGTGGAATGAGTAATCATTGGGCTAAGACATGTAGGACTCCCAAGCATCTGGTTGAACTCGATCAAGAGAGCCTTAAAGGGAAGAATCCAGAAACTCATATGATCCAGCATGATAATGAAGGAGATTTCGATCATGAGCAAGATGACTTGATGAATTTTGAAACCTCAGATATACTTAAGTGATTGATTTTGATTTTCTGTTTTGGTGTTTTGTGTTTTGCTTGTTTTACGTTTTACACTTTATACTTTGGTTTTGTGTTATTGCTTTCTATTAAACTTTATGGAATGAAAGAGTGTTATTTAAAAGTATCTATTGTTATCTCTTTTGAAGTATGAACGATATGGATGTGTTCATTGTGGATAGTGGATCAAGCCACTCGATATTAAGAGATAAGAGATACTTCATTGATCTTACACTTAAAAAGGCAAATGTAACCACAATTGCGGGTATAGCAAATTTAATTGAAGGCCACGGTCAAGCCCATATTTTATTACCTAAGGGCACGCATCTAGAAATTTCTAATGCGTTATATTCACCTAGTTCAAAGAGAAGTCTATTGAGCTTTAAAGACATTCGAATGAATGGTCTTCATGTTGAAACTAAGGACGAGAATAACAAAGAATTCCTTCAAATCTTTGAAACCGTCCATGGCTATAAGAAAGTCCTAGAGACTATACCTGCCATTTCTGTGGGCCTTTATTGTGCTAAGATCGGAATGATAAAAGCAAATGCTATGGTAAACAAAGAGTTTACTGAGAATTTCACTTTTTGGCATAACCGGCTTGGCCATCCCGGTGCTAACATGATGCGAAAGATATTAGCAAGTACTAATGGGCACACCTTGAAAGAAAGGAGAGTTATCCCAAAGAATCTCACGTGTGAAGCATGTTCACTAGGGAAACTCATTACTAGGCCATCACCAATCAAAGTAACTAAGGAAACGATAAATTTTCTGGAAAGAATTCAAGGAGACATATGCGGACCAATACACCCACCTTGTGGGACGTTTAGATATTTTATGGTCCTTATTGATGCATCCACGAGATGGTCACATGTCTGCCTATTATCAACTAGAAATGTGGCATTTGCAAGATTGCTTGCCCAGCTCATACGTTTAAGAGCACACTTTCCAGATTTTCCTTTAAAGACTATACGTCTTGACAATGCTGGTGAATTTACGTCCCAAGCGTTTAACGATTATTGTATGTCCATGGGGGTAAGTGTTGAATATTCTGTGGCACATGTACATACACAAAACGGTTTGGCTGAATCGTTTATTAAACGCATACAGTTGATTGCTAGACCGTTGCTAATGAGATCAAAACTCCCGGTCTCAGCTTGGGGACATGCAGTTTTACATGCAGCAGAGCTAATTCGTATCAGGCCATCTAGTGAACATAAATATTCCCCATCACAGTTAATAACGGGTCAAGAGCCAGACATATCCCATCTTAAAACATTCAGATGTTCCGTTTATGTGCCTATTGCACCACCACAAAGAACAAAGATGGGACCTCAAAGGAGGATGGGGATATATGTTGGATATGATTCTCCTACTATCATTAAGTACCTTGAGCCAACCACGGGTGATTTGTTTAAGGCCAGGTACGCAGATTGTCATTTTGACGAATTTGTTTATCCAACATTAGGAGGAGATAACAGACTGGTAAAGGAAATTATATGGAATCAAACGTCCTTAAAATGGCAAGATCCTCGGACTCAAGAATGTGAATTAGAAGTCCAAAAGATTATACATTTACAAAAGCTAGCTAATCAATTGCCAGATTCCTTTGCTGACCCGAAAAGAGTAACTAAGTCTTACATACCAGCTGTTAATGCACCGATTAGAATTGATGTTCAAGAGGGACACAATCAAGTTGCTACAGAATCTAAACCACACTCAAAACGTGGCCGGCCAATAGGTTCCAAAGATAAGAATCCTCGGAAAAGAAAGAAAGGTGCTGAAATCGTGGTTGAGGAATCTGATGGAACCCCAGACATAACTGAACCGATAGTTCCAAGCAATGAGACTCGGGACGCCGAGTTTCATGGTTCTGACGTTCCTGAAAATAATGAGATCTCAATGAATTATGTTATGTCTGGAATACAATGGAATAGAAAGTGTGTGGAAATCGATGATATATTTGCTTTTAAGGTAGCACTTGAACTTATGGAGGATCTAGAACCCACATCGATATATGAGTGTACTCAGAGTGAAAATTGGACTAAATGGAAAGAAGCTATAAACGTGGAGTTGAATTCTTTAAGGAAAAGGGATGTCTTTGGTCCAATAATTCGGACACCCTATGAGATTAAACCAGTTGGACATAAATGGGTCTTTGTGAGGAAAAGAAATGAACATGGTGAAATCATGAGATATAAAGCACGGCTTGTTGCACAAGGATTCTCACAGAGACCAGGAATAGATTATGAGGAGACATACTCCCCTGTGGTGGATGCTACAACTTTTAGATTTTTGATAAGTCTGGCTATAAGAGAAAAGTTGGATATGCGGTTAATGGACGTTGTAACTGCATACTTATATGGTCCACTGGATAATGAGATTTATATGAGATTACCAGAGGGTATTGAGCTCAAAGATAAGAAAGGTTCTCGAGAACAACACTGCATAAGGCTGAACAAATCCCTTTATGGACTGAAGCAAAGTGGGCGTATGTGGTACAATAGATTGAGTGAGTACTTAGTCAAAGAAGGCTATAAGAATGATCCCATCAGTCCATGTATTTTTATAAAAAAGTTTGCAAACAAAGGGTTTGTTATCATAGCAGTTTACGTGGATGATTTGAACATCCTTGGAACCCCTGGTGAAATCGTCCAAACAGTTGAATGCCTCAAGAAAGAATTTGAGATGAAAGACCTAGGCAAAACTAAGTTCTGTTTGGGATTGCAACTTGAGTACATAAATGATGGAATCCTTGTGCATCAAATGGCATATACTGAAAAGGTACTCAAGCGTTTTAATATGGATCAATGTCACCCATTGTCCAGCCCAATGGTGGTGAGATCTCTTGATCTAGAAAAGGATCCGTTTGGTCCTAAGAGAGACTCTGAAGAAGTCCTTGGTCCCGAAGTGCCATATCTCAGTGCCATAGGAGCTTTAATGTATCTGGCAAGCCACACTAGGCCAGATATATGTTTTGCCGTGAATTTATTATCAAGATTTAGCTCATGTCCGACCCAAAGGCACTGGGACGGGATAAAACATATTCTTCGTTACCTACAAGGAACGAAAGACTTGGGTCTATTTTATACTAACCAATCTAAGGACGGTTTAGTTGGTTTTGCTGATGCAGGTTATCTTTCAGATCCTCATAATGCACGGTCCCAGACAGGTTATGTGTTTACTCATGGAGGAACTGCAATATCTTGGCGGTCAATGAAGCAGGCCATTGCAGCTACATCTTCTAATCATTCAGAGATATTGGCAATTCATGAGGCTAGTCGTGAGTGTGTTTGGTTAAGGCTGATGACCCAGCACATAAGAGTGGATTGTGGAATGGCCGAAGGTAAGCAGGAATCGACGGTCTTGTTCGAGGACAATGCAGCGTGTATAGCTCAACTTAAGGATGGATACATCAAAGGTGATAGGACGAAGCACATTCTGCCAAAATTCTTCTTCACATCCGATCTACAGAAAGATGGAGAAATTCAAGTGCAGCAAGTACGATCAAGTGAGAATTCAGCAGACCTATTCACCAAGTCACTTCCAACCTCAACGTTCAAGAAACTTACTTATCAGATTGGAATGCGTCGTTTGAAAGACTTGCAGTGAGGTTCAGAACAGGGGGAGTAATACGTGTTGTACTCTTTTTCCTTCACCACGGTTTTGTCCCAAAATGGGTTTTACTTGGTAAGGTTTTAATGAGGCAACATCCAAAGCGTATTACAAGCCCATTAGAGTTATGACATCCAAGGGGGAGTGTTATAAATCATAGTGGATTGTCATAACTAGTTCTGGTCCGTTTACGGCCCATTAACACTTAGTCTTTAGGCCGGTTTAATGAATCCTAGTTGAATTAGGATTTTCCTTTTATGTACTTTCCTTTTCCCATTAGGAAAATGAATTTTCCTTTTCTCTCTTGTAATAATCCTATATAAAGGATCTTATGATTAATGAATAAACACAATCTTCCCCATTCGTTCTCTTGATTCACAACAATTCTTTACTTCTTTTTCTTTTCGTTTTTGTTATAATCGGGTTAATTCGATTGGCTTATGTTTTGTAAAAATCCTGAAGCCACGATGCTCAATACAATCTATTTTAGCTTTCAATATGAAACGTTTTGTATCATACCGATACAGTTTTTAGTTTGTTTGTTCGCGGAATTATGTAGTGAGAATTGTATACTTTCTCTTTTTCTATATAATTAATGTTTTGAAAAACAAAATTGTTTATCAAAAAATGATTTTTCACATTTTCTATGCAATTTTTATGAAATATCGATGATGAATTGTAAATTTATTTTAGAGAATTTTCTAGAGATGTCATTTTTGACATGCTATTTTGCAAAAATGTTATTATCACTATTTTCAAATTTTAAAATCATGTATGTTTGGGTAAACTATGTTATATTATACTTTAGTTTTTTGGGTTTAAGGTTTATTAGAAATCAAAACTTTTTATAAGATTGAGAATTTTGAGATAAAATATTTTTAAACGCATTTATAAGTGGTATGTTTATAAGAAAATAATTCAAGTGACATATTTGTAAAAATAATTTAAGAGTGGCATTTTTAAAATTGTCTCTAAATTTTAAAACATATTAGTTAGTTTTGTTGAATTGTCATTGACTTAAAGTTATGAAATATTTTTTTGTACAAAAAACAATATATATATATATATATATATATTTGTAGTTGGATATTAATTTATTTTCCTAATACGTGTAAAAATTTAGAACATCAATCATATTAGAACTGATGGAGTAGTTTAAAGGGAAATTAGCAAATATAACCCCAAAAAAATTATAATTAAAATTGTAACCAAATACCCTAAATCCTATGGTTATAATTTTGCCACATTAGTTTTTTGTTAATTATCTAATTATTAATTTTTTCTGGTTACTTCGCAAATTAACCCTAGTTTAAATCACATTATTAAACCACTTTAAATCAGTTTTAACAAAACAATTAAAGTTACACGAAAACATATAAATATTAAAATATTATGTCCTCGAAGAAGCTCATACCATAAGCAACCACATTAATCATTTCTTTGAACAACCTGATCCCATAAGCAACTCGTATGTAGTGCATTTTTAATCTTCGAACTGCAGCTTTTGTGTAAGCTAACAAAAATTATAATTTTTTTCTTTTTCAAATTACAGATGATTCCGTGGAAATCAATATCACTGGTGAAGTGGTGATCAAGATCACTACTCCTATGTTATTATGCATACGTAGGTGCATATACATCCAAGCTTTAACTGTTGAATTTTCTGTAGCTAAAATAGATCAAAAACATTTCCGACTTTTATAAAGTTTCCAAATAAATGACCCATAGGAGATTGATACTAAAGGCTGTGATGATACTCTCAAACCATATATGCTTATCCTACACATATTGCAGACTGAAACAAATATGTATGGATGTGTAGATTCAATATTTTCCCAAATTTCAATCCTACAAATTGTCCAAATATGAAAATTGTTTGAAGAAATCTACACGAATATATAAAATTAGAGCTACAACCGGTTGAACCAACTTATAACTCTGCACGAGTACTGCATCAAAACTAACACTAAAACTCCACAATGAAAAAAAAGCAAAATCAAACTCTTTGGACAATTCAGTAGGTATAAATTCTTTAGAATTGTAGCTGTTATTGTTCTCAACATCCAATTTTCTTGAATCATGCAGACAAAATATAGGTCAACTAGGTGAATCAAGAATCAGGATCACTTGTAGGATATTCACAATCTGATGATGTTGCTTCAAGAATTCAACTCAATGCTAAACAACGTTTATTATTATCACTTCGAAGGAACCTTGAGACCATTTTATCCCAAACTAATACCATAGCAATCCAAAATTTTAAGCAACACTAGTCAAATTTTAAGGTTTATTTTCATCACATTAGCAAAAATAATTAAAATACCTTTTACCACGTTGACGGTTGAGATCTTGCAATCTTTTTTAGTTATAAATTAGGCTTAACAAATCACACATCTAAAGAACATAAAAAAATCTCCACCACGGTAACCATAACTCTCTGCATCATCTCAAAACATAAAAAAGAAATACATTTGTTTGCATTCAATCCATATTCTCTTTTTTCTCTTATTGATCTAGGTTTCTTCACCTCCACCACGGTAAGTGTTCTTCTTATTAGAATTTCTCTATTAATTAGCTATTAGATTTCTATCATTATAATATTCATGAGTTTGTGTTTCTTTTTTTTTTTGACCTAACCGAAACTTTTGATTAAAGAACTTAAAGTCCCTTACTAAGGGGAGAGTTCATAGCTATGAGACTAAACTTTGCTAGAGAATCGGCTAAAACTTTTGCCGTACGAGGAATATAAGCGAAAGAGATAGATGTGAATTCTTTGCCTAGATAACTAATGTCATGTAGGAGAGATTTCAGCTCATTGTAGACGCCGTTCATGTTGATAAGCGTAACAAGAGTAAGAGAATCCGAGAACACATTTAGTATTCGATAACCTGCATAATTGGTTGCAATTAGAACAATCCTCAAAGCGATAGCCTCGGCAATTAGGGGCGAGGCCACATTCCTGCAAGAAGTACTATCTTGAGCAAGTATCTTCAAGACGAATCTCGAAAGAGCCATCCCAAACCACAATCCCTTGTTGAATCAATCCAAGATGCATCAATAAAACAGAGAGTTGCTTCCGGGGACAGCTTCGGTGTAGTACCTAAACGCAAAGATTTTTGTTTGTTGATTCCTGCATTTGCTTTTTGCCATATCCTTGCTTCTTTTATCATGCCTGTCACCAAATCCACCGTGCGATTCGACGACTTTCGAAAAGTAATTGATTACGTGCCTTCCACAAGCTCCAAAACACCCATGGATAGATAGGGATTTCCAATAGACCACTTGGAGGCAGATTAACCTGTTTCTTTGCTAAACTGAGGAGTTGATTAATTGATGAGGTAGATTGGTCTGGTTTGAAGAGTGTTGGAACCAATTCCCAGACTGCGGTCGCGAAAGGACAGTGAAGCACCATGTGCAGTTCATCTTCCATTCCATTGCAGAATTTACATCTCACCACATTACATATTCCACGCGTCTCCAAATTACTTCCAAGTGCCAGAGCTTTGTTTTTCAATTTCCAGAGGAAGCTTTTAAGTTTTGGTGCAGTGTTCACCTTCCAAATGCATGATCTCTACTCGAATTGATCATTATGCACCGGATCAACGTGTAGTTTACTTAGCGCATAACTTGATTTCGTCAAGTAACTTCCTGAGTTTGTGTTTCTATATTTCGGAATAATATTCATAATAAAAATTACTTTGTTTTATATTTTGCTGGGCTTTTTTGTGTTTTAAATTTATTTTCCTTGGGTTTTCGATTACTTTGTTTTGTTGGGTTTTAGATATTATTCTAGAGTTCTCTTTATTTTTGTTTCTTGTTTATATGAACTATAACAAAGTAAAACTAGAAATGATGTGAGAAAAAAAATAATCTCTTGAATATGAAAGTATTATAAATAAGAGGAATATCAAATCACTACAAATCATCTCAAAAATAAAAGTAAATCACACTAAATCCATCAAAATCCCACACCAAATCACATAAAAGGATTTGATATTTTTTAATTATTTAAAACTTAAAATCACAACAAATCTTCAAAATTCACCTAAATTCCTTCAAATCACAAACTCCATAAAATCTTTTCTGATTTTTATTTGATAATTGGATATATACGAATGAGCCATATAACAAGTATATATAGGCTCAAATGAAACTTGAAACATTTAATCCGGGCCGTTTACTATTGGCCGGCACTGTTGGCCGGTCAACTTGCAACATGTACTGTTCAACATTTACTGTTGTATGTTATGGCTGAGTTATGGTATTACAATACGGCTGAGTTATGGATTTTGTTTACGATACGGCTGAGTTATGGATTCATTATTATGGCTAAGTTATGGATTTTTGGCGGGATTTTTCCCGCCCAAAACAGAAACACGAAACGTCGTGACACGGCTGAGTTATGGTATAGAAAGACGAAACATCACGATACGGCTGAGTTACGATACGGATGAGTTATTATACTTGACGGCAGAGTTATTAAACTTGATGGCTGGGTTATTAAACTTGACGGCTGAGTTATTATACTTAACGGTTGAGTTATGTTTTACATGTTTTTCATTTTAAAACTTGTAAACAAAAACAAAAATTGTTGTAAACGGCTGATTCATTTATATAAACAAAAACAAAACATTTAATTACAGTTACATTGTCCATACTGAAAATTATCAGGGCCTAACTCATCAAACATTTCGACGAGAGCAAGCCAAACTCTATAAGTCATCCAATCAGGCTTCTCGCCGCCATGAAACCATATCCTCTTCAACGTGCGCATTTGAGTGCGAAATAGCGTTCTAGCCAGCATATTAAACTGTGTCCAAACTGTCAAATTATGCCTCGGATCCCATCTGTATTTTCGCTATAAAAAGAAACAAAAAGTATTAGTGTTTAAGAAACAAAAAGTTAAATCTAATAAGAATACATTATCGGTTATGCTTACAGTTAGTTTAAGAAACCACTGTCCCTTAACATCATCGGGAATGAAGCGGTAAGTCGGCCACGACTGAACCCATCCCTCTAGAAGAATATCCGGAATCACCTGCGAGAGATCGTGTAAAAACTTAAACCACGTAACAGTGGTTTTGTCACACCAGACACCCGCACCAGGGTTTAGAAGAGGGAGGTTATCCCGATCTTGCATGTTGTGTATGGCATTGACCATGCTCTCGAATTTGGATGTATATGCAGGGACAATCGACATGATGTATGTCTTGATGAGATTAGATTTTTTTTTTCTTAGGTTTTTGATGAGATTAGGTTTTTTTCTTAGGTTTTGATGAGATTAGGTTTTTTTTCTTATGTTTTCTTAGGTTTTTTTTTCTTAGTTTTTGATGAGATTAGGTTTGATGAGAAGGGCTATATATAGAGAGAGAGAGATAAGAAGACGAAACGTCGCAATAGGGAGAGATAGGAAGACGAAACGTTGCAACTTAAAATTTTACACTTTGACGGCAGAGTTATACGAACTTCACGGCTGAGTTATGGATTTTTCCCGCCCAAAATAGAAACACGAAATGTTGTGACATGGCTGAGTTATGGTATAGAAAGACGAAACCTCACGATACGGCTGAGTTATGGTTAAGACGGATGAGTTATGTTTAAACCAAAAACAAAAATTGTTGAGTTATGGTATTACGATACGGCTGAGTTATGAATTTTGTTTACATTACGGCTGAGTTATGGATTTTGTTTACATTACGGCTGAGTTTAAATAAACAAACACAAAACCAATTTTTTTGGAATCAAACGGATTCATGGCCAAAAATGGATGATCTCGGAATTTAACGACGGGAAAAGCCGCTTTTGACTCCATGGCCTAAGATTAATGGATGCCAGTATCACAAACTGAGATGAAATTTGACATTAATAAATAAAAAGAAGAAATAAATCACATTCACATTATTCTTATACATTTTCTAAAAACAAACCTGTTACATAATCCCAAAAATAAATCTCACAAAATGAAGCAGAAGAAGTACTTATGTCTTCGTTAATACCATAACCATTCTAAGCACAATTGCTTTTTAAGAACTTCTTCGTGCCACCATTGCAATTGCAACCTCCATAAGTTTAACTTTCTTTGAGCTCTCTCATCCTCCGATTGCCACCCCACTCAATCTCATCACGAACATTTTTCCGAAGTTGATGCATCTCCTCCATTGTCGTTGACATCATTGACTTGAATAACGAAGACAATACTTTTAGACCTTCATCTTTCGTTGCTCCTTCTGCAATGCAAATCATTCCATATACATAACAAGCTTTTTCATTTCATTTCTTTGCAGCTTTAACTAAACTTGCCTTACCTTTATCTCTTTCTTCATCATCTAGACAACCCACTTTTAAACATATGTCAAAAAAGTTGTACACACCTTTCGGGTATAGAGCCTCAGGGTTTCCATTCCTTAAGCACCTATCCAAAAACTTGTAAAATGTTTCGTAAGTGTGAGGAAACCATGGCAGGAATGGAACGTCACGAAGTGTTACTCTTTCTACAACCCATCTTTTGTTGCAACAATCTCTGAAAGCCTTTGATACAACATTTAGATTCTCGATGTCGGTAATGGAAGAAGATATAACAAGTGCACATATATCTTCGTGAATCTCATTTGGCAACGAGTTCAGAGACTGATGTGCTAAAGTTTTAACCCAAAATAATTCTGCAAGTGCACAGACAATCGCAGTAGTATAATAGGTATCGAATCCACATAGACCAAAGGTTACACTAAGAAATTATGGATTTCAAATTAAAGCTAAGATAAAATATGGGTTGATGAATTTCGTGACGGTGAAAACAGCAAATTAAACGATGTAAAATCAATAAAGACAAGCACTAGATCAAGGTCATTCGCCGGTGATTTCGGATTAAGGACTGAGCAACTATTCAAGATTTAATTTAAGTACGGTCTAGAACTCAAACACAATGATAATATTGCCCCACTGTCGTGATGTATCAATAACTTTGTTTAACAACCTAAATGCCTAAACTACCGTTTGAATTCAGAGATGTTAACAAGCATTAAGAGATGGTTCAATTTGTTCACAATTAATGGTAACAATCAACTGTCGTTGGTTACACACCAATTGCACACCAATGGTTTATCTAGCAACCTAGAGCACTGCCGTGAATAAGTTTAACTTGTATTCATAGATTAAGTGATCAATATTAATCTAAGTATGAAGAATCCCTATTGATGAAGACATATGATAATGCAATCCTATTTGGCTCAGTCACAAACATCCTAATTCACCATTGAAAACCTCAATCTAGCTAATAGACTACTCGATCATGGAGAATAAAAACGCAGCAATCAATTGAGAAGAATTCATAATGATAATAAAAGAGATAAGGGTTTTAGAAATCTTCTCAATAGATGTTGTGGAATGAATCTCCAAATCTTGAATCCAAAAGCAAAGAACAATGGAAAGAGTCTCAAAAGAGCTCTGAAAGATGTCTCAAAAAGTAACGTGAAAAATGGAATGAATCGTCCTTCTTGATTTTGAGGTGGTTACCTCTTATTTATAATTAAAAGTAGGTTAAAATCAGATCTGGGTGACCGACCGGTCGGTCTGGTCTTGGACCGGTTGGTCTGGTCTTGGTCTCCTCACGGTCTTCAAGAATGGACCGGTCGGTCTCGTGTGCCGATCGACCGGTCCTATTTCCAGGGGCTCCGAAGTCTGCAAATCCCCAAATGAGAAAACGCATTTTCTCTCCAAATTCATCCCGTTTGCTCCAATGACCCCCAATAACTCAAATCCATGTTCCCAAGCCTCCTTTAGACCTAAAATAAATCAAAAGAGAAAGAAAGACTCAATAAAACCCTACAAAACAAAGGTTAGAATGCGCCAAAAACGCATTATATCAATTCCCCCAGACTTAGATCTTTGTTTGTCCTCAAACAAATCTAAAAGTAAGTAAAGGAAAAAGGTTTGAAAACACGGGAACTCTTTTATCCTCAGTGAACCGAGTTTAAAAATCTTCAATCTGCAGACCACATAATTCAGATTACGAATAGCAAAGCTTTACCAAAACATCCTCAACACATTTCTCAACCAGGCCATTTCCCAAACACAAACTCAACGCATTCAAAGTATGCGTGAGGATCTCTCTAAAGGCACCTTTTTAGGGTTGACGACGCTAAGGGGTTAAGGCCATTTAGAGGTGGAGTTCAAAGTGTTTAGAGTGTTTAAGGGTTACCTGATGTTTCGTAAAGGATGCAGGATATCGCACAAAATTGCAAGAGAGAATAAGTACGTTGATATCCACATACTCTAAACCACTCTTTCTACTCCAAAACTCTCTAACGTGTCATTCGGCTAATCATCCACCTTGGGTATACTCACTGTGCAGAGAGACACTTTTTCTCTATTTTACAACTTACCACTCTTCATGATCGATTTTTTTTTTTTTTTTAATGATGATGATGAAGAGGGTTTACATTACGGGTATGTGTCTCTCAAACACGAAGATAAATAGAAGTGTTGTACGTACCCAAATGGAGCTCATCATTGCTATTCCTTCCTCTTTATAAAATAATCTTTTGAAATTGCGAGCAGGTGCACGATTCAAGGGAGCAGGTGCTCGGTTCTTCAGAAAGAGTGATTTAGATGCAGTGTCGACTCGATTCTCTTCGGCCCTTTTGCGCATATGCTGCACATGTGACAATGAAGTAACAAGAATGCAAGGAATTTGAAAAGAGGTAATGGTTAAGGAGGGTACTAGCTAAAAATGAGCTAGCTATTCAGGAACAACAAGAGTGGTAAAAAGAATAAGGAGTCCTAAATTTTAGTCAATCTAAAACCTGGAAGATAGTGTATCGAAGTGTTCCAGCTGTTCCTTGTACCCATGCTCTGTTAAAATGGTCATTAGAGAGAAGATTAAACATAGATAGTTCAAATATCATCATAAGATAAAGTCTTGATTCCCTACAAAGTTTTGACTCAATAAAACAGAAAATAAAAATGAGAATAAAAACGAGACTCAATAAGACATAAGAAAACAGAAAACATAATTAGTACTAATAGCACTCCCCCCCAGACTTACTTTACACCGTCCCGGTGTAAAATAAAATCTAAAGGAAAGGACTATTAAAAGGAAAAAAGAATAATATGAAAATAAAAATAAAAGGAAGAAAATCTAACTTCGTCATCAGAACTCTGGAGACTCGTCAGAATCCGCAGTGTCCTCGGAGTTAGCTACCATAGCGTCATCATCTGATCTCGACGTAGTAGAAGGTCCAGCAGGCGGGGGCATGTGGCTTCCAGCAAAGCCTTATCCTCCTACTGCATTTGTGCCTCCGAAATAAGAAAGAGCACCCCAAATGGTGGACATCATACTGTGCATCTTCTGAAGACTTCTGTGATGCCACTGCTTGTACTCGGATGTAGTCCATGTGTCGCGAAATGGAGAGACGGCGAACTGGTTTTCATACGGTGGAAGCTGGTAGCTCTGCTCAGGCGGGGCAGTACCACTGCTAGTACATGTAGTGCCAACACCTCTACTAACATGGCGGTGCTTTCGGCGTCGCAGAGGTGCATCTGGATCTGTGCTCTGAGGTGAGGCGGACGGTAAAAATCTCACGTTATCCATGGAAGTGAGTGGTGCATGCTCACTAGATAATGAAATGGAGCTCTGAATCCCATCCAAATCAAAGTATCGCCACTTACTTCCAACTATCCATCTACTCTGAGTCAAATGTTGCATATCTAGGAGTGAAGGCGCCAAGATTTCCTCAGTATCGCTTGTATCAATCTCATGGAATTTAAAGATGGGAGTGAGGAGACTCCCACATACCTCCTGCTTTGTCTTTCCAGGTCCAGCTAGACCCCTAAACTTCCTCTGTGTCAGGAATTGTGCAAATGCTGCTCCGAAGTTAGTGCGCTAGTCGCGAGGACGCTCTGTGTAAATCTCTGACACAAACTCTGGCATCCCTAAATGAAGCAAGAATAACTCATCAAGAAGCACAGCTCCTGGTTCCTCTTTGCAGAACATGGTAGTACTCAGAGCCTTAGCAACAATACGGATAATTGGATTCCTGATAAGGGTGAGCTTCATGCTACGTGACGTTGCAGGACCCATACCGATCAAGTTCCATAGTCGGTCGCTTTGAGGAAAAGAATGACGATTAGGGAACTCCGGACTTGTATTACTTTTGTCAAAACCATAGATAGTACACAAGTCCCGAAGGGAGATCACATACTCAATCCCTCTGATCACATAAGTGAGGGATCCCCTATCAACTGTCCTATGAGCCGCGTCTGCATAATATATCTCACAGGAGGCAAGAAATTGTCGTACTAGTTCAGGATATAAAGGATACTGGTTTGTAGCCATTGTCCCAAAGCCCATGCGATCGAGAACAACAAGTACTTCGTCCAATATACCCAATTCTTCTAGCATCTGAGAACATAATACTCTAGTGGGAAACATCTCGAAAGTTAGCAGATCATTATAACATATGCTTTTGTATCTAACCCAACCGTCTTCTTTCTGTTTACTCTCATAAGATGGTTCACTAACTAATTCTTTCCGTTCTAACTTAGGGTGGATATTGATTCTAGAGAAAGGAATACCGTTCGGTCTTGGCCATTGAACATTCAAACTTCGCGATCGTCGCGGAGCATCTGGTTGACTAGAACTTGCTATCCCTTTGCCCTTTTCCTTTCTCGTCGATCTCTATGGTTTGTCGTGAGCACGCTTAGTTTGAAGTTAATGTTCTTCGTTCAAGCCATCTTCTGGTGGCGAATTGGTGGCGAGTGGGCGTCCAGTGTGACCCATGGCTGCAGAATCGAACCAATTGAGAGTGAGAAACAAGAGAATTGAACGCAAAAATCCAAAGAGAAAGAAAACCCCAAAACCCGAAACTTTCTCATCCAAATAACAACTTCATACCTTGCAGATCAAACAAATTGAGGCTAGAATCAGATAGAGCGTGAAAAACAGAGTGAATTAGAGCCCAAAAACGTTCAAATCGATTAAGAATTCAAGAAGTTATGGTTTGATGAAGTTTTTGTGTTTGGAAACTCAAGAACACGGGAAGATGAGAGAAACTAGAGGTTTTGATCTTAAAGTCGGGATTAGGTCGTGATGTTCCAAGTTTATAAGGGGAAATCCGGTTCAAATTAAGTGACACAAACCGGATTAAACCGGAGTAAACCGAAAATCAAATCAAGAGTTACTTACCTGGGCACGGGACCGACCGGTCCCGATACTGGACTGGTCGGTCTGCTTTCCAGAGACTTACCTGTTCTGCGGGACATAGGGGGATCGACCGGTCTACGTATTTGGATCGACCGGTCCCAATTCTAGGGACCTTTGACGGGTCTTGTGATGGTTCCAGACCGACCGGTCCAAGAGTAGACCGACCGGTCTCATTTCCAGAGACTTTGCAGCGCCTTGTCCCCATTCCGAGCAGGTGCTCATGCCTGTTTGAGTGGGTGATCGGCAAAAATTGCTTTCCTTTTTTTATTTTTTATTCAAGTACCGAAAACACAAGTAAAATGTTAGTAATAAAAGGAAGTAAAAATTGAATTATGTATAAGAAATCTCAGCGGTGGGTTGCCTCCCACCAAGCACTTTGTTTAACGTCGTTAGCTTGACATGCGTGCCCTTCAGGCGCGAGCAGAATCCATATGAGGATTATAGACTTTCTTTTCCGGATGAGGGCTTGGTGGAGGTGGGTCGAGGCATGGTCTACTTGCTCTTTGATCGCTTACGTTTAGTTGCAGAACCTTGCTCAGCATTCCATTCACAACACCAACACCCTTCTCTTTCAACTCTAATGGAAGAATAGCTCTAACTCTGGAGAAAGGCTTAGGAGTACCTTTGCACTTCACCTTGTATTCAACCGAGTTTTCATCACATCCTTGAGGTATCAAAGTTATTTTAGGATCACCCTTGATCCTTTTGCATTGTACGTTTCCCTGCACCTTTGTCTTCTCCCTAAGTATCTTGGCGATATGAGAACGATTTCCATCTAAAACTCCATTGATCTCACTCTTATCACCGAGCTCTTTTACAACATCGACTGACAGGTCCTCTCTTTCCACTGCCAAGATGCAGGAGGCGTGAGTGGTGGTTCTTTTGGGAATGGCTCTATAGAAAACCTTTTCGTTGACCTTGGAAAAAGAGAGTCGCTTATTAGGCATATCAATGATTGCACTCACCGTAGCCATGATTGGTCTCCCCAAGAGTAGAGACATATCGTAACCTTCTCTTATCTCTACAACATGAAAATCAGTTCGAGCTAGGCAATCCCCTATTTGGACGGGTAAATCGTGAATGATGCCATACGATGTTGCTGTGGAAGAGTTTGCAAATCTAAGAGTCATATGACTAGGTTCTACCTTAGCAATTTTCAACTTCTCTGCAATAGCCCTTGACATGAGATTCACACAAGAACCAGAATCACAAAGAGCTTCTTCAAATTCAATTCTTTCAATGGAGCATGGAACAAAGAATTTCCAGGGTCTTCAACCTTAGGTAATATCCTCAATGGTAGTGGAAATGGGTAAGGGATTGGGGGGGGGGGGTGTAAACATGTGACCTAACCTTATTAACGAGCTCATTCGGTCGAAGCACTACAGAAGACGGTCCAGAAACCTCTTCATCCTTTTTCTCTCCTAAAGCAGGTGCTCCTTGTGGATTCTTGACTGCTTTGGCGGTTTGAGCGACTTGAGTGAAAATAGCTTCTATCTTACTATTGAGATTGTTGTACATGCCATCCATCATGGCAATGATCTCGTTAGCAGATTTCTGCTAGTTGAGTAAAGCCAATTGCATAAGGGACTTCAGCTCGTCTTGAGGGATAGGTACATGAGCTTGAAAGCTTGAAAGCACATGGTCTCCACCCACATAGTTTACCTCAATGTACTGCTCATCTCCCTTGTTCTCACAAAGCTTAACACTCCTCTGATTCCTCTTTAACAACAAGTTTACTTTCGCTGTCAGCTCATCAATCCTCTGTGACTCAACACTTCTAACATATATAGGCTCATCATGGTCATGGCATTGATTCCTGGAACTTACAGCCAAGTTCTCTATCAATCTATATGCTTCTTCCTTGGTCTTGGTCATAAAATCACCATTACTCGCAGCATTCAAAGTGTTCCTAAAATCTCGATCAACATCATCATAGAAGATACTAAGAAATTTCTCATCGGCAAACCCATGGTGTGGACATTCCCTCTTGTACTCTTTGAACCGTTCCCATGCCTCACAAAAGGACTCTCCTAAATGTTGTTGGAACGTGGAGATCATGTTCCTTAGACTCGCGGTCATAGTTTTAGTATAGAAGTGGTCCAAGAATGCTGCTCTCCATTACGGCCAAGTGGTGATGGATCCAGCTGGTAGCGACTTGAGCCAGGGGGAGGCTTTGTCCGCGAGTGAGAAAGGGAAAAGCTTACACTTCAAGAAATCCGGGTTCATTCCATTAGAGCTTGTTGTGGAGCAAATCTCCTCGAAGTTCTCTATATGGTCCATCGGAATTTCTGCGGGAAGTCTATGGAACAAGTGCTGCTTAACCAGTGATATCATCTGAGGCTTAATCTCATAGTCTTGCCCCTCAACAGCGGGTGGATTGTCCGTATCCCCAATTTTACGATGCTGATGTGGTTGTTGCTGCTGATGCAGTTGAGCTATTTGGTATTCCATCCTCCAAATAACAGCAGCTACATGACCATTAGCGGCTCAATTGTCGGTTTCGTCGCCCATGTTGGCTGGATAAAGGTCATTCGCCGGTGATTTCAATAAAGACAAGCACTAGATCAAGGTTATTCGCCGGTGATTTCAGATTAAAGATTGAGCAACTATTCATGATTCAATTTAAGTACGGTCTAGAACTCAAACACAATGATAATATTGCCCCACTGTCGTGATGTATCAATAACTTTGTTTAACAACCTAAATGCCTAAACTGTCGTTTGAACTCAGAGATGTTAACAAGCATTAAGAGATGGTTCAATTTGTTTACAATTGATGGTAACAATCAACTGTCGTTGGTTACACACCAATTGCTCACCAATGGTTTATCTAGCAACCTAGAGCACTGTCGTGAATAAGTTTAACTTGTATTCATAGATTAAGTGATCAATATTAATCTAAGTATGAAGAATCCCTATTGATGAAGACATATTATGATGCAATCCTATTTGGCTCAGTCACTAACATCCTAATTCACCATTGAAAACCTCAATCTACCTAATGGACTACTCGATCATGGAGAATAAATGCGCAACAATCAATCGAGAAGAATTCATAATGATAATGAAAGAGATAAGGGTTTTAGAATTCTTCTCAATAGATGTTGTGGAATGAATCACCAAATCTTGAATCTAAAAGCAAAGAATAATGGAAAGAGTCTCAAAAGAGCTCTGAAAGATGTCTCAAAAAGTAACGTGAAAAATGGAATGAATCGTCCTTCTTGATTTTGAGGTGGCTACTTCTTATTTATAATTAAAAGTAGATTAAAATCGGATCTGGGTGACCAACCGGTCGGTCTGGTCTTGGTCTTCTCACGGTCTTCAAGCGTGGACCGGTCGGTCTCGTGTGCCGATCAACCGGTCCTGTTTCCAGGGGCTCAGAAGTTTGCAAATCCCCAAGCGAGCAGGTGCCCGGTTATGAGAAAACGCCTTTTCTCTCCAAATTAATCATGTTTGCTCCAATGACCCCCAATAACTCAAATCCATGTTCTCAAGCCTCCTTTAGACCTAAAAAGACTCAAAAGAGAAAGAAAGACTCGATAAAACCCTACAAAACAAAGGTTAGAATGCGCCAAAAATGCATTATATCAGAGACACTGTTGGTTTGCCGGAATTTTTCCTCTTCAACAGAACTATTGCTAGAATAGGCAGTACAAGAACAAACCAAAAGCAGACCATGGTTCCTACAAACTTGATAGGAAAGAAGATTCTTTTTGAAAGTTTGGAGGATATGGATGATGCTAGTGGAAGTTAAGAGGATTTGGATATTATATATATATATATATATATATAAAGGACTGTTCATTGGTTTTGTAACGTTTTTTTGGCACCCGTTCCTATTTTGGGGAAGTGTTCATTGAATCCTTGCGTGTTGTCTTTAGTTCATTGGTTTTGTAACTGTTTCTTGGCACCTATTCCTAAACGATTGTTCGTTAACCCGCGATTACTACCAACTTCGTTGGAAGACGAAACGTCGCAACTTAAAATTTTACACTTGACGGCTGAGTTATAGGAACTTCACGGCTGAGTTATGGATTTAGGGTTTAGGGTTTAGGGATCATGGTTTAGGGTTTAATGTATAACATTTAAAAAGTATGTGATTTAGAGTCTCAACTGAATCAAATTATACACATTCAATTGAAAAAATTGTATATGGTTTATTGTATATTATTTTGGGTCTTAATTATCTATAGGTAATGTTTGAAGTACTTGTAAGACAACATATATCTCAAGATCAAGTTAGATTACATTTTCGATTTCATACACATTCAGTTGTATAAATTGAAGAAACTATGCACATTCAGTTGATTTATATTCATTTTATATTAATAAAATGAGCTTAATTATAATTTTGTAAGTCTTAAATCTTATAAAAATGGTTTTAGGGTATGGCTGAGTTATCTAAATGACACGGCTGAGTTATCCAAACATACCATAAGTCTTCAAATTACATTTCCGATTTTAGGGTATGGCTGAGTTATCTAAACGAAATGGTTGAGTAATATATCATAAAAACCATAAGTTATACACTAAAAACATACCATTTACAGTCAAATCTTAATAATAAAAAAAACCAGTTGAACTGCGCATACATATCATGGCCATCTTCATCGAAGATCTCTGCTGCCATCTTCACCCGTAAACCCTGAATATTTACATCGCATATCCCATCAAAAGTTACACCAAGCGCTAGACACTCGATAAACTTCAGTGAATACACCCCACAATCGCCAACTTGGGTGTTTTAGGGAATGTTTTTGCCGTTTTTCCATCTAAACGCAAATTGTTTTTTGCAAACGGTGTTTTTGCCAGGAATTACAGCATTGATCATTGCAGAGATCATTTTCATCAGCGGCCTAAATGCATCTACCATTTTTTGTTGACTTTCAGGAGTTACCTATCCAATGATGGGATCGTAGGCATCAATCTTCTCCTTCAGAAGATCCACGTGAAACACCACCCAATGATTGCCTCCGGTATGAAGAACTCCGTACAAGTGATCGACATCTTCTAACCACTTTTTGTTTGTCTGAAGGTCTGAGGGAATCGAACCGTTTATGAGTAACTCATAACTTGAGTCTTTGAATTTGAACATCTTTGGCTTTATCTTGAACTGAACGAAATCCCAAATCCATGATCTTAGGAACCTTTGGTCCACAAAGGCAATGCGCTTGGAACAAAATGGGTTGGGATCTTGCATGGACCTTTTGATGAGGACTCTGATATACAAAGCAATATGCTGTACACAGAACATTAAGTCAGCCATTATCATAACTCAGCCATTATTAAACATAACTCAGCCATCAAACAACCATAACTCAGCCATCAAACAACCATAACTGAGCCAAAAATAATCATAACCCAACCATTAAATAACTAATAACTCAGCCATAAATAATCATAATTCAGTCGTAACTTATACTTACAGTGTCAAACAACCATCCATAATCACGTTTCGGCCATTGCGCTCTTTCACTGATGAGTATTCTGTAGAAATTAACTTCCTCGTTACTACCATATGTCAATGAAATGTCCCTAACAATCAAACACAAGTAAGTTTAGGCAAATATTGCTAATAGCTGTATAAAATAAAATAAAATGGTGTAAAAGTCCATACTCGAATGGCCTTTGATGTTGCATAAGTTTATCCAATTTATCCGGGTCAACTAGTGAGAGAGGATCATAGATTGCTGATGAAGGTTCAACATCCTTCCTCATGCACATCGTCCCTTTGTCTCCTAAAACATAAGGAAAAACTCTTGTAGGAGGAGCACTTGACTTCGCTGCTAACCCAGATGTAGCTAATTGAACAACCTTCGCCCGATAAGTCTTAATTCTCGCTAACCTAAGCTTTTCATCTTCGTCCTCATCAGACTCCAGTAACAATTCATTTCCTTTTGCGATCGCTTCCTCGGTCACATCCTTAAGATCAGTTTCACCTCCAGTCTTCCCCTTCATATTCCCAGGAGTAGGTGGAATAATAGGTATTCTTATTACACCGTCACATAAACCCTTTGTTTGGACCTCCTTCTTTAACCTAGCCGGCTTATTCTTTAACTTAGTCGCTGCGTTCTCTTTCTTCCTCTTTAAATCAGCCGCTGCCTTCTCTTCCTTCTTCTTTAAATCAGCCGTTGCCTTCTCTTCCTTCTTCTTAGCAGCGTTCTCCTTCCTTTTAGCATCAGCCTCAGTCCTCTTCTTTGCAGCATCATCAGCCTTCTTTTTCAAATCAGCCTCATTTTCTATTGGTTTTTGCCTCCTTGAGCGGCGTCGTAAATCCGATTGCTTAGCAGGAGACTTAGCAGGAGAAATAGAAACGAAATCTGCCAGACCACTACCAAACAAATTATTTTTCGCCTCAGGAGTACCCTTAGGAATTTCGGCCTTCAATTTCGACCCCGCTGCTTTCTCTTCGGCCTTACCAAGCTCATCAAGGGTACCCTTAAGAATTTTGGCCTTCAATTTTGGAAAATACATATGCGGAGTTCGACTTTTGGCCTTAGCCGGCTCATCAACCAAAGTGTTTTTCGCCCACACAACATTATCAGGGGTCTTAGATTCCGTGTTAAGGACCGTTGGACTTTTAACTGACTTATCTCGTGGTAATGTTTTCGTTTTTGGGCTGGGAACATAGTTTTGGGCACTTTCCAATAAACCCAGAACTTTCAGATGCTCATCCACTGCATCTTTGGCATAATCACCAATTTTCTTCTCCATATCAGCAAATTTTCGGGTTAACTCTCCAATGTTGGAATCAATGGCCTCAAACTTTGACCCAATCTTCTCAAACAAAGATTCATGGATCTCAAACTTACTCGCAATTTTATCCAGCGTAGCGACTATGGTATTTAGAACCGCCGCATCCTCGCTTAAACCCTTTCCCTTTGCATCCTCCTTCTTCTCTATATCAGCAGCTTCACCCTCGTGTTTCTTATCTTTCTTCTGCTACTTTTTGGGTGGCTCAGACTCAGAGTCATAAGGAACTAAAGCCAACTTGGGTTTTTCCTTCTCCTCTTTCCTCTGCACATCCCAATAATCACTTGGTACATACCTACCAGAATGTAGGTCTCTTATCAGGTTATTCAGTTGTGGGTCATCGTCTTGACCCGGCCACTGATGAAACATGTCTTCTACAAACTCCTTCGAAACCATATGCCTCACATGCAACTACAACAGTAACTCATAACTCAGCCATCAAATAATCATAACTCAGCCATCAAACAAAGAATAACTCAGCCATCAAACAAACAAATCATAACTCAGCCATCAGACAAATCATAACTCAGCCATCAAACAAATCATAACTCAGCCATCAAATAAAGAATAACTCAGCCTAAAACCTTACATGACCATGGTCTTTAATCTCCTTCTTCAGGATACTATCAAAATTTGCACGTGTCCGCGTTGCATCCCATCGAAGAAGTGGAACTTTTTCTTCCTCACCGACTAGTTTGCCAAAACGCTCTCGAAAGCAACTGACAGATTCATACGCCCAAGCCAATAAAGCGTAAATCATGTCGTTGATGTAGTATGTCTTTCCTACTGGATTCAACGACTTAATACTACCAACAAGAGCTTCAAATGCAGCCCGACCCCATGGATAAGTCATCATGGCTTCATCATCGAATACTCTTTTTGCAGTTTCAAACGGTGTCCTAGAATTATGATGCCCACCATAAATTCCCATGGCTTGAAGAACTAACAGCCCTAACCATTTACGCTTTTCAAAACTCCAGACCCGACAGCATCTTACTGTTGCCCTGAGTTCATCAGGCTTGGGTCCAAACCCATGCGGCACATTCAACTCCTCCCAGAACTCTCTGTATTGGTCAGAAAGTTCAATACTTTCTGTTGGCACTGGATCTGTGTTTAACCCAGTGATCTCACCAAATTCGAGTAAGCTAAACCTGATATGTTGATCACCAACCACACTCCAAATCTCCTTCTTCTCTACTTTCAGCTGTCTGCACAGTAGGTAGTGTACAGTCCTAGCAGACCACCCGCATTTTCCATCAAATAGCTTAGCAATTATTCCAACAGGAAACTTCTTCAGTTCTTCCCACACCTCAAGTCCTAATTGTTCTTTAACAAAACCGAAATCTCCCATATAGGAATAGTGATTAAGCACTTTATTTTCTAGATTAACAGCGCGTCTTGATCTTCTAGGGTAATCAGGTGCTTGATGTTGTTCCATCTGATCACAAAAGACTCAAATAACTCAGCCGCAATAGAAAACTAACTCAGCCAAAACATAGTATATAACTCAGCCGCAATATAACCATAACTCAGTCGAAAAACCCTAATTCGGCCACAATATAATTGATAACTCAGCCACAACATAATTTTTAACTCAGCCACAACATAATTTATAACTCAGAAACCCTAAACCCTAATTCAACCACAATATAATTGATAACTCAACCGTAATTTATAAATCAGCCGCAATAAAAAAAACTAACTCAGCAACAACATACCGGAGCATACGATTACAGACGACTGCGGAGAAGACGATTTCGGCGAAGACAAGACGATTTCACTACAAGAAAACACCCCCATTTGCAACGGCAAGTTTCGTCGCAAATTCGTTGCAAAATGGGTATTTGCGACGATTTTGCGACGTTTTGTCGTTTGTCGCAACTAGCTCGTCGCAAACCAAAAATCGTCGCAAAATCGTCGCAACTATATCAATAGTCGCAAAACCGTCGCTAATTTTGCGACGATTTTGCGACTTAATATTTTGCGACGTTTTTGCGACTTAATATATTTGCGACGAAGTAGCATCGGTTTTACGTGGTAAAAGTTACCATCGGTTTTGCGACGACTAGTACTTGCAACGGTTTTGCAGCTATTTTTGGCGACGATTTTGCGAGTAATATTTTGCGATATGTTTGCGTCATACCGGATTGCGACGCAATTGCGGCTATTATTTGCGACGATTTTGCGACGATTTTCGATGTGATTTATAAAAAAAAAAAATTCGAAAATTAAATAATTTATAATTAAAAAAAAAAATTCTAAAATATTTAAATTTAAATATAAAAACATAAAATAAAAATAAAGTTTTACATAAATCTAAAAACTGAAAACAAATCTATTCGAAATCGATATCATCGAGCGGATCCCTGGTGGTCGATGTGCCTCCTCCGTCGCCTTCTGGCCTTCTCAGAAACTCGGCAAGCTCGGGGTTCCCCCTCGCTAACAGCGCGAACATATCATCATGGGCGGTGGTCCTCTTCGTCGTTTCGCTGAGCAACTTCTCCGTTTTGCTGAGCCGTTCTTTTGTTTGTGTGAGCTCTTCTTTGGTTTGGTGGAGCTCCTTGACTATTTCCGGATCAGAAGCAAATCTCGTAACGGGACAAAATGGCACTCCATGATCATCCGTCCGGATAGATCCTGTAAATGCCATCTTTCCCTTACGGTTTCGAGGAGCCAACTACCAAAAAAATGAAAAAGTTTACAAATGTTAATAGTATACTAAATATTTAAAATTGTGAATAAAATTACGAAGGAAATTAAGTTTATATACCTGTAATGCGATTTGGTTGATCGCCATCGGTGTCAACTGAGTAGGTTGACCATCGGGAGTAGGCTGGGATGAGAGTTCTTCGACTCGCTCATTGACCTCGTCGTGGAGGTTGTGGACACGTTCATCAACCCATGACCCGTCCGGCCTGCGGTGGGTCACCTCCCAAACCTCTGGGATCGTTGCGGGAGATCCTTTTTGCATGGCCTGACAAAGAAAACATTAGAAGTTGAGATTTTTGTGACCCTACAAATTTCAAGTAAGATAATGAATAACTTACAATCTCAAAACCACGCTGCTCAAATCCCTTCTGTCCCGAAACGTGTTTTGAAGGGTGGTCACTACCGCCAACCTTCGTCAATCGAGCAAACGAGCACTGGCTAGACCTCTCCTTAGATGTCTCCAACTCCCAGAAGGCGACAAGGCCATCCCAAATATCGGGATCGAAGAAAGTTGGCATACATACCTTGGGATCCGGATTTTTTTGCCACTTCTCCTTCCACCGTCCTATTTGGTTGTTGAGACGATCCTTCGCTTTCTTCTCAAATTCCTCACGAACTAAACCATTAATCGCAGGGTTCCAATAGTATTTTTGCTGCAAATTGTAATAAATTAGAACATAAGTTAGAAAATTACAAAATTGAATAAATAAATAAAAGTGTTAAAAATTAATAAAAAAATTTACCGCGAATTGATGGAACCACCGATCCTTGATCTCCGGGGTAACATACTTCCAACTCGTGTGGCACACCTTGAAATCCCGCTCTATGATCTTTCTAACATCCTTGCCGACCGAATTTTTCCAAAACCTAAAAAAATATACAAAAAGCAATATATTGTGTAAATATAATAATAATTATAAAACAAAATTGAATTAAAACTATAAAAATTTAATTACTTACCACACAGCGTTGCCCTGGGAGTCAGGGTGTAAATGGGGAAGAGTCTCCCGTCCAGGAGTAACGAGAAGCTGGCCCAAGGTCAAGTCGTCCCATGAAGGAAGTGCTCTAGGGTTTGGCTGGGTAGGTGGCGTCTGCTGTGACTCGGGAGGTGGCGTTGGCTGTGTCTCAGGAATCGTGGAACTAGAGGGGATTTCAGAGCCCTGCAAGGGATGTCTCCTCTGTCCTGGTCGTTTATGACCACTAGCACGACCACTGGACTGTACGAACTGGTTATAGTCGTTCCCTGCCATCTAAATAAATTTGATAGTTTTTTAAATTAGTAATTGCATATTTACAAAATATTTAGTTTAATATTAATTTTAACCATTTTGTATTTATAACATTAATTTAACCTAATCAAAATTATTTATAACATTAATATTTATAAAATTAATAACATTATTTATAACATTAACATTAATTTATAACATTAACATTATTTATAACATTAATTATTTATAACATTAACATTATTTTAACCTAATCAAAATTATTTATAACATTATTTATAGCATTAATATTTATAACAAAATTAGAAGATTAACAATTTTAACTTTTAATCAATATAAGTTAATCCTCAATTCCCTAATACAATTTGATTCCTAATTAATTATTCCTAACAATTTTCCTATAAACCACAATTAACTAATAAATTATATACGAAAGGAAAAATTAACATTCATAAAAGGAAAGAACAATTTAGGGATTTACCTAATAAGGTCGGGAATGATTTGGAAGGTGGATGGAATTTTTTTATAGGGAGAGATTTTTTTTTTTTTGGAGAGAGGAGAGATGAGTGTACAGTCCGAAGGATTGAAACCGTATATATAGGGAGAACTATCCCTCGCAATTCCGTCGCAAATATTAACCAAACCGTCGCAATTTCGATGCTAATTGGGCCGAATATTTCGCCCACTGCATGGTTGCCGCCCACGTCTTTTCGTTTCCCGCCCACATTTCGTCGCAAGTGCCTCGCAAATATTAAAAAAATCGTTGCAATTTCCTCGTAAACCGTAAAATCCCGAGGTGTTTGTAACGGTTAATTAATAGAGTTGACCGTAACTGTAGTCGCAAAAGTGTGGCTAACTTAGCATCGGAGTTGCGACGTTTTCGTCGCAAATACGTTGCAAATTGTTGATTGCAACTCTTTTGCGACATATTCGTCGCAATTCCCATGCAAATAAGGTTTAGGGTATATTTAGGGAATTGGATGTTTTAGACCAAAATTAGGTTTCATAAAAGATAAATACACAATTGTTTAGGTCCTACTGCATGTATGAACTAAAGTTAGAGTACTAATTGAAGTTATTTGTAAAATCGGCAAAAATGATAACTCGATCATAATCTAAGTATAATTACATGTATTTGATACTTCGTTATATATGTTTCTCGATTATGTTTGGGAAAATGTTTTATTTGAGTAATTATAGAGGAATTGTTATTTATTAGACGACTCATACTTTTAAATTCGAAGAAAATCTAATTTAAACGGTGTAAATGATGTGTTGATTAGAGTTTAGGGTATAGACATTTGCAACGACTCCCTTGCAAAACCGCGGCAAAAGCCTATACCCTAAACCTTATAATATTCTCGAAGGATTGTTATTTATTAGGCACTCATACTTTTATATTAGACACTCATACTTGTATATTTTTATTTTACGAATCCTATTTTTGGTCTAAAACATCCAAACCCCTAAGTTTACCCTATACCCTAATTTGCGTGGGATTTGCGACGATAACGTCGCTAAAACGTAGCAATTGAATATTTGCAACGGTTTTGCGACGGTTTCGTCGCAAATACGTTGCTATGTTAGCAACACTCTTGCGACTATAACGGTCAACTCTATTAATTGATCGCACATGGATTGGGTGAAATATTCGGTCCTTTTTGCAACCAAATTGCAACGCCATTGCGAGGGTAGTTTTCCCTATAAAAGCAAGTCCAATCCTTCCCTCATTCCTCACATCTCTCTTCAAATGTCTATACATCTCTCTTCAAATGTCGATAGTTAATTGATTCCAAATGGCGGATTTAGGCCTATAATCTACTACATTAAGAGTACATTATGAGGCTAAATCCGCTGTTTGGAATCAAAGTTCTGTCGAAGCGTTTTAACTGAGGTAAGAGTACATTATGAGGCTCGCTCAATGTTGCTTACAAATGCCACCGTTGCCCGAGTCCCTAAATAATCTGATATATCCCCGAATTTGCCACGTACCTCAAAATAACAATAAACCGACTTCAATGTAAAGAAAGACGGTGCCCTCGTAAAAACGTAGCAAATGCTTATATATCTTGTTTAAAAATAAACTCTTACTTAATATATACACATAAATAATATTACATTTGTTAATCTTCTTCATCATCATCTAATCCGCCTTCTTCGTCATCATCGTCGTCCTCATCTTCCTCTTCGTCTTCATCAAACTCATCTTCGTTTCCTTCTGAATCCTCGAATATCACATCAAGACCACTATGAAGTGGGTCAATTCTTGTCAAATTGGTGGTTACCTCTGTAGGGATCGAAACATCTTCGGTTCTTGCTGGTTGCACTGGGGGTTGGTTATCATCTGCATCAGCTGCTAACCCCCCGACAAATCGACCCTTTGGGTTAACTTTGATCACGGATAGCCAATCTTGATCCCGTCGTCCACGAGTTCGAGGGTACGGAATGAATACTACTTGCTCTGCTTGGGATGCTAAAACAAATGGCTCAAACTTGTCAGTGTAGCTCCTATTTCCTTTTACATCAACAACTCCAAATTTGCTGGTTCTAACCCCGAGACCATTGGTTGGATCAAACCAATCACAACGAAATAATACACTTTTCAAGTTCAACACACCAGCATACTCAATCTCAATGATTTCCTTCAAAATACCATAGAAGTTTGTATCGCCCGGGACATGTATACCATAATTTGCAGTGGTTTTATCTTGTCCATGTTGAAATGTGTGAAAAATAAAGCCACGAGTACAATACATCTTACTCGTTTTTATGCTTGCAATGGGCCCCAAAACAAACTCATGTACCCATAAAGGCCAACTTCGTCGAGATTTCTTCGCCACCTATATATTGTCAAATTGCAATATCTTAATTAGTATACATATATAAGTAATACTAATAAAACTCATGCATGGTTCTTACCTTCTCCTGCATCCAGCCAGCAAAATCACGTTCTAGGTAAAATTGAACTTCTTCATCATTTAGTTCAGGAAATGCCTCTCGTATTTGGCATTCTAACATTCTGTACACCCGTTAATTATTAATTAGTTGTAGCTATATATATTGTCAATAACTATATATATGCCACGTACCTCTCATATGGCTGAAAGTAGTTACAATTGAGCATTATATACGTATGGGCAGCTTGCATATGCTTGAAATCACACCACGTTGATTCCTTCACTGTTCCACCCATCTGACCTACATCACAGAAAACATCCGGTACACCCTCTAAGTGATATGTTCGGCCAACCCCACCATCGTCGTATCGTGTACGACGGGTTTTCTTAGTTTTCACGGCTTTGCTAAAGTAGTAAGTAGAGAAGTTTGATGTCTCCTCTGTCAAACTTCCAGCAATGATTGATCCCTCTACTCTTGCAAGATTTTTCGCCTTCATCTTCAAATGTTTGAAGAACCTTTCGAAGGGGTACATCCATCGAAATTGGACAGGACCACCCAAATCTAACTCATGTGGTAAGTGTACAACCAAATGTTCCATCACATCAAAAAAGGAAGGTGGAAATATCTTCTCTAAGTTGCAAATAGGGAGTGGAATGTCTGAATTCAACTTCGAGATTTCGTCCTCCATTAAGGTTCTGGCACATATGTCTCTGAAAAATGCTCCAATACCTAAAACGTCAATCCGGTCCGAAGTAAGTTAATTAATACAGGTAAAGAATACATGTATGTATATATTAATAACCATAGATAAACGTAACACCTGCAATTGCCTCGTGTACATCCTGCGGTAAAAGCTCTTGAAAGGCAAAAGGCAGTAGTCGCTGCATGAACACATGACAATCGTGGCTCTTCATCCCAGAAAATTTCCCTCCTTGCTCAACACACCTTGAAAAAGTTGACACGTAGCCATCTGGGAACTTCACACACTCCTTAACCCAGTTAATCAAAGCATTCTTCGCAGCAGGTGATAGTCGGAAACTGGGAATAGGTGCCCTACCATCTCCTGTTAGATGCAACTCAGGTCTTATGCATAAAGCCGCGAGATCCAGACGAGATTTCCGATTGTCTTTTGTTTTCCCTGCAATATTCAACAATGTGTGTATAATATTCTCGAAGAATTTCTTCTCTACATGCATGACATCCAAGTTGTGCCTCAGCAGATGGTCCTTCCAGTAAGGCAATTCCCAAAATATACTTTTGTTATGCCAGTTATGGTATACCCCATACCCAATAGGCATATTTGCTGGATTACTTTGCCAATTACCTTCAACTTTTACAGTTTCTTCCGCACCATATCCATCAATTTGTTCTTCCAACTCCTCACCTGAGAGGTAAACCAAGGGGGAGGTTTTAACAACTCGATTTCGAAATAACGTCCTACTCTTTCTATAAGGATGATTCCTTGGAAGAAAACGACGATGGCAGTCAAACCAGCAAGCTTTCCCTCCTGCTGACAATTGAAATGATTCGGTCTTATCTAAACAATAAGGACATGATAACTTTCCGTGCGTTGTCCATCCAGATAGCATACCATACGCCGGAAAGTCGCTTATCGTCCACATGAGGACAGCCTTCATGTTGAAGTTCTTACGGCTGGACGAATCAAATGTGCGTACACCAACATGCCACAACTGCTTGAGTTCCTGGATAAGAGGTTGTAGGAAGACATCAAGTGATCTTTTTGGATGCTTTGGCCCTTCGTTGTTTATCGCCTGGGTCAAAAACTGGTCAAGCCCTTCTCTAAATTCTCTAGTCACGCCGCCAGTTTCTGGATCTGTGCGGTTGTACATCCATGCTCGAACCACGTAGACCTCATGATGCGAAGACATCTTCGATAAATTATCAAATTATTTTGACTCTTTAAGAAATGTTTGGAAAAAAAAATTTCTTGTCTTTTGTTTTTAGATTATGATTGGAATGTTTTTGTTGTGAATTCGTTCATCACAGGATTTTATAGAAAATTGATTTTTTTTGCAACTCATTTGCGACTTTGTTGCTTCTCTTTTGCGACGAATTTGCGACTAAAAATATTGCACCCATAGATAGGTAAGCATCATAAACACGTGTTGTAGTAAGGTATTACAAAATATCTTACGACGCAAAAACGTCGCAAATATTGCGACGTTGTTGCGTCGTTATCTCATAGTCGCCGCAATGTCGTCGCAACATTTGCGACGGTTTTGCAACGAACCGTTCAAGTCGACACAAAATCGTTGCAAATGTGTATTTATAGTTTGATAAGTTATTACGATAAAACTTTTGTATTTATAGTTTTGTAAGTTAAGATGTAATTTGGACTTTTTTGTTATTAGTATTAATGTGTTAGAGTTACAAGTAAATTTTTGCAAACTTATATTAATATCATATTTTAACATTAATTAATTTGATGTTTATAACGTACGTACAATCGATATATATAGTACATATATGATTGCTTAAAAACGTAATACAAATAAACTGTAGACATAAACAAATTTATTTATTTATTTTAATTTCTTTTATTGATGACGTATTGTTTTTACTCATCATCGCTAATTACTACTTCACCATCATCCGTCGTCGACCCTTCGTCATTTTCCTGCGATAGCCAATTGTTTGGATTTCGATGAACACGACTGCTACTACCTTCTTCTATGAACGCTGTAGCCATGTTTTCTTTAGATATAACCTGTGAAATAAAAACTTGATTTTTTTTTGAAATAATACTGCTTAATTAATACAATACCTTTAAATTATATATTGTAATTAACTTACATTGCTTATGTTCTTAAGAACAATGTTAAGATATATTGCCGCCCTATCAAACTTAACAAGTACAGCCTCCTTTAGAACCAATACCGAACCCTCCTTTATGTGCGGCCCATATTTGTTATCAGATATGGCGGACCTATGAATGCTCCCTTGTACAGTCCCGGTAGGATCCTTCAACGAAAACAATTAACATATTTATCGATTACTAATTAAATATTCTAACATGTTAAAAACATCTTCTCGTATAACTTATATATACATTTTACCTTTAGTATGACCATTGCGTCCCCCAATCCATTAGGTTCCATTTTATGAATCACTGCTACCACATATGGTACGTCACAATAATGCAATTGTGGTCTTATTTTAAGCAACTCTTTTACCAGTGTCCACCCACGTGTGTGTCCACCTGTACATATTTACAACGTAGAATAAGTAAAATATAATTAATGTCAATTAAACAATATACAAACTTTCAAATATAATTAATTATTTTTGTTTCTTACTAATTAATAATAATAGCATTTCATTATACCTGTTAATTTGGTTAAATTTCTAATTGTCGTCTTCCAAAGGACATCGGTGAACGAAGGATCTTCTGCCTCAACAACAGAGTTAAGTATTTGTACATGTCTCTCATAAGAATTGCATTCTTGCAACATCGATTCTTCAAGTTTTTTCCTTGCTCGTTCTTCTGCTTGTCTCACACCAGCCGGACCCGGAATCAAAGATCGATTGTTATCCATAGATATTTGTTGAATTATAGAATGTGAGAAAATATAATGTGAATTGAATTATAGAATGTGAGATAATATAATATTATGTGGATTTTATAGAATTTTCATTTCAGTTTGCGACTAATTTGCAACAAATTTCTAAGACTTTTGCGACTGTTTTGCGGCTAAAATATTACACTTATAAACAAGTAAGAATCAATTAAAACGTGTTCAGCCTAATTTCGTTGCAAATCCCTCGCAAACCTAGTACCGTCGCAAATTAGACGCAAAATTTGCGACGGTTTTGCGTCTAAACGTTCAAATCCAAGCAAAACCGTTGCAAATTATAAGTTGACGCAAAAACGTCGCATAATTTGCGACGACTTTGCGTCTAAATTTAAAACTCGATGCAAAAGCGTCGCTAATTTGCGACGTTTGTGCGTCGTCAAGTTTTTACGCAAATTTGCGGCGGTTTTGCGTCGACGTTTACATTTTCGACGCAAAACTGTCGCAAATATGACGCAAATTCGCGACGATTTATTTCCGTTGCAAATTTCCGTTGCAAATGGACCTGTTTTCTTGTAGTGTTTTAAGACGAAAACGATTTTCGGGGAAGACGATTTCGAAAGAAACAATGTGGTTTTTTTTTTTTTTTTTTGAGAAAGCACACTTAAACGTTTCTGTTTTTGAAACTTCCCTCTTATATGATCACGGTTATTTCTTACTGGAGTGGATTTGTTTTTCATTTTTTAATTAACAATAATTTCAATTAAGAAAAACTAATCAAGGGTGTTTATCGTAATTTACTAGGGGTGTGAAAAGATTTGAGTAATTTTTGAAAGATATATGATATTCTAGTCATATAACCATAGTTTCATGGGAGTTGAGTTATTTTTTGTTTTATTTTTAGTGGGATGTAGTGTGGTTTTTCTAATCTAATTTTGGTTCGCTTAAACTCAACCAAAACTATTTTGTTTACGTAGTTTCGGAAAGGCTCCTTATCATATTTTGTTTGTATTTTGCAACTTCTTCCAACCTATTCGGCTTGCCGCGTGTGGAAGCTAATTTTGAAGTACGCACAAATTTCATTTGTTTTATATAGCCTTCCAAGCTAGAATTCACCATATCCATATGTAATGATTCTGGTGTTAATGTATAGTATTCTGGCTACAAATGTTTAGGAGTCTTCATAAATCAAATTGTGATATTTGTTGAAAACAAAAATGATTTTAGTATATCTGTGCTGTTCAGATTATTACAAATGTGGTGTGTGTGTGTGTGATACATCCAGCTTCAGTCAAGGAGGGTCCATGATAGATGCCGATCCAATGAGTTAGAGACATTTCTTTCACTACCGTCCTTAACAAAACAAATTATATTCCATGATAATAATAGCCTTTACAAATATTATCATGAAAATAACTTTTAGTTAATTTAATCACTAGTTTACAAAAACTATGATTAATAGAGTGTATTTTAAGATTAAATTCTCTATCACATGAAACTCTATCTAATGGCCAGCAGTCTTGCGCTACTTATTTAACCAAATCTAGAAAAATAAAATAAAGTGGCACGACTTTTGTCATCGAGTATTTCAGAGTTAAGTATATCTTTATTTGGGTAATACAAATAATTAATTAGAGGATAGTTTAGAGTTTGTAAGTACATTCATTCACTTTAATGAAGAAATGTTTTCCTTACTTGACTTCTTCTGATTAAATACACCCAAAAAAAAACATATTACATCAATGGATTTAATCGCTTAAATGGTCTAGAATGTTCTTTTTAAAGACCTAAGAAAATGGCAAGATTTAGCCCTATATATCAAAATCAGAGTACCAAAGTTGGCATGAAGATTATTGAGGAGGTGGTTAGGATATATTGTATGGTTGAAATAATGCGGAACAAAACAACAAACCATAAATTGTAATAGTAGAACTAATTATTTACTTATTAAGACGACCAAAATGATTTTCAGAAACTTGTATGAGTAATTTATAAAAAGATTTCCAAACATTTGTAGATTGACTACGCATATCAAGCTTTGCATTTTTACCGTTGGATTTGTTTGCAAGTTCTTTGTAAACGAAGATTTGATTGTCTTGAAAACGAAGATGGTTTTTTCTTGGACTCGGCCCATATTAGTATTTTAAAGCCCAGCTGTCGAAAATAAAATAAAATAAAACACATTTAGCTCGTTTGGCTATAGTCATTGGACCAATGATACATTTCCTCATTAACAAGCAATAATGGACTTTATTGGTGATAATTTATTTATCTATTTGAGATTTAAGGTTATATACGTATGCTTATAATATAGCCTATAAAAAGGGGACAATTAAAAGATGAAAAGAGTGATGGAGAATTTTAGAGGACATGGTAAAACAACAGTAAAAAAGTTATGAAATGCGTCTAATCAATAGACTTTGAATGTTTCTTTTTCTTATACTACCTAGTATTTAATTTTTGACTATGAAAATTTCTAAGTAATTTCATTGTGAAGTGAACCAAAGACATAAAACAAATTAAAATAAAATAAGACGACAAAAAAAAAATTAAAACAAAATAAAATATTTGATGAGTTGGAATCAGAGGAGCAGAAGGAGGTATTAATGAGAGAAGATGGCAGAGAATACGAACAAAGAGGCATTAAATGCTAATTTGTACTCACTTCCCTAATTACAATGCTACCCCTCCCCTAAAATATTCATCTTCGTCACTCTTTCTGCTATAAATTATTGTAGTTTTCACATTTCAAATAGAGTAAATTAGCTAAATAACAAAAAAATTATGCTATATTTAAGAAGCTAATTAAAATCTTGGGGATTTCTTTGGAAAAAAGTAGGAATTTTGAGGAAAAAAGCTTTTATTTTCCTCTCTATTAGAAGTCCTTTTTATGAGTTAAAGGTATGAATATATACAAAAAGTTTTTTTAAAAATAAAATATATATTGACAATTTTGCTAGATTTCGCTAAAAGGTTCGACTGATTTCGAAGATGTATAACAAAGAGTTTGTAAGTTTGTAAGTTCATGGAGAATATAAACTATCAAAACCAAAATTCAAATGATCAAGTTACATATACATGTAAAGTTTGTATATGGTATAATCGAATACAAATATGTAATGAGATTAGACCCTTAATTATCTCTAGACAATGTAAGGTATTACAGTATTACTTACTTAAGGAAATGAAAAGGAATGTGATAGTGGGACAATGTGGGATTTGACGTTTTCCTCTTTGTTTCTCTCTTCCTCTCTACTCTTTTTCTCTCTTCAAGACACAACACAACTCTCGAAGACTGTAAATAACGTTGAAATCTGGAGCTAAGAATCGTCTTCTCCATTTGTCATTCTTATGCACAGTCTACGTATTTTCTCACGCTTACACTAGCATACGCATGCATTTCATATTCTATGTTTTTCTTCCTAATAGTAAATATATACATTAATCTCGAATCTACATTGACAACTTGAAGTGGATGAAAATCAAACCATATTGATAATATATAAAATACCTAGTTTTGTTTTAGTTACCTATAAATCTGCAGATATGAATTTCCTCTATTATTAGGTGTTACCTTTTGTATCATACATGAATTATATTATATGTATATATTAAGGTTTTGGTTTAAACTAAAACTAGTGGTAGAAGTACCTACAACAATAATTTCAAGTATAGTTTACCTGGATATGTACTAAATTTTATTTCTGTTACAATGTTTACGTATATATTATTTTTGCTCGGTTTGTGTATATACTAGGACAATTCATTAGGTTTTTTGGACACTAGGAAACTAACAAAATGTCGCAGCACATGTCGCGGGCACTCTCTAGAGAGCTACAATCTTGTTTTTTCCACAAAGCACAAAGAAGGAAATTTTGTATATATATATTTGGTGATGGTTTCATTGATAAAATACATTAAGACCTTTAAAAAATACGACAACAATCCAAATAGATGTTTACGCTCGTGTAATTTAAAATCGAAGATGTTTTGCTATATATTTTAAATTAAAGAAATTTTGAATCTTGATTGATATATATAATTTTAAATTAAGATGTTTACGTATGCTATATATATATATATCAAGATTCAAAATTTCTTTAATTTAAAATATATAACAAAACATCTTCGATTTTAAATTACACGAGCGACTATAGCATACTTATACATATATATATATATATATATATATGTTTGTTTTATTTTTACCTGTAAAATTACAGCTGGCTTGAGGATTGTTTTGTTCTTTAAACTTTTTTTTATATATTTTTTTACACAAATACAAGATATATTGGTTGACAAAAGGAAAGACTTTTTTTTGTTTCCGCAAAAAGGACTTCTTCGGAAAGTATCTTTTTCTTGTTCCCCGTTTTCAGAATAATTACAACATGGAAGATTATTTGAAAATTTGAAGGAGATTTTCTGACACTAGTTTTAATTTATTTATGTGATTTTAACTGCCAGTCTTAATAACTGTGGGATTTGGCGATGAAAATTATGCAGAGAAAATTAACTGAACGTTGATTAGTTCAACGTGCTGGATTCCTTCTTAATTTACTTGTACTCCGTTGATTAAAAGAATTGAAAAATTATCTTTTTGTATACATACACACATATTATATAGTGTATATATATATAACTATTGTATTATATACTACTACTAGTATATAATTAGTGGATTCTACCAAAAAAAAGTATATAATTAGTGGATTATAAATGAGAAGTTGAATGAAACAAGAGAACTAAAATAATAATAATGCAAATGTTTAAATTCAGAATTAGAAAGGAGACATAAAATAGGAAAAAGCTGAGAGACAATAAATGAAGAATGGTAATATTGGGCAGATCAATAACTCAACCACTCCTCTGACTAACTTTATAGACAACCCTCCTTTCTCTTTTTGATTCCCTTTTTATATATCTTTCCATCTATTATCTCACCACTACTCATATTATTATTATATTTACATTTTGATTATTTGTCACACAAAATTAATAATATTTGATCGTTTTGTACTTACTTTCACCCTTTTTTTTGTTTCCTTTTCATGGTCACTTGATTATCACATTCCTTGATTTTCCCGGTTGATTTGGTCAAATCGTCACAAAAGCTAAATAAACCATGAAAAACTCTCTCTCTCTCTCTCTAGTTCGCCCTAATCCTTCTTGCAGCCGCCGACCAAAAACCGCAGCCGCCTCTCCGGTGACCGGCGCTCCTCGTCGGTGCCGGAGAGGGATCCCTTTCTCTTGTCTCTTTTTCCGCTTCTCCTCCTCTCGTCTCATCCTCTCGACCTTGACCAGTTCTCGTTTTTCGTGCTGGAGAAGCGTGTTCTTCTCTCATCGGAGCGGTGGTTTGTTCCGGCCAAGGCATGTGGTGACTCGAGCAGCTCGTTCTAGGACGGCTCCGTGAGGGGGAGTTTTTTCCGTTCTCCTTTCTTCTTCTCGCCTTCTTCGTTTGTTCTCGGCGGTGAGGCTTTCGGTTTAGGAGTCTCCGTTTGGCTTGGTGGCGGCGTGCTCTCCGGTGGTTTTCACAGAGATTTTCGATGGAGTTGTGTGGCTTTAACGACGTTCATCGAAGTCTCTCCGGCAGCAGCCTCTCCTCTGGCTCCAGTTTCGCGGCGGCTACGAGTGGTTAGTGTGTTGGTGGCGGGCTGGTCTGGGTAAGGTCTCACCGGTTTGCTCTTAGAGGTCTTGAGGACGGATCTCCAGCAACAGTGGTCCTAGATCTTTATCTTTCCTCCACCTTGGTTCACCGGAGATGTTGCTCCCCTCCCCTTGTTCATTTCGTTTGGCTCCCGTCAACGGCGTTTGGTGAGGGTAGACTGTTGTGGCGTCGAGATCTGTGGTGGATCTTATGTTTCCGGCGGGTTCCGGTTTCTCCAGCACCGCCGTCGGTGAAGATCTCCGATCTGTTCGGATTTCAGAGGTCCAACGGTGAGGTGTTTTTGCTAGGATCTTGTCATTTTCAGTTTACGCGTGGCTCTCCCCTTTGTTGTTGGTGTGTGTTCAGCAGGATAGGAATTTGTTCATAGTTAAAATTTTAGGAAGCTATGCTTTAAGCTCTGTTCGTGATTCGGTCTAGAATAGATCCGGCGGTTCTGGTTCATCAGCTAATTCACTTCTGTGGGAGATGGTTCTTGAGTTTTAGCAAGCTCAAGAATGGCGGTCAGAGGCGGCTTCTCTGGCAGCCCGCAGAAGCTCCCGTGCCGCCAGATTTGGAGAGGTCTTGTGAATCTTTTTCGTTTTTGTGTTGTCCTCGGAGAAGCTGTAGGTTATGCTATCATCGGGGTTTTGAGGGACGGTCTTGAGGGTGTGGCTCGTGGCAACTAGGATGAGGACTCGAGTTCTTAGGAATTGCAACGCAAATCTCCGATCTTCGTGTTCGGAAGCGGTGTTTCTTGGTTAATGATCGTTTCAGCTGTTTAAGTGTATGTCTTGCTTGTTTAACTTTTGTTCGTTCCTTGTCTTGTATTGCTTTTGTTTCGTAGTTTTTGGTCTTTCTGCTTTCTTAGTTTCCTCTGTAATCGTTGTCTCAAATTTAAAACGGTATAAAATTTAACATTTTACCAAAAAAAAAAAACCATGAAAAAAGTGGGTTTGAGCCCACGGTGGGCGATTTAAAAAAAAATTTCAAAAAAAAAAAAAAAAAACCATGAAAAACGAATACTTATAAAAAGAAAAAAGTATGGGGGTGGACTCTAGAATGGACCATGTTTCTACTTAGTTTGCTTTTAAAAGTAAAATACCGTAGTAAAATGAGAAATCCATTGACATGTCTCAAAAAGTAAATCCAAATGTTTACATTGAAAAATCTTGAAACTTGAAATATATATATACAGTTGACCAAATAAAAAAAAGATCAATATACACAAACTAAATAGATGTGGGACCTATGTACTCAGAACCCATGTATAGCTTTGGTCTCTCTCTCCACTACTTACTCTCTCTCTCTCTCTCGAGTCTTCTCTTCATAAAAACCTCACCTTTACTTATTCTTCCTCATCATTCTCTTCATCATCACCACCACATTCATTTTTCTCTCTCTCTCTTCCTTGATCTTAGCCGGATCTGATGGGGGACGAACACAATGAAAGAGAGAGAGAGAAATATAACCTAAGAACATTTCTTGAGAAACCCTAATTGAAAAATATATTGTTTATGGAGAAGAAAAGGGTTTAAAGAGTGGGTTTTTCTTTTGAGGGGACTGTTGTCTGGCTCGAGGACTCTAATTCTAATCTCAGATCTAATGATTGATTAGGGTTTTAGCGTCCTCGGACCAGGCTTCATTCCCCCCAATTATTTGTCCCCTCTCAATTCCACATCTACCGTAAAAAGTTTCTTCATTTCTTCCCTTTTCCAATCTTTTAATCTAGGGTTTTATCAATCTCTTAATCGACTCAATGTGAAAAGGTTCAATATTTAACCCTAAAGGTCTTCAAAATCTTATGAGTTTCACGTGTGCTTTACTTTTTTGTTTAGCAGATTGGTGTAATGATGAAGGAATCTGACTCCATGTAAGAAGAACCAGAAAAAGTTTATCATCATTACTAACTTTTCTGTTCGTTTGTTTTTCTTCTAGCTATGATTGTGTGATGATTTGCTTTTTTTTTTGGGTTATATGATGATGTCAGGGCGAATTAGCAATTGAGAGATTGGATCTATTCTTGGCTACGAGTAATTATGAAGGTGATTTAGTTATAGATCTGTCTGATACTAAATAAACCAAACCAGATCTAGTAGATCTGAAGCTAGATCTGAAATCTTTCAAACTATACTTCTATTTATGTCTCTTGTTAGTACACAAGCTAGACTAGGGTTTCGTCATTCCATTAACCATAGCTACTTCAGAAATTAAATTAATAAAAATTTATAAATTTTCACATATACTGTTCTTTTCTTTGGGTCATTATTGTTTTTGAATACACACTCTTAACACTGTCTTCTTCGGTTAGTTCAAAAGCAATGGAGAGGTACGAGAGGAAGATACTCAATTGAATTATTTCTCATTTTTGCTTATTTTTAATGTCCCAATATTGCTAATGTAACAATTTTTTTTTTTTTAACCAAACTTATATATATATTAGCATGACTTTGATCAGGTAGTTTTTAAAGTAAATTTCACCAAGTGTAAAGATAAAGTTACAATAATTCACTACAAGAAAACATGTGATATTCCGACAGATTTTCCGAAGGTCGACCGACGGAAGTCTGACTTCCGACAATCCGTCGGAAATCTGTCACACTTTACCGACGAATTTCAGACCGCCACCGAAAGTGTCGGACATCCGTCGGTAAACAGCCAACTTGCACCGACGCATTACCGACGGTTTCCTAAACGTCAGAATTTTATAACGCAATTCCGACGGATTTTCGACGGATTACGATGTCGGCAAAGTCTAATTGGTTACCTTATCATTAGCGGTGGCCGATGGATAAATGTAAGACGGCTTTCCGACGGATTTGGATTTTAATTAATTTAAATTAATTAAAACGTAATCCGTCGGGAATCTGTCTTAAATTTAAGATGGATTTCCGACGGATTTGGTTTTTTTATAATTTTATTTAAAGTATATGATAAAGTTTAAAGGTTGATTATAAGGTTTTAAAAAAATGTATAAGATTTTTGTAAAATAGTAGTTGGTTATAACCTTATAATATTTATCAAAAAAACTTATAGTATGTTTTTAAATTTTTATAATCTGTTTTAGAAAAACCTTTAATAAACCTTATAAACAACTTTAACACATTGTGAAATAGTTTAAAAATTCTTTTAATTACCTTTAAAACCCCTTCTAATCAACTTTAAAACCATATCATATACTTTTGAATCCTTATAATTATCTTTAAAAACCTTTATTAACATATGTCGGTTTAAATAAAATCATAAAAAACCGAATCCGTCGGGAATCCGTCTTACATTTAAGACGAATTTCCGACGGATTTGGTTTTTTTATATTTTTATTTAAAGTATATGATAAGATTTAAAGGTTGATTATAAGGTTTTAAAAAAATGTATAAGATTTTTGTAAAATAGTAGTTGGTTATAACCTTATAATATGTTTCAAAAAAACTTATAGTATGTTTTTAAATTTTTATAATCTGTTTTAGAAAAACATTTAATAAACCTTATAAACAACTTTAAAAAACATTGTGAAATAGTTTAAAAATTCTTTTAATTACCTTTAAAACCCCTTATAATCAACTTTAAAACCATATCATATACTTGTGAATCCTTATAATTACCTTTAAAAACCTTTTTTAACTTATGTCGGTTTAAATAAAATCATAAAAAAACCAAATACGTTGGAAATTCGTCTTAAATTAAGACAGATTGCCGACAGATTTGGATTTTAATTAATTTAAATTAATTAAAACGAAATCCGTCGGTGTGCCGTCTTAATTTAAGACGGATTTCCGACGGATTTGGTTTTTTTATGATTTTATTTAAAGTATATGATAAGGTTTAAAGGTTGATTATAAGGTTTTAAAAAAAATGTATAAGATTTTTGTAAAATAGTAGTTGGTTATAACCTTATAATATGTTTCAAAAAAACTTATAGTATGTTTTTAAATTTTTATAATCTGTTTTAGAAAAATATTTAATAAACCTTATAAACAACTTTAAAAAACATTGTGAAATTGTTTAAAAATGCTTTTAATTACCTTTAAAACCCCTTATAATCAACTTTAAAACCATATCATATACTTGCGAATCCTTATAATTACCTTTAAAAACCTTTATTAACTTATGTCGGTTTAAATAAAATCATAAAAAAACCAAATCCGTCGGAAATCCGTCTTAAATTAAGACGAATTGCCGACGGATTTGGATTTTAATTAATTTAAATTAATTAAAACAAAATATGTCGGTGTGCCGTCTTAATTTAAGACGGATTTCCGACGAATTTGGTTTTTTTTATAATTTTATTTAAAGTATATGATAAAGTTTAAAGGTTGATTATAAGGTTTTAAAAAAATGTATAAGATTTTTGTAAAATAGTAGTTGGTTATAACCTAATAATATTTATCAAAAAAACTTATAGTATGTTTTTAAATTTTTATAATCTGTTTTAGAAAAACCTTTAATAAACCTTATAAACAACTTTAACACATTGTGAAATAGTTTAAAAATTCTTTTAATTACCTTTAAAATCCCTTATAATCAACTTTAAAACCATATCATATACTTTTGAATTCTTAGAATTACCTTTAAAAACCTTTATTAACATATGTCGGTTTAAATAAAATCATAAAAAACCAAATCCGTCGGAAATCCGTCTTAAATGTAAGACGGATTGCCGATGGATTTGGATTTTAATTAATTTAAATTAATTAAAACTAAATCCGTCTGTGTGCCGTCTTAATTTAAAACGGATTTCCGACGGATTTGGTTTTTTTATGATTTTATTTAAAGTATAGGATAAGGTTTAAAGGTTGATTATAAGGTTTTAAAAAAATGTATAAGATTTTTGTAAAATAGTAGTTGGTTATAACCTTATAATATGTTTCAAAAAAACTTATAGTATGTTTTTAAATTTTTATAATCTGTTTTAGAAAAACATTTAATAAACCTTATAAACAACTTTAAAAAACATTGTGAAATAGTTTAAAAAATATTTTAATTACCTTTAAAACCCCTTATAATCAACTTTAAAACCATATCATATACTTGCGAATCCTTATAATTACCTTTAAAAACCTTTATTAACTTATGTCGGTTTAAATAAAATCATAAAAAAACCAAATCTATCGGAAATCCGTCGGTGTGCCGTCTTAATTTAAGACGGATTTCCGACGGATTTGGTTTTTTTATAATTTTATTTAAAGTATATGATAAAGTTTAAATGTTGATTATAAGGTTTTAAAAAATGTATAAGATTTTTGTAAAATAGTAGTTGGTTATAATCTTATAATATTTATCAAAAAAACTTATAGTATGTTTTTAAATTTTTATAATCTGTTTTAGAAAAACCTTTAATAAACCTTATAAACAACTTTAACACATTGTGAAATAGTTTAAAAATTCTTTTAATTACCTTTAAAACCCCTTCTAATCAACTTTAAAACCATATCAGATACTTTTGTATCCTTATAATTACCTTTAAAAACCTTTATTAACATATATCGGTTTAAATCAAATCATTAAAAAACCAAATCCGTAAGACGGATTCCCGACGGATTTGGTTTTTTTATAATTTTATTTAAAGTATATGATAAGGTTTAAAGGTTGATTATAAGGTTTTAAAAAAATGTATAAGATTTTTGTAAAATAGTAGTTGGTTATAACCTTATAATATGTTTTAAAAAAACTTATAGTATGTTTTTTAAAGTTTAATAATCTGTTTTAGAAAAACATTTAATAAACCTTATAAACAACTTTAATAAACATTGTGAAATAGTTTAAAAATTCTTTTAATTACCTTTAAAACCCCTTATAATCAACTTTAAAACCATATCATATACTTGCGAATCCTTATAATTACCTTTAAAAACCTTTATTAACTTATGTCGGTTTAAATAAAATCATAAAAAAACCAAATCCGTCGGAAATCCGTCTTAAATGTAAGACGGATTGCCGATGGATTTGGATTTTAATTAATTTAAATTAATTAAAACTAAATCCGTCGGTCTGCCGTCTTAATTTAAGACGGATTTCCGACGGGTTTGGTTTTTTTATGATTTTATTTAAAGTATATGATAAGGTTTAAAGGTTGATTATAAGGTTTTAAAAAAATGTATAAGATTTTTGTAAAATAGTAGTTGGTTATAACCTTATAATATGTTTCAAAAAAAACTTATAGTATGTTTTTAAAATTTTTATAATCTGTTTTAGAAAAACATTTAATAAACCTTATAAACAACTTTAAAAAACATTGTGAAATTGTTCAAAAATTCTTTTAATTACCTTTAAAACCCCTTATAATCAACTTTAAAACCATATCATATACTTGCGAATCCTTATAATTACCTTTAAAAACCTTTATTAACTTATGTCGGTTTAAATAAAATCATAAAAAACCAAATCCGTCGGAAATCCATCTTAAATTTAAGACGGATTGCCGACGGAAAACCTAATTTTTCTCCCGCCTAACGCCTCGTGATCATCGAAATGGTCGCACAATCCGTCGGAATTCCGTCTGAAATGGACCAGCGACCCATAACCTCGGAGCAACGAGCAAGGCGACTCGTGCAGAACAACTGGTAAGTTTCTTTATGACAATAATTATTTTTATTATCGCTAACGTATTTTTTTACTTTTCAATGCTAATAGTACCAAAAGAAAGGTACGCGTCCTTCAAATCTGGAGTTGATCAGAGATGCGCATACGAACCGCAAGACTGGTGAAATTCAAGATCCACTTGCTCGTGAGATCGTGGAAAGCGTGGAGAGGCTCGGTGAGGACTACCTCTTATCCCAACCGATCGTTGAAGGAACTCCACCGCTCACTGAAGTTCCATTTGAGAAGATCAACGAGCTTACGTATGAGGTTAGTAAATGATTTCAAGTAGTAACGAATTTAAAATAACTTCTAATACTTATACGTTTTAACATTTATAGTTTTATTTTATATGGTAGGCTACTCGGAAGAACAAAGGTCGTGTCTTCGGTCTTCCGAAGGACAGTTCCAGCTCTTCCGTGTCTTCATTCCTATTTCACGGTGATAACGAGTTGCGGGCACAAAACGCTGAGCTTCTCGAGCGGATGAAAGCAATGGAGGCACAACACGAAGAGGATGCAAAGTGGGTCAAGGAGTTGGAGGAACAGCGCTTAGCAGATGCAGCGCGCATTCGTGGGATGGAAGACCGGATGGACGAGTTCTTCCGTAATTATTGTCCACAGTAGACTTTTAAATTTTTATGTAGAACTTTTATTTGGTTTTAAAACAATTTTATTTTGATTTTAAATTTTAATTTCAATTTTTTTTTAATTTAAAATTAATCTTTAATTTAATTTAAATATTCATATAAATTCTTTTTTTTAATTAAAATCCGACATCCGTCGGAATTCCGTCTGTTTCCTAAATCCGTCGGTGTCCCGTCGGTGTCGTAGACCGTCGGATTGCCGTCGGTGTCGTTGACCGTCGGAATTCCGTCGGCGATCGATTCTCCGACTGTATTACGACGAATGGTCAACCGATTCCTCTGATCCATGTTCCGTCGGAGTGAATGGACGGATTACCGACGGAACGCGGATTTCCGCCGACTTAGAACCGGCGGACCATATTCGTCGGAAATCTGTCGGAATAGGGCTTATTCCGGCGGATTTCCGATGGATATGGCCGTCGGAATAGCACCTGTTTTCTTGTAGTGATTGTAGCTAAATAATAAACGGAATCATCCGCTCCAGTTTAGTAAAATGTTTGTTTGGAAAGTCGTTTTAGCCACGACCACTGTAGTAAGTTGGATTAACGGATCTTTATCTATAGAGTGACACTGTATAGCTGTATTTTACTACATTATTTAAAATTCAGTAACTTCGTCTTGTCTTATAAACTTGTATGGTACACATCGTCTGAAATTGAATCGAAGTCAACTACATTGGAGATAAGATTGCACGTATGGTTTTATGTAGTGTGAAAGTGAATCTCTTTGATTATACAATCTTAACCTCTGTTAAAAGTGAAATTACAAAGGGAAATGAGAAAAAGCATGGAACGAAGGAATGTTTTGTTTGGACATTCACTGGATCAGAACAAGAAAAAGAAAATGTGACTCAAAAAGAAAATGTGAAAAGACTTTAAAATTTTAAAAGGAAAATTTGCTTTTTGTTTGCCAAAAGTTTTATCTTTTTCACTTGTGATTACACAAATTACCATGAGTCCATGACTTTTGGATTTTGCCTTTTTTGACTTAGTTTTCTTTTTACAAGTTACTAAGTGCTTTATTAACGAAGACTTTGACCTCATCTTTTTTTCTAACTACTGTTTCAGTGCCTGTCTTTCAATAGCTACCTCTAGGATTTGATGTAAAATTTAAAACTTTGTTCCATTGTGTTATTACATTTATTTTCTTCTTTACATCGTGGCACTTTATTATGCAAAATTTATTGATTAATACACATAAATATAGACATATAGTACCAATAATTAGATTACGGACATTATAAACAAGATTTGAAATCTGACTAAAGAACAGATCGGACCAAAAAACATTGGTAAATGGAATTTCAGATTTGGACTTTGAAAATAAGGAAAAGGCCCAGTTTAGCCCAGTGAATGGGCCTAATTAACTATAGGTTGATGATAGACGTGATTAGCCCTCTACATTGAATTGAGTTTTTTTTGTAATTCGTTCTCATTTATCCCAAAAAGTTTGTTATTGTTACTCTATTAGCATTTGTTAATTCTCATACACGAATTCACAAAGATGCTTCATTCTACCTTTTGTCAAATTTAATACCTATAGTGTCTCTTTTCTTATGGTATTTTCCTAAAAAAATTTGTGTATAGTGAGTTTTCAGATCAGAGTTAAAATTAGCGTTTGCTTACACAATTTATGGTGAGCCAAACCGTGAACCATAAATATGAAGCAAACTTGAACCCGAAAAAGTTAGTTTTTTTTTAAAAAACATTGTTATATACTTGATAAATCATGTCCAACAAAATTCCGACTACCAAAAAAAAAAAAAAAGTTTAGGCTAAACTTGATCACATGATTTGGGAAATATATACTCCCTATGTTCCTTGGAGATTGATTTTCTAACATATTTTTGGTGTTTCACAAAGATTGATGTTCTAGAATTTTTTTATTTTTTAATGAATTTAGATTTAACAAATTGTAAGTTCCAAGAAATATTTAATGAGACTATTTGAATATAAAGAATAACTATTGGTTCATTGTTACGAAAAAGTGTTTATTATAAAAAGTTACATTAATAACTAAACATAATTTATTGTTTCTGAATTTGTGTGAAAAATGCTAGAAAATCAATCTCCAAGGAAATGAGGGAGTATTAGGCATCGCTTGAAAGCTCAAAAATACTAATAAGTCTACAATTAATGCACAAATCAAATTGATGGTATGTGATCATGAATGCTTTTTTCTTTTCTCCGCAGTTTTTCTATACAATTAACCAAATGAGAAAAATAAAATTTGATCGAAAGATTACTCGTATCGAGCTCATCCGAATAAGACGATCACTAATGAGATATATATTAATATATCCATACGTGTGCATGTCATGAACTTGTTTCTTCTTGTTCATTGTATCCTACCAAACTTTTGGGTCATAATTATTTTTTTTTCCGAAATTTTGGATCATATGACAATTTTATATAAATTGTAAATCAACGTTGACATTTGTATAATTTTATGATTGAGTAGTCTTTTAGTCTTCATTCTCAAACGACAAAGTTTTTCTCTCGTAACTACAACACCAAAGTTGTTCCCAACACCAAACTAAACGCAAATTGTACTTGTAACGATGACTATTCCACGTGTCAGATTGTTTTTGTATGATGTTATATTTCCAAGTGTCTGATTTTCTTAACTAAAAACCAAATGCCTGTTTACCAAAAAAAAAAAAACCAAATGCAAGTGGTGTCTGGTCTGTATTGCGTTTCTTTAAATACACAATCACTACAAGAAAAGAGGATTATAGCCACAAAATTTATGACAAAATCAAACTGTAGCTAAATTTAGCAACCAATTGATACAAATTTGTTACATTTAAATAAATGCAATAAGTTGTGAGTAATCTGAAACCAAATGTGGCGAAATTGGTACAAATTTGCTACATATTAAGTTTTGTAGCAAACTTGCTTCGAAACGATACGCATCCTACGTGTGTAGTTTTGTTACGCCAAACTGCGTAGCAATTGATAACAACAGTTACAGTTTTCTCACAAAACAAGTGTAACAAATAACTATTTTGTAAATTTTAATTATTATTACAATTAGCTACATTTATATCGTGACAATTATTTTTTAATAGCTACAAATATAGTTGTCGGCCAATTGCCACAATTATACACAAAAAAATGATCGAAGCAAAACAAACCACATAAGCTACAAGTGTATGTTGTCGCATATTGTAAATAATGTCCACAAAAATACACAAACAACTTGTAGCAAACCAATTATTAAGTTCTTTCCACTACACTATATGTGGCTAGTTTTAATGGCAAGTTGGAATGGTGGTAATGTCAACTCATCCTACTCATAACCCATTATGTGGTTTACCACCAACTGTCGTTCCAAAGATGTGAGATGTGAACTATATAAATACCCAAGAAAAACAAAGAGATAGGACATCTCAAATTACTTTCTTTACGCATATTCATCATAAATTTTACAGAACAACATCAAAATTTCTTCTAGTATTTTATATACTTATAAACGTGTTTTTATTTACAGAGCAAAAACATCAACATGTCCTCAAGCAATCATAATGCTCAACAACGAGCATGGATGTACAATCGTATTGATCGCTCAACTAGGTGTGTGACAGAAGAATTTCAAGCGGGGTTAGACGATTTTATCAGATTTGCAAGCCAAAATGTCTACCCCGGAAATCAAATATGGTGTCCATGCAGAAAATGTGCAAATGAGGTGCTTAAAGAAGTTAATCGGGTATGTAAGCACTTATTTAACCAAGGGTTTACACCAAACTATTATGTTTGGACCGCCCACGGAGAACAACTTCAACATCCACAACTATATCAAGACGAGCATCACATTTCTGAAGAGACCTACGTAAATCAAGAAAATGAAGGCGATTGGTACGACACCGGTAATCATGGTGGCATGCATAATACCGAAGGGTTTGGCCATGATGATGAACCCTATGACGAGCCAGTTCCAGATGCTCCAAACTCTGATGTGGAAAGTTTTTTCCAGGCTTTAGATTCAGCAAAAGAACCACTCTATGATAACTGTGCGGAAGGCATATCAAAATTTTCCTACGCTTCGGATATGATGTACGTGAAGAAAAAAAATAACGTATCTGAAGAAGCCTTTGATGACTTTTCACGTGTGTACAAGCATACTCTTCCTGAAGGGAATGTCGCTCCAGAGACTTTTTATGAAACAGAGCGGATAATGCGCACGTTGAGTATGCGATCCATGAAGATAGATGTCTGCAAAAATAATTGCATGATTTACTGAAGTGGAGCCGACAAAGAATTGATGCAATGCAAATTTTGCGATGCACCACGGTTCAAACCTGAGACACATAATTCTTTCCGAAGTGGCGCAAATAGAAACCGTGTACCATACCAAAAGATGTTCTACCTTCCCCTTGCCGACCGGTTGAAAAGATTGTATCTATCTCACAAAACTGCTGCACATATGAGATGGCATGCCGAACATCAATGCATTGATGGAAAGATGGAACATCCATCGGATGCTAAGGCATGGAAGCATTTTAATGAAGTATATCCTGGTTTTGCAACTAGTAGCAGAAATGTTTATCTGGGACTTTGTACATATGGGTTTAATCCATTCGGGATGTCTGGTGGTAACTATTCTTTATGGTCTGTAATACTAACTCCCTACAATCTGCCACCAGATATGTGCATGAAAAGAGATTACTTATTTTTGACTATCTTAGTCCCAGGTCCAAATCATCCGAGGAGAAGTTTGGATATCTTTCTCCAACCGTTGATTGATGAGTTGCAGAGTCTGTGGGCGGTTGGAGTTGAGGCTTTTGATATTTCCACAAATGTACGTTTCAATCTCCGGGCGGTTCTCTTATGGACTATAAGCGACTTCCCAGCATATGGAATGTTATCGGGATGGACGACTCATGGTCGATTTGCATGTCCATATTGCATGGCGGATACTGATGCTTTTCAATTGCAATATGGTCGAAAAACTAGCTGGTTCGACTGTCATCGAAGATTTTTACCGGAAGATCATATATTCCGCAAAAGTAAAAGAGGTTTTAGGAAGGGCATCATTGTTTCCTCCTATCCACCAGAAACAATATCCGGTGAAAATATCTTCGATCAACATTTACAACAAATATGGGGGCTCAAGAGAACTAGTGAATGTGGTGGCAATGGGCATATCAACAATCAAATAGATGGCTACTTGGAGTATCACAATTGGCATAAGATTAGCATCTTTTGGGAGTTGCCGTATTGGAAGACACATTTGATTCGACATAATCTTGATGTGATGCACATTGAGAAAAATTTCTTTGATAACATTTTTAACACTGTTTTCAATGTGCCAGGAAAAACAAAAGACACCATAAACTCACGAAAAGATCTGCCAGTATATTGTGAACGACAATCTTTACACCTTACCCCAAACAGACGAGCTCCAGTATCTATTTACAGGATGTTTTCCCCTGCAAAGGCGGCTTTTCTTACTTGGTTAAAGCATGAGGTAAAAATTCCGGATGGATATGTGTCTAATCTAGGCCGGTGCATCAAAATTGAATCATGTAAAATGTATGGTCTTAAAAGTCACGACTGTCACGTTCTGCAACGGATTTTTCCGTTCGCTTTTGCCAAACTTTTGTCCCCTTCTGTACATAAGGCAGTATCAGGTTCTTTTATGGTTTATAAATTTAATGTTCAAACCCATATATTGTGTATACATCCTAATATGTACTCTCACGTATGTAATAGATGTTGGATTGTTTTTTCGTGATATTTCTGCAAGAAGCCTAACAAATGATGATGTAGAGCGACTACAACATAACATATGCCTCACTATTTGCAATATGGAGAAGATATTTCCACCGTCCTTTTTTGATGTTATGGAACATTTGCCCATTCACTTACCGACAGAAGCTGAACTTGGTGGGCCAGTGCAATTTAGATGGATGTACCCTTTCGAAAGATTTATGTTTCATTTGAAGAAAAAGGGCAAAAACAAAGCACATGTCGAAGGCTCAATTGTGGAGGCTTACATTAATGAAGAAATATCAACATTCACCTCGCAGTACTATGAAATTTCTGGCACCATTATGAACACTGCACCTAAAAACGACATTCTACGGGTTATTTAGTAAATACGCAATATACTGGTGATGTCCCAGACATATTTCGCCATGTCGGTATAGGAAGTGGAAAAGCATATTCTGACTACTTAACTGATGAAGACAAACACATTGCCCACACATATGTGTTGTTGAATTGTCCTGAGATAGGCCCATACGAAAGGTAAGTTTGAAAACTCCACATTGTGTATTTAAGTTATGTTTTTAAAAATAAAATCAAAGTAACTAAATCAAATGTTATATGTTACATAAGTGCAGGGTCTATGATGATCAAATGAGGTCAACACACCCCGATATAACTGATTACCAACTAAGTGCCGCAAAACAACAACATTTTGCGGCTTGGCTATTGGATTTGGTATGTTTTCATCATTATTATAGATATTATTTTTGTAAAAATAACTAGTACCGAATAATAATTACGGTTACATTTCACTGTACTATTTTAGGTGCAAGCTGATGTCACAAATTCTTTTTACCCGTTATGGTTATACGAACTTGCGATGGGCCCAATAAGGCGGTGCACCTGCTGGCATAAGTACTTTTCGCGAGGATATAATTTCCATACTTTTAGCCATGGAGAACATAAGTCTACGGCTAATTACGGGGTATGTGTTCGCGGAAGTTCTAGAGTGGAAGAAGCATATTATGGTAAACTCCAACAAATAATTCAACTTCGATATCATGGAGCTGTTGGGTTAAAAGTTACATTATTTCGATGCGACTGGTTTGATACGACTAGTGGAACGGGAACTAGAATGCGTAAATCTGGTATTGTAGAAGTGTTTGTGAGTGGTACTTACAAACAATATGACCCGTTCATACTAACTACGCAGGCGGATCAAGTGTGTTTCCTTCGATACCCACAAGTTAATGTTCACGAGGATGAGTGGTTGGTTGTAGTCAAGGTTAGTCCACGAGGGATCATTGACGAAAGCAACAAACAAGTGGATGCGATGCAAGAAGAAGATACTAGCCACCTTTACAATTCTATAGTTGGCTCAATAAATATACCCTCTCTCGTAGTTACCGGTGGTCAACTCAAAGATCTCCCTGAAGATCCACTATTTGACGATGAAGAAGAGTATGATACAGATGTTGAAATGCCAGAATCAGAAAGTTCTACCGGATCAGAAAGTTCTGCCGAATCTAATTCAGAGTAATTGATAAGTATCGTATTGTACTTCATTTTACTTGTAATAAGGCGCTAGTGTGTAATAAGGCGCTACTAATTGATTAATATCGTATTCTACTTTGTTTTACTTCTTCCTATAGGTTTAATCCTTTAGAAGTGATATTTAGCTTGTAGTTGTGGCAGAGAAACAATCACTAAATAACGTGATTAAAAATCTATTCAAACTCTTTCTTATCTCTCCATTCTTCTTCTTCCTATTTTTCGTCATTTTGTCCGCGGACAAGTCAACGGCTCATCGTTCTACCTTCTGATCATACTAATCTCTCTCTTTCATATCTTCAATTTTAAGTAAACCAAGTTTATGACTAATAAAAATATATTAGGAGAATACTTTGATTCCAATACTGATAACAATAATTTTATTTGAAAAATATACATGTTGTATTTTTAATCTAATGGTATTGTATTTTATTTCAAGAAAAACATGAAAGTCATTCAAAAAGAGTTCACAAATGTTACCTTGCGTAACAATCGAACCCGGGTTACTTTCAAAGGGCAGAAATTCATAAGCTGATGTGCTTCTTCATGTTTTTTATTTATTGATGCAGTTAAATGTAGACATAACCATTCGAGTGTCGGTCGGTTTATTCGGTTATCTTTTTCGGATTTAAAATTGAAATACTTATTTGAATATTTTTAAAATTTTAGTTTGGTTTCAGTTCCGTTAATCTCGGGTATTATCCATTTTGAACCTGGTTTATGTTATCCAAAATACTTATAATTACGTAATTTTTCGTTAATTTGATTTACTTAGTTTATTTTTAATTCAAGTTATCCAATATAAATACTAAAAATGAAATGTTAAACAATCTATGTACCTAATTTAATTATTTTAGGCAAACATATCCATAAATCCCAAAGTAGTCGAAAGAACAAAAAAACCATAAAATTGCATAAATTAGAATCTTCATATCAAAATTCTCTTAATAAATTACAATCACAATATATATAAATCTAATAAAATAAAATTTTAAAATGTAACATTAACCTACAAAAGAAACAATTTCTCCATTAATTTCATAACTTAAATCCAAAATAATATAATAATAATAATAACAATAATAATAATAATAATAATAATAATAATAATAATAATAATAATAAACAACGTAAAAATCATATTAAATTTATTGAATTAATAATTTTTATATTCTTTTATAGTAATATAATTTTTGATGTTTTTATAATTATTTAATGTATTTACATTGTTAATTTATTATTTAACCGCTACTGCACCCGCTGGCAATCAGTCATAAATATCCCGTAAACGCACCCATTTTTAACCGCTGCACCAGTCGTTCAAATCGCTCAGAAACGCTTGAAACCGTAACCGTTCGCTTCTGCAAACTCTCGCAACCGCAACCGCAATCACTGCGACTACACTAGTCAGACTCTAAATCTTTTATAAAATATTAATTTATAGGAAACAAATACAAGTAATAACTCATTTGGGCCTTAACGAGATCGATGGCCCATTTTATAACATAACAAAAATTTCAATGATAATCCCAAAGCCATTGGGTCATCGTTTAAAGACCACGTGTCCTTTATCCATGAGGTGGCGAGTCTTTCACCCACTACCAAAGCTGTTGTCTATTCACAAAACTAGTTGACCATAAAAATATTATATATGGGAAATAAAGTCATAATTTTTACACAAGGATCGGAGTAATAAAATCATTACTTCGGCTATTGATTACGTGTTCTTTATACGTGAAGTGGTGAGTCTTTCACCCACTACCAAAACGTCATGACCAACTAGTTTTCACAATTAAATATTATATATTAAGAAATAAAGTACAGAAAGAAAAATTGTAGCTCACAATTTTATTTTAACACAAAGAATGGGAGATATTTTCCGCCTCTTCTTTTTCGCGCTTCTTCTTCCTAGGTTTTCCCTCCACAATGCCTGAATTATATATGTTTAGTTCGTGTCCTCTAATTTATAATACCAAAAACTAATACTCAAACGTTCCATCTCGGTAACTCTTCAAATCTCAGAATCCGTGATCCTGTTCGTCTACGTATCTTACGAAAGAAGGTAATACCTTTACATGTTTGTAGTTTTTTTTCCTTTATTAAATATACAAAATAATGCATTAGGGTTTTGATACACTAAATTTTCTCAAGTTCTGAACTTATTCTTTTTGTAAATGCAATTTCTAAATTTCTAAACTTATCCAACCGAGCTATCCCTAGAATAAGAAAATTTTGGCTAGGGTTTGGGTTCTACATACACTATGTTTACGTTCATCTATTAGTTCTTCACTTTCTCTGTACTAATTAAGTGGCCAACTTTTTCGTAGATGTTACCTGGTGGTGGACGCAGCTCCCAAGGGAATCCAGAAGGCTTCGATGATGTCCGTGGTGGCCGGTTGGGTGGAAGAGAAATCAGAGGCGGCGGAAAAAGTGGTGTGCGAGTTGGTGGTGTAGATGGGGTTGTAGAAGGTGGTGTACCAGCAGGTGGTGGTAATGGGAATAATGTTATCCGTGGTGGTTTTCGTGGAGGTCTTGGAAATGGTGTAGTAAATGGCAGAGGTGGTGGTGTAGCTGAGGGTGTAGATGGTGGTGTTGGACAAGGAGGAGTACGAGGTCTTCACCGTGGTGGTTTTGGTGAAGGCCATGGGAATGTTCTGCTTAATGGTAGAGGTGGTGGTGTGCATAATGGTAGAGGTGGTGGTGGGCGAGGTATAGGTGAGCCTGTAGAAGGTGTTGTAGCAGGTGGCCATGGTAATGCAAATAATGTTTTTCGTGGTGGTTTTGGTGGAGGACGTGGAAATGGTGTGGTTAATGGTAGAGCTGGTGGTCGAGTTGGTGGTGTAGGTGAGGGTGTAGAAGGTGGTGCTGGACAAGGAGGTGTAGAAGGTCCTGGCCGTGGTGGTTTTGGTGGAGGCTGAGGAAATGGTGTGGTTAATGGTGGAGGCAGGGGTCGTGGCAATGGCAGAGGCATTGTCCCTCACCATAGGTCCATCGACGCTCTGATGGAAAGCGACACAAGGGGGCTTATGCCGGTTCTTAATCCGAATAGGCAAAATGGCGCATTGTGGTAAGCAAATGTTTATGATGTTGTCGTTTAAACGCTTCTGTGATTGGTTCATATAGGGTTCTACCTAATTACGTGTATAGTACGACTGTTTTGTTTTGAATATGTAGTATAATCAATCTCATATGATATTGATCATTATTTAATGCATTTATTATCTTTAATATTCACTCAAATGATATAGCACAACTTGTATGTGCTGCAATCTGTAGTGTTTTGCATATTCACATAAAAAATTGATAGTTTTGTAATGCATTAGTTATGTAAAGAGTGGTATAAGTAGGAGATAAGAACAAAACATTGAATTTTTTGCTAAATACTAATGTAGCTGCTTTGTTTTTTTTTCCAGGTTTAGAGCTGATAATGCTCCTAGAAGAGTTATTGTGTCCGCAATCCGGAGGCATTTCGATGGCCCTTGGTTTAACATGAGCTCGGTTCCGAATGAAACCATAATCCAATGGTGGGGTGAATTCATTGTAAGTGTGACTTTCTCTATTAACAACTTGATTTCTGTTTTAACATATCTGAAATTTTAAAAATCAGACTTAACAAGGTGAATTGCCTAAGTAGTCTAGCTTAAAAATATGTATGACTGTGATATAGCATTACAATGATTTCTTTCCTTTGACAGCAAGCTTCCTACTGGGACCAACTACATCTAGCAACGGTTAACTCAGCTTGGTACACCATCACTGCTGCAAGACTTAGAGACATGGTCTCTAAGGCAAAAAATGGACCTGAGAGGCCTTATTGGATTAGCTTAGGCACATGGGACACAATGTGGATCTACTGGAACAGCCCGGAAGGTAAGCGAAAAAGTCGCATAGCTGCTAACAATAGGTTGTCGACCCGTGATGGCTATGGGCGTCACACACACACTTCTGGAGCTCGATCTTTTAACCAAGTGAAAGACTTAATTGTAAGTCCACAAACAACTCTTTTCTTCTACGTATGCATCAGTTTTACTAATTCAGTTATGGATAAATTCTTTTAAAATCTTATAATATCATCTATTGTGATTTATTTGCAGAGGCGACGGGACGGTATCGAGCCATCAATGCTCCAAGTTCTAAGGGAGACACATAGGAAGGCTGATGGAACATATGTGGATGGTAGGGCTCAGAGAATTGATGAAGAAATTCAAAGACGTGTTAGGGCTAATGCGAGACTTGAAACTGAAACTCAACCATTAGATGGAACCGGTGCCACCGGTCTGACTCAACTTCATGAAGATGAATTGTACTTTAAGGTTTTTTCTTATCATTCTTTACACATTTGTGTATCTACGTGTGTGAATTGGATAGTCAAATTGAGTGCTCTGATTTATTAAGTATTCATATATGCGTCTCTTAAAGTTATTCTTAATTATATGCTTCTTAGAAAATCTTGATAGTTAGATTGTTATTGTTTTTATTAATGGATTACAAATGGTTGATATATGTTGTTAATTTTGTAGGTTGTTTCGCCAACTAAAAATGGGCGTGTGTATGGTCTTGGTGGTCAACAGCCTATTCGTGAGCGCGGTGAAAGCTCGTCTATGGCTGCAACTAGATGTAACTTACAACGCCAAATCGCTGCAATTCAGGAGCAATTGTCATCTGTAGTTCAATGTATGAAGCAATTGGAACAAGATACAGAAAATGGTGAAGGAAACCGGTCTTCGACTCCTCGGACAATGCCTTTGGCAACTGGTCCAGCTCGCGTTCAGGCTGATGACTTGGAGGCTAGTCTCGAAGCAGCAACAGCATTTGTTAACGGGATGAGAAACAAGTCTGTCATGAGAGAGCTCGAAGATTATGAACAAGAGGGAGAGGAAGAAGAAGAGGAAGAGGAAAATGAAGAAGTAGAAGATGAAGGAAATGATGATTTTGCTGCTTACTAAATTGCTTATGGGCTACGTTATCAATCTCCATCTCTTCAAGTAATGGTACTTATTTCTTATGTTTATCTATCAAAACTTTTAACTCTTTTTGTTATGTATGTTTAATATGTTAGCAATGTTTAAATTACCAGGATGGTTTTTTTTGTATTGTATATTTGGATATCGTATTTTCTGGCTAAATGTAAAAAGGTATTATGTGATATTAATATTCTCACATTCTAATATTGTAATATTGTAATGTATTTTTAATTCAGCTTATTATTCCAACCCAGACCAAATCATTTTGCCAAATAATTAGTGTCTTGTAGTTACAACCTTTTTGTAGGTTATTTACTTATTGTTACAAAATTGTTAATGTTAGCTACCATAAGAACGTTGATATGTGTTGCTAACTATAGGAAGAAATTACAAATAATTTGTCACTTATCATGAGTTTTCTCTACGGTTAAGCGCAACTAAATTTGTATGTATTTCCTACATATAATAACAACTTATTTGTAAGTGTTTTCTACAGTAGCTTTGTTGCTAATTTGTCGTACATTAGTTACACGCAACTATTGTTGCTATATGATTCAATTTGCAACCATAATAGTATGTGATTTTTTGTGGCAGATTTCCCACAATTTATAACAAACCTCACATAGCTACGCCGCCATACTCAGAAGCAAAAGTTTGTAGCAAATGCGTAACAACGTTAATTTAGCCACAAATTTGAGTTCATAGCCACAGATAAGTGTGTAGCTATATCATCAAATTCTTGTAGTGAATGCATATATTATCACATATTCATGTTATAAAACAATACTCCCTTCTTTTTTTTAATTGATGTTTTAGGAAAAAAATTACTTAAAAAAGATTGATTTTTTACATTTTTAATAAAAAATAATGATGAATTGTAAATTTCAAGACACATTAATTGGTTTTATTAAATTATTATTGGGTTAGGATTATAAAAAATTATTTAATGCAAAAAATAAGACATTTCTATCTAAAAATTAATGTGTTTTTAACAGGTGTGAAAATTCTATAAAAAAAAAACGAAGGAAGTACTATATTCTCTTCCTCGTTAATCTTTATCATCTTACAAAATTTAGATATACCTAGGGGAGGTTTTCATTTGATTTACTATTAAAAAAAAATGGAAAACTTGTCTTGATTTTGTAATATATATTTAGAAAAAATAGTATAATACAATATCGTTTTCCAATTAAATTTTATGCTATTTATTTATTAGTTAATAAATTAAAAATAATTCTTCTGGTCAACTAATAAATTGAATCATTTAAAATTAAAAAAATGTGAAGATATTCTGATAAAAATATGTATAGAATAAGGTGTTGAAAATATAAATATTTTCGTATTTCTATTTACCCAAAAAAAACTCACTTTTGAACCTTTTATCTTACTTAGAGAGTCAGTATCTCTCAATAAATTCCAAATTTGTATCTCAAAAATAAAAAGGAGCAACTTTATTAAGCCTATTAAACTCTCTCCCATTCCACTAGAAGACCCTTGGCCTTTCTCCTCTGTTTCCTAAGCCAAAAAAATTCTTTCTTTTACCTTCTTCAATCTTCTTCTTCTCGATTTCATCGTTTTTCTAAAGCTATGGTTTCCGGAGAAAAACCCCTAAAGAGCTTCCATTCAAATCGTTCTAACAACAATAGCAAACAACAAGGAATCAAAGATGTTCCAAAAGGTTGTTTGGCAATCAAAGTTGGATCAAAAGGTGAAGAGAAACAGAGATTTGTTGTTCCTGTTTTTTATTTTAACCATCCATTGTTCATGCAACTCTTAAAGGAAGCAGAAGAAGAGTATGGATTCGAGCAAAAAGGTACCATCACAATCCCTTGCCACGTGGAGGTTTTTCGGTATGTTCAAGACATGATCAATGATGAGAGATCGGTTCATAGCCATAATCATCATCATCATAATAATCATAGCCATAATCATCTTGTTGGATGTTTTAGAGCTTGATGATGATGCATGAGTAATTGAGTATAATCATGACGATGAAGCAAGAAGCAAGAAGCAAAAGGGCGTACAAAAAAAAATTGTCTTAGTTTTTCCTAACCTTTCATCTTTTGTTTATTTTCATTTTTATTTTCTTTTTTTAGTGGGTTTGATAATCTTGTGGAGTTGTGGAGCCAAGCATGGCCTAACCCACAAGATTAGGAGTAGAAGATGTGTTTGGAAATATATATACAAATATAAAAAATGCGAAATTATGAATGTTAATTGTTCGATCTATAAATTTTCGAGTGCTACAATGTTTATCTGATTGATGATGATGATTGAAACTTAGCGATGACGAACAAGTTTTGGCAATTTGCGTTTGATATTTTGTAAGGAGACGTATAAATTAGGAAAGTAGAAAAGGGATAGTCACTAAATAAATTAAATTATAAAAGAAAAAGAAGAGATTCTTGTTATAAATCATAGTGGATTGTCATAACTAGTTCTGGTCCGTTTACGGCCCATTAACACTTAGTCTTTAGGCCGGTTTAATGAATCCTAGTTGAATTAGGATTTTCCTTTTATGTACTTTCCTTTTCCCATTAGGAAAAAGAATTTTCCTTTTCTCTCTTGTAATAATCCTATATAAAGGATCTTATGATTAATGAATAAACACAATCTTCCCCATTCGTTCTCTTGATTCACAACACGTTATCAGCACGAGTTGCTCCCTAAACCCTAAAAACACAAAAAAACGCGATTACTGTTCATCGTTACTATTCATCGTACTGTTCATCGCGTACTGTTCATCGCGCACTATTCATCGCGCACTGTTCATCGACGATTACTGTTCATCGACGATTACTGTTCATCCGGCGTTACTGTTCAAATCATAGTTCATACAGCCTTTAAGGTTACGGCGAACTAGAAGAAAGTTCATACAGCCTATCAACGGTTACGGCGAACTAGAAGACTCACGGAGGTTAAGGTAAACAATAAGAAACCCTAATCTAAAGAACCTAGATTCATGATAATCTTAGAAACCCTAATCTAAATCATGCTTGTTATTGTTATTGCTTGCTTGATTGTGTTTATTGATTCATGATTCGTAATCACTTGAAACCCTAACCTAATTCAATTAAAATCCAAACCGATTGCATGATCTGTACCCGTGTCGATCGATACTAGTTTTATGTCGATCGACACGTAAACTTCTGCCTGAATTTGTTGTTTGAATTAAACTGTGTCGATCGACACAAATCACCCGTCGATCGACAGTAAACACTCTGTCCAAATTTGGTTGCATATTTATTTGAACTCGTTTGTTTGTTTGCTTGTTTGGATTGATTCGTTGATTGATAAACATGAAACTGAAACTGATTGCATCATATAGACATAACATGCTTGATTAAAATCCGGTCATATCATCATACGGTTTAGAATTTGAATACTAGGCTTGCATCATGAGCATATAAAAACATTATGTTAGGTTGTTAAACATAAAAATCTGGTTTCATAAGCATCATGCATCCGTACCCGTTTATATAAGCACCCATGACCTATTTTGCATCATATGCATAAACTTTAAAATCTTATAGTTCTTAGAGAATAGGATGAATGTTTTCAGATGTCGAAAATCAACAATTTGGATTATGCTGCCCTCAATCTCTCTGGAGACAATTACTTACAGTGGGCGTTGGATACTAAGATAAATCTAAAGTCTAAAGGACTTGGCGAATGTATCATTGAGGATAATAATGAGAATGAAAGGAATCGATACAGAACGATATCGATCATTCGTCATCATCTTGTTGAGGGTCTCAAGGATCAATACCTAACCATTGAGAACCCTTTGGACCTTTGGAAAGAATTAAAGATAAGATATGACCACCATAGAACGGTGTTGTTACCAAAGGCCAATTATGATTGGAGGAATCTCAGGTTCCAGGACTTCAAGTCCGTGGAAGAATATAACTCGGCTATGTTCAGAATAGTTTCTCAATTGAGACTATGTGGTGAGAAGGTAACTGAGAAAGACATGTTGGAAAAGACCTTCTCCACCTTTCACACTAATAACGTGTTGCTTCAACAGCAATACCGTGAAAGAGGTTTTGAGACATACTCAAAGCTTATAGCATGTCTATTACTAGCCGAGGAGAATAATACACTGCTAATGAGAAACAGTGAGATGAGACCTCCTGGATCAGCCCCACTTCCTGAAGCGAATGTGGCCACAGATGAAAAGAAAGAAATTAACCACGTCCAAAGTGATTATAGACATCGTGGTCGTGAACGTGGGGGTAGATGGCAAGGACGTGGCCGTGGCCATTTTAATCCATACGGCCGAGGTCAGGGCCGAGGCCACGGATTCCATAACGATCATTCTAACCGCGGGCGAGGACAAGGACGCGGATACCGAACTGACTATGATCGTAATAACCGTGGTATTACTTCTCAACCACGAGAATCAAACCCAAAATCAGTTTGCCATCGATGTGGAATGAGTAATCATTGGGCTAAGACATGTAGGACTCCCAAGCATCTGGTTGAACTCTATCAAGAGAGCCTTAAAGGGAAGAATCCAGAAACTCATATGATCCAGCATGATAATGAAGGAGATTTCGATCATGAGCAAGATGACTTGATGAATTTTGAAACCTCAGATATACTTAAGTGATTGATTTTGATTTTCTGTTTTGGTGTTTTGTGTTTTGCTTGTTTTACGTTTTACACTTTATACTTTGGTTTTGTGTTATTGCTTTCTATTAAACTTTATGGAATGAAAGAGTGTTATTTAAAAGTATCTATTGTTATCTCTTTTGAAGTATGAACGATATGGATGTGTTCATTGTGGATAGTGGATCAAGCCACTCGATATTAAGAGATAAGAGATACTTCATTGATCTTACACTTAAAAAGGCAAATGTAACCACAATTGCGGGTATAGCAAATTTAATTGAAGGCCACGGTCAAGCCCATATTTTATTACCTAAGGGCACGCATCTAGAAATTTCTAATGCGTTATATTCACCTAGTTCAAAGAGAAGTCTATTGAGCTTTAAAGACATTCGAATGAATGGTCTTCATGTTGAAACTAAGGACGAGAATAACAAAGAATTCCTTCAAATCTTTGAAACCGTCCATGGCTATAAGAAAGTCCTAGAAACTATACCTGCCATTTCTGTGGGCCTTTATTGTGCTAAGATCGGAATGATAGAAGCAAATGCTATGGTAAACAAAGAGTTTACTGAGAATTTCACTTTTTGGCATAACCGGCTTGGCCATCCCGGTGCTAACATGATGCGAAAGATATTAGCAAGTACTAATGGGCACACCTTGAAAGAAAGGAGAGTTATCCCAAAGAATCTCACGTGTGAAGCATGTTCACTAGGGAAACTCATTACTAGGCCATCACCAATCAAAGTAACTAAGGAAACGATAAATTTTCTGGAAAGAATTCAAGGAGACATATGCGGACCAATACACCCACCTTGTGGGACGTTTAGATATTTTATGGTCCTTATTAATGCATCCACGAGATGGTCACATGTCTGCCTATTATCAACTAGAAATGTGGCATTTGCAAGATTGCTTGCCCAGCTCATACGTTTAAGAGCACACTTTCCAGATTTTCCTTTAAAGACTATACGTCTTGACAATGCTGGTGAATTTACGTCCCAAGCGTTTAACGATTATTGTATGTCCATGGGGGTAAGTGTTGAATATTCTGTGGCACATGTACATACACAAAACGGTTTGGCTGAATCGTTTATTAAACGCATACAGTTGATTGCTAGACCGTTGCTAATGAGATCAAAACTCCTTGTCTCAGCTTGGGGACATGCAGTTTTACATGCAGCAGAGCTAATTCGTATCAGGCCATCTAGTGAACATAAATATTCCCCATCACAGTTAATAACGGGTCAAGAGCCAGACATATCCCATCTTAAAACATTCGGATGTTCCGTTTATGTGCCTATTGCACCACCACAGAGAACAAAGATGGGACCTCAAAGGAGGATGGGGATATATGTTGGATATGATTCTCCTACTATCATTAAGTACCTTGAGCCAACCACGGGTGATTTGTTTAAGGCCAGGTACGCAGATTGTCATTTTGACGAATCTGTTTATCCAACATTAGGAGGAGATAACAGACTGGTAAAGGAAATTATATGGAATCAAACGTCCTTAAAATGGCAAGATCCTCGGACTCAAGAATGTGAATTAGAAGTCCAAAAGATTATACATTTACAAAAGCTAGCTAATCAATTGCCAGATTCCTTTGCTGACCCGAAAAGAGTAACTAAGTCTTACATACCAGCTGTTAATGCACCGATTAGAATTGATGTTCAAGAGGGACACAATCAAGTTGCTACAGAATCTAAACCATACTCAAAACGTGGCCGGCCAATAGGTTCCAAAGATAAGAATCCTCGGAAAAGAAAGAAAGGTGCTGAAATCGTGGTTGAGGAATCTGATGGAACCCCAGACATAACTGAACCGATAGTTCCAAGCAATGAGACTCGGGACGCCGAGTTTCATGGTTCTGACGTTCCTGAAAATAATGAGATCTCAATGAATTATGTTATGTCTGGAATACAATGGAATAGAAAGTGTGTGGAAATCGATGATATATTTGCTTTTAAGGTAGCACTTGAACTTATGGAGGATCTAGAACCCACGTCGATATATGAGTGCACTCAGAGTGAAAATTGGACTAAATGGAAAGAAGCTATAAACGTGGAGTTGAATTCTTTAAGGAAAAGGGATGTCTTTGGTCCAATAATTCGGACACCCTATGAGATTAAACCAGTTGGACATAAATGGGTCTTTGTGAGGAAAAGAAATGAACATGGTGAAATCGTGAGATATAAAGCACGGCTTGTTGCACAAGGATTCTCACAGAGACCAGGAATAGATTATGAGGAGACATACTCCCCTGTGGTGGATGTTACAACTTTTAGATTTTTGATAAGTCTGGCTATAAGAGAAAAGTTGGATATGCGGTTAATGGACGTTGTAACTGCATACTTATATGGTCCACTGGATAATGAGATTTATATGAGATTACCAGAGGGTATTGAGCTCAAAGATAAGATAGGTTCTCGAGAACAACACTGCATAAGGCTGAACAAATCCCTTTATGGACTGAAGCAAAGTGGGCGTATGTGGTACAATAGATTGAGTGAGTACTTAGTCAAAGAAGGCTATAAGAATGATCCCATCAGTCCATGTATTTTTATAAAAAAGTTTGCAAACAAAGGGTTTGTTATCATAGCAGTTTACGTGGATGATTTGAACATCCTTGGAACCCCTGGTGAAATCGTCCAAACAGTTGAATGCCTCAAGAAAGAATTTGAGATGAAAGACCTAGGCAAAACTAAGTTCTGTTTGGGATTGCAACTTGAGTACATAAATGATGGAATCCTTGTGCATCAAATGGCATATACTGAAAAGGTACTCAAGCGTTTTAATATTGATCAATGTCACCCATTGTCCAGCCCAATGGTGGTGAGATCTCTTGATCTAGAAAAGGATCCGTTTGGTCCTAAGAGAGACTCTGAAGAAGTCCTTGGTCCCGAAGTGCCATATCTCAGTGCCATAGGAGCTTTAATGTATCTGGCAAGCCACACTAGGCCAGATATATGTTTTGCCGTGAATTTATTATCAAGATTTAGCTCATGTCCGACCCAAAGGCACTGGGACGGGATAAAACATATTCTTCGTTACCTACAAGGAACGAAAGACTTGGGTCTATTTTATACTAACCAATCTAAGGACGGTTTAGTTGGTTTTGCTGATGCAGGTTATCTTTCAGATCCTCATAATGCACGGTCCCAGACAGGTTATGTGTTTACTCATGGAGGAACTGCAATATCTTGGCGGTCAATGAAGCAGGCCATTGCAGCTACATCTTCTAATCATTCAGAGATATTGGCAATTCATGAGGCTAGTCGTGAGTGTGTTTGGTTAAGGCTGATGACCCAGCACATAAGAGTGGATTGTGGAATGGCCGAAGGTAAGCAAGAATCGACGGTCTTGTTCGAGGACAATGCAGCGTGTATAGCTCAACTTAAGGATGGATACATCAAAGGTGATAGGGCGAAGCACATTCTGCCAAAATTCTTCTTCACATCCGATCTACAGAAAGATGGAGAAATTCAAGTGCAGCAAGTACGATCAAGTGAGAATTCAGCAGACCTATTCACCAAGTCACTTCCAACCTCAACGTTCAAGAAACTTACTTATCAGATTGGAATGCGTCGTTTGAAAGACTTGCAGTGAGGTTCAGAACAGGGGGAGTAATACGTGTTGTACTCTTTTTCCTTCACCACGGTTTTGTCCCAAAATGGGTTTTACTTGGTAAGGTTTTAATGAGGCAACATCCAAAGCGTATTACAAGCCCATTAGAGTTATGACATCCAAGGGGGAGTGTTATAAATCATAGTGGATTGTCATAACTAGTTCTGGTCCGTTTACGGCCCATTAACACTTAGTCTTTAGGCCGGTTTAATGAATCCTAGTTGAATTAGGATTTTCCTTTTATGTACTTTCCTTTTCCCATTAGGAAAAGAAATTTTCCTTTTCTCTCTTGTAATAATCCTATATAAAGGATCTTATGATTAATGAATAAACACAATCTTCCCCATTCGTTCTCTTGATTCACAACAATTCTCAGTTTATTTCAATTTAACTGGCAAAAAAGTTATAATATTGCTGCTTTATCTTTCTGTTGTAACGGCCAGTTTCTTCGTCGCATTAAATTTGATTGACCCGAAAACCAAATTTATTTGTCCATAAATTTTATGAAATTTTCATATGTAATTATATCTAAATATATAAAATTGTATGTATTTACATAAGATTCTATAATTTCTAGATAGAATTGTACTATATAAGTGAATGTCTTAACTTAATATAATTATTAGTTACATATAATTATATCAAAATACATTAAATTTGATGTACATGCATAGTTTTATATCTACTATACAAAGAATTCTATCAATATATTATTATAGAGTTCAATCTAATATACATAGAATTCTACCAATATGTAGTAGAATTCTATTTGACATACACAGAGTTTAATCTAGTCATTCATATAAATCTATCAATATATGATATAATTATATCTAATTACATAAAGTTATATTCATAAAAATATGAAAAATCTTATATTAACCTAATAATTTTTTATCTTAATATACAGAAGATTTTACGAACATGTGTGATAGAAATTCTATCTAAGTACGCCATATTCTATCAATATGATATCAAACTTAAATAATGTCTACAGAATTTGACATACACAGAGTTTAATCTAGTCATTCATATAAATCTATCAATATATGATATAATTATATCTAATTACATAAAGTTATATTCATAAAAATATGAAAAAACTTATATTAACCTAATAATTTTTTTATCTTAATATACAGAAGATTTTACGAACATGTGTGATAGAAATTCTATCTAAGTACGCCATATTCTATCAATATGATATCAAACTTAAATAATGTCTACAGAATTTGATCAGTGAGATAGTCTAAATACAATTTGATTCTTCATGTATAACATTCCCTGCAATAAAGAAAATACTATAGTGTTGGAAAATAACAAAGTAACAAATAATAAAGTTAACTATACATTTTCAGGAAAAAAAGTTGGTTGAACGTTGGAGATTCCCTTCAAAATTTCCACAAGCAAAGGAGTAGGAATACGAATCCACTAAAACTCAGCGATCATCAGTCGTGACTTGTAATAAGTGGCCAGTATTTAATTGTCGGTCGAGTGTATCGCCATTAGTGGAAAGCCTTTATTTAAAATTTTAAATCATGGCTATTACAATTATTAACATACCTATATTGTACGTCTTTCTACTTATTTCTATTTAATTTTTTTTTGTGGGTTTAAAACTTGAAACTAAAATCCATATAAAAGCACAAAAATTAGCAGAAACTGTATATATATTTAGCAGAAACTGCATATGTTATATGCGCTTGATCATCAAACAGTTTACGAGATAAGAGACGAAGTGATAGAACCTTACTATACTTTCATAATTGTCATTGACTCTATCCAAGGCTTCCAAGCCATACCACGGGCGAAAATTATGTTGTATTATCAAAATCAAATATATTTGGGGAGGATTGTGGTGCAATAGGTAAGAGGAAATTTAAAAACAAAGAAACAAAAACAAGGTCTCAGTTTGTGACAACAACAACATGGGCTTGGACCAACATTGTGGTACAATAAATAACAAGTAGAAGTCACCAACACAGCCCACACATTTGATATATTTTCGTACCCCCTAAAAGATCAATAGAGAAAACTTGATGCCTTAAATCAAAATTTCATATAGTTGTTACGTCTTATATATTACATGATCAATATATTAAAATAAATCGAATATAATTCCATAAATCTAAAAAGTTGAATATGAACGGAAAACAACGAAAGGTCAAAACATAATAGCTATTGAGCATTCTACTATTATCATCACTGCATCACATGATGAAGCATAAGATAAAACGTGAATATTGGACTTCTCCATATATATATTCCTCACTTAGAAAGAGATTATTCAACAAATAATGTATTAATGCTGTAAATAAAATTATTGAGGGTGATTAGCTTTGATAGATGTTAATTAGCTCCCATTAGGCACTTGGTGCATCTTAATCCAAGTTTGTTGGGGTGATTAGTTTGGTAATTAATCTATGTCTAATGATGGAATTAAACTCAACACCAAAACTACGCATTCAACCAACAAAGTTCTTAATTTTCCCTGGAGAAATAATCACTAGGAACTAGAAACGAGAGTGAAATGAGAAAAAGTGAAGAGAAAAAAAAACATGATGAAGTTTATCAAAAAAATAAAAAACACATGATGAAGATTGTTTATCTCAAAAGATAGTGTTGTTGACGAATTTATTCTCATATCAAACTTTTGTCTCCCTTGAAATGATAATTAACTCTTTTTCTTTTAAAGAAAAGTTTATTGTTTTATAAAACTTTTTATGAAAAGCAAACCATGTGATAAACTATGACTCTATCAATCGAAAATGAAAATGTAAATGAAAATTTTAGTCATTGAATGATGATTAAGTTGCCATGAGAAATGATCCAAAATTAAAATTCATGAACCAACAAAATTTAAATTGCCAACCATTCTTCTTTTATAAAGTAAAAACCATTAAATAAAATCTGCCACACATAGAGAATTTTTATTTTCTGTAATGATATCACATAACCACTGTAATTATAACAAATAGTGACTATCTTTCTTAAATGTTTCAACAATTATATATACTGTTTGGTATGATGATTATATTTTGTCTACACATTTTTTTTTGTATATCACTTATTCTCCTCCATTTTCGTTATTCACTGCCATTCGACATATGGCACAATGAGTTGGACGATGACGTCATAGTATCGTTCCAAATTTCCATCTCCGGTATATAGTAATCCGGCATTAAACCGGTATTGTAATAACAAGACCGGTTTAGTCCATGGTATGGTGATTGTGAAATCTCATTGACGGCTAGGATTGAATCTGAGTTGGGCCCATTTAGCTGCGAGGCAACGAGCCGATCCAAAGCGGCCCAGCTACTGACGAATTTGGGGTCCACAACTTTGCTGACATGACAATTGTTGACTTGGTCGTCGTCCGTGTTGTTCGGGAACTCGAGGTTAGGGAGTTTCAAGAAAGAGTCTAAATTTATCTCTTCTTTACAAGATTGCCCCATAACTTCAAAAAGTTGCTCAACAGTCTCCTCACTAAACGACGACGTTTTCACCGATCTCGCCGAGCTGCTAATTACCGTTTTGCAAAGACTCTTCTTCATGAAAACACGACACACCACCCATCCTTCGTCTCCTCCTCCTATGACCTCACAAGTCTCTACAATGACGTCATTATCGTCATGATTTAAAGAGGAGAATAATACATTATCATCGAGTCTATATTCGTGCATGATCCAATCAGATTTTTGACCATGCGGTGCTCGACCTTTGTAGAAAACAAGAGTTTTTCGCATACCGATCCTATCGCCATTGCTATATATGATCTTGTCACGTCCCGTGGCTTTCCAAAACCCGACCGTGGTGGCTCGGTTGGTTCTTGTTCCCGTGGGATACTTCTTGTCCTTATGACTAAAGAAGTACCAATCGTTTTGCGGAGTTGTTCCAATTTTACACATCTCTACATAGTAAGACAAGAGTTAGATTGTTAACTGATAAATTGTAATGGACGAATGATGTGTAATTTTATTTCTCCAAACAGTATGTTTTTATAACAATCAAGTAGTTAAATATTTTATTAAATTGCGAGAATGTGATCAACGCGAACGGATGAATTATACAATAAGTAATTATACGTTTTGTCAAGAATCAAGAAAAGGTTATATATAACATATATAGTATACTCGATCTAAATTTATGATATATATGTAAGGTAATAAATAAAGAGATAAATGATGAACCTTGAATATCCCAAGGCTCGAGCTTGTTGAGATCAACATCACGAATAACATCGAGGTCGATCTTGATGTTAGAGATTTTCTTGCGGAGGTAATACTGCAAGAGCTCTTCCTCCGTCGGGTGAAACCTAAAGCCAGGAGGCACTTGTGACTGTCCGTTTACTGATATGTTCATTGTTAAAGATAGAAGAAGAAGAAGAATTTGTTGCTCAAAAAAAAAAAAAAAAAAAAAAAAGAAGAAGAAGAAGAAGAAGAAGAAGAAGAAAATATAACAAGTTTATAACTAACCAGAGTGTGTCTATTTATATATGTATAATTTTTACATAAACTTGCAAAAAAAAAAACATGCATGAGAAATATGCATGTGTCCCTTTGCTCCGCATTCTTGTATTCTCTTTCTAATAAGTTTTTTTTTTTGTCGTCTCTTTCTAATAAGTTTTCCTATTAAAAATGAAGTATTGTTAATTTCCCCGAATATTTGGTGTTTTTAAGACGTCATAATTCGTTCGCATGTGCCGCCACTTACAAATAAGCACGTGCTTTTTTTTTTTTTTTTTGCTAAATACTCTTTCACTTTAAACCCCAAAATGTCTAAAAATTAATTTAAATTTATTAAAAAAAAAGTTTAGACACCCACCCCAAAGTTCTCCATTGAACATGCCATTATATTAAGAAAACATATAAATGCTTAGTTATAAATGTCTTACTTTTTGCACTAAACAATTTTCTATAAATCTAAACCAATAGTATTTCAATAAAACCAATTAATATGCATTGAAGTTTACAATTTGTCATTATTATTTCATAAAAAATGCATAGAAAATATAGAAAATCAATCTTTTAGAAACACATTTTTTTTTCTAAAACATCAATCAAATAAGAACGGAGGAAGTAGTCAATATCATAGAAATGAAAGTTTAGGATTTACGGAACAAACCTTAATATTTGGTATATATGAGTCTCTAAGCGCTAATTTTAGTAATTTGTAGTGTCTGTTATATTCCCGAAATTGAACTATAGAAGAATGTAATGTAATTAAGGTCATTGGTAGGAAAATGATCATCTATGAACTCTTAATTAGAATATTTTCATATGTAATGTAACTCTTGTAAGTTTTAACTTATGGGAAGGGAAAAGAAAACCAAAAGATAATACAATACTATTTAGAAAAAAATTTTTAACTTATAACATAAACATACCCACTCTTTTTTTAAGTACTATCTTTTTGTTTGAATATCTTAACCATTAAACATAGGGATAATTAGTTGTATAACTCAAAAAAAAAATTATAATTCAAAATCTAACAAAAATTCACTTATGTGGCCAATTTATAACTATTAGATTTAGGGTTTTTAGTTAGAATTTGAATTATAAACATATTACGTTTATTCACATTCTTAGAAAAAAATTAAGTTACTATTTATGAATATCTTCTTTTTTTTTAATTTTCCATTTTCTTTATCTCTTTTCTTGTTCTATTTATGAATATCAGTATCGCGAAAGTCAATATCTTAACCACCACATAATGATTTTGTTCACGCAAACAACCCAAATCTCTCGAGTATATATTCCTCACATAATGCCTTGGTTTTAGTTTTGGTTTCATTGGCCATTTCCTCCAATCTCACGTATAACGACATGATCACAATTCAATTACATTGACTTCCTTTTGTGTTTGCTTTTAGTGAGCCTCACTTAGTGACTAAATTGTCTGTTAGTTTAACAATATTGTTTCACAAACATTTTATTTTTCGTTGTCCATAACTATACTATATATCGGTTATATTAAAAAAGAACAATGTATAAAGCTAAAAACAATATAAAAAGCTAAAATAACAAATAAAAATGGTCTCATTGACAATAAATATTTTTGAAGGCTTCTTTATATCTTACCTAAATTTTTTTTGATCAAAATAATGATCTTGTTTGGTCCTTTCCGGTTGATCACAAATTGTGTAATTACTGCGGGAGAAATAAATAGTAAAAAGGAGGTAGAGAAAGATGTAGGACCAAGTCACGTAGCTATTTGGTAAAAGTAGGGTCCATGAGGACCCGCTTGTCAACTGTAATGTAGGAAGCAAGCCCACATCGCTAAGATGACCCTCGACCTTAAAAATCTCTATGGACAAGACATTAGTCATTCTTATGTTATGTTATCGTTTTTTTGTTTTGAATAGATATAATTTATGTTATTTTTGTCAAAGCGATTTGGTATATAGCTTAGTTTACTATTGATTTGGATTCATATAATCAGAGGTCAATGTAGAAGGTGATGCCAATATAATGATAGACTTAGTGAATGATGTACATGACAATTCACAACTTCGTCATAACAAAAATTAGAAGATGGAGACAAAGATTATTTCGAAGAGATCAAGATCTTTTTCAAGCGCGTTCATCGAATATATGTGCAAGTCATTGCAAAAGAAGGTTATAGGTATGAGATTCGTATCTCATGCATGTGGTTCACTCGGACTAATCATAAAGTTAACATGTCCGATATTTAAGGGAAGAGAGTGGATTTACCCTAAATTTCAAAATTACTGTATTTGTTTAAATTCGAATGACGATATGAATCTAGATGAATTGTTGTTTACAACTGTCTGCAAACTAAGTACGTACGTATGTTGTAGATTTCGTGGGGACCAATTTACAAACGGTTTGAGTTTATTAATTGAATCAGTATAATTAACCTAAGTTAATTTCTTAACTGCCACCCTGAATGTTCTTTGGATAGTTGCTTTATTTTATTTCCAAGAAGGACATAATAAACGAAATACAAGCACAAGCCGTTTATTTTTTTTTCTCTCTCATGTTAATATTTCGGAAATTATGACGAATCTGCTGATATATAGATCACAACAGTTTAACAACATGAGGACTTAAAATTGAGGTAAGATACTAAAGGTAAGATATAATTAGTGTTGTTAGATTTTCCATTTGTTTCGTCTGTCTAGTCTCCGCTAATATTATTTGACTACGGAAATTGACCTTAAAACATAGCTAAAATATTAATTAGAGATTTATTAAGTAATAATTAGTAAATCCTATTGCCGTAAGTTATTCATATCTTTCCAAGCAATTGAGAGAACTAGGTTTCTTAGATTAATAGCTCAATGTTTAAAATAATAATGAAGAAATTGAGATAAATCTTGTGTATTAATGAACGGTGGATCTCTTTCAAAAAAACTATAAGGTAGATATCATGTTTGAGTCGGTTGAATAAACTCTATTGAGGTAAGGAAAAGTTTCTAACTCTAAATAGCTATTGTTTCTCCTTTTGATCTTTTTTTACTCGGGAAAAAATTGTGTCGGCTGGGCTGAACATCGTGGGGTTTGGACGGAACTCGTTCTTTGGACGGAACTCGCGTCCATGGGTCTAGCTCGTGTGTTTTTCTAGTTAGTTGTCTGAGTTGGTTCAGATCTTGATCGGGCCTTTAGGTAATTGCTAAATTCGGTACCATCAATAATATTATATAATTATATCATGCTTACAACAGGAAATGTGGATAGTTTTTTTTGCTAAGAAAAAACCTAAAATAAAAAATTAAGAAATGTTGATAGTTCAAGAGTGTTGACAAGGGGAATCTTTACGGGTGATTTCTCCTCTGGATTCTACGTTAGCAAAACATTTGTTTATTAAACTCACACATTAATAATCTTATATATTTGGTCAAAATATTAGTATAATCTACGGCAGTATCTTGTGAACATACTTTTTTTTTTTTTTTTTTTTGAAAATTATCAACTATACCACAATCTAACATACTTGCATGTTAGATTAATTATAATAAACAGTTGTATCTTGTGAATATATATATATATATATATATATATGTATGTATATGTATATAATAATTAGTGACCACAAAACAAGAATGATACAACTTAAGTATGTTATACAAATCGTAATTTTTTCTAGAAGTTGAAGAAAGTTTGCATGGAAAGCAATCTTAAAATAATGTTTTTCGTCAAAATCTATGAAACCTTAATGGTGAGACGTCATGACTAAACACTCGTGCTTGTCGGACCATTTTTGACCTTTTGTACAAAAGTTCACATCTTGCAACGACGTCTATGAATAAGTTGTATATTTTCTTTTTATGGATCAAAGTGCAAAACCCAAAGTTTTTTTTTTTTTTTTTTGAAAATTACAAAACCCAAAGTTATTTTCATAATATGTGAAGAGCCTTATTTTTTGTTGTTCTTATAGTAAGACGTCGTATTACGATGGATAAGAAGAATTTAATCAAACAAATGTTCAGAAGGAAAATATGAATGCACTCATCTACAATATTCTATAACAGCATCTTATATTTTTCTTGTCGTTTAAGGTAATTTATATTAAAAAATCTTAATACCTTCCAAGTTTGCTGGTTGTTGATGTAGCTAGGACAACTGAACACGAATCATTGTTAGAAGTTTAATAAATTCTTTGTCGTGTAATATATGTGTCTTTCCGCTCTTTGGTATCTCATGACGAACTAAATCAAGTATTTAAACATTTTGCACGCACGGGAGAAAATTACGGACCTAGGGCTCCTAATTATTAATCTTAAACCTGAACTATGTGTGTTATCTTTTTAAATAGATGTAATTGTAAACATTGTGGAGGCCTAAAGACATTTAAATATTGCAATATAATAATAAATATGTTCTATATTTCGTTGGCATATCACTACAAGAAAACTCTGATTTAGCGTCGAATTTAATCCGACGCTAAATTAGCGTCGATTTTGCGTCGTAATGGCGTCGATAAGACAATTCGACGCTAATTCGTCACTAATTAGGGACGAAACCATTCGACGCTATATAGCGTCGACTTAGCGTCGAATTTCCATCGGTAGTCTAAGTTCGACGCTAAATCGATGCAAATTTAGCGTCGATTTAGCGTCGAACAAATAGCGTTGAATATAGCGTCTAATTAGGGACAAAACATTTCGACGCTAATTAGACGCTTTATAGCGACGATTTAGCGTCGAACTTCCATCAAATTTAGCGTCGATTTAGCGTCGAACTCATAGCCTCGAATATAGCGTCGAATAATGCGTCGAAACATTGTAATGTTTTATCGGAGTTGCATAATCAATATATCTCGTTAATTAGTAACCGGAAATGATTATATACTATTAAATGTCCATATTGCGGTTTTAAAATCTTTAAATTGTTAAGATTGTTATCGTATATGTTATTGTTCATACCCTAAACCCTAAACATAAAATTTCTTTCATTTACCGTCGAATTAGCGTCAAATCACATGAATTTTTTTATTTATGGTAATTTTATTTTATATATTAGTAATGAAATATCAATATGTACATTTTTTTTATAAATTTGTAAGGAAATAGATTTAAGAAATATGTAGGAAATAGATTTTAGGAAATTTGATATGAAAAAATTCATGTGATTGTTATCGTTTTATGTTGCGGTTTTAAAATCTTTAAATTGTTAAGATTGTTATCGTATATGTTATTGTTTATACCCTAAACCCTAAACATAAAATTTCTTTCATTTAGCGTCGAATTAGCATCGAATTACATGAATTCGACGCTAATTCGATGCTAATATTTTTTAATAGCGTCGAATTTATGTGATTCGATGCTAAATGATTTTTCTTATGGTAATTTTATTTTATATATTAGTAATGAAATATCAATATGTACATTTTTTTATAAATTTGTAAGAAAATGGATTTAAGAAATATGTAGGAAATAGAGTTTAGGAAATTTGATATGAAAAAATTCATGTGATTGTTATCGTTTTATTTTGCGGTTTTAAAATCTTTAAATTGTTTAGATTGTAATCGTATATGTTATTGTTTATACCCTAAACCCTAAACATAAAATTTCTTTTATTTAGCATCGAATCACATGAATTCATGTGATTATGGTACATAAAATTTCATATATTATATTGTAAATATAAGTAAATAGATATGTAATATCGTAATGTTTAGGATTTAGGATTCATTTAACACAAACCCTAAACTAAAAAAAAATGATTTAGCGTCGAATTAGCATCGAATCACATTATATATATTTTTTTTTATATGTCAATTTTTTATATATATTAGTAATGAAATATCAATATCTACGTTTTGTTATAAATTTTTAAGGAAATGTATTTAGGAAAGATGTAGGAATTATATTCTAGGAAATTTGATATGGAAAAATTCATGTGATTGTTATCGTTATATGTACCGGGTTTAGAATTTTTTAACGGTATCGAATGTTTTCATATGTGGTGCGATTTATTTAACCTAAATCTTAAACATAAAAAAAAATGATTTAGCGTCGAATTAGCATCGAATCACATGAATTTGACACTAATTCGACGCTATATTACAAATTTAGCGTCGAATTAGCGTCGAATTCATGTGATTTGATGCTAATTCGACGCTAAATCAAACTTATTTTTCATTTAGGGTTTAGGGTGTAAACAATAAAAGCTTCAACGTCGACGATTCAGACTGAAGCTACAATGTTATCTATATTCGAAGATTTACTTGCCAACAAGTTAGTATGTTAGTGTGATTCGATGTTACAAATGCATGTAAGGATTGCTATTTGAAAAAACTATATAAGTTTACATATACCTTCATAACCCTTTATGAACCAAATATGTAATTTCAAATTTCAAAATTTTAAATTATTCTATTATATGAAAGATTGAAAAGGGTAAGATAGTTTTCGTACTAGTGGCGGAAACCCTAAACCCTAAACCCCAAACGTAAAATAGATTAAGGTAGCGTCGATTTAGCATCGAATTAGCATCGATTCGACGCTAATTCGACGCTAATTTTACGTTTGGGGTTTAGGGTTTAGAAAGACTCTTGCGAGCCGGTTCGATTGCTGAGGTCAGATATCCAGATTGGCTCACTAATCCAGTCGTCGTGAAGAAGAAGAATGGCAAGTGGCGAGTCCGTGTGGACTTCACGGATTTGAACAAGGCATGCCCTAAAGACAGTTTTCCTCTTCCTCATATCAACCGCCTCGTCGAGGCGACATCTGGGAACAGGCTGTTATCGTTTATGGATGCTTTCTCTGGCTACAATCAAATTTTTATGCACCCCGGCGATCGCGATAAAACATCTTTCATTACAGATCGCGGGATCTATTGCTACAAGGTCATGCTTTTCGGCCTTAAGAACGCTGGGGCTACTTATCAACGATTGGTGAACAGGATGTTCGAAGGCCTCCTCGGCAAGACAATGGAGGTCTACATAGATGATATGCTCGAGGAAAAAGACCATGTCGGCCACCTCGCAGAATTCTTTGCGCTATTAAACAAGTATAACATAAAGCTCAATCCGGCTAAGTGTCGTTTCGGCGTGACATCAGGCGAGTTCCTCGGCTATATGGTAACTCGTCGCGGGATCGAGGCAAATCCGAAGCAAATCCATGCGCTCATCCAGATGGCCTCGCCTAAAACGAAAAGGGAAGTCCAACGATTGACAGGAAGAGTCGCAGCATTGAACAGATTCATCTCGCGCTCTACTGACAAATGCTTGCCTTTATATGAAATGCTTAAGGATAAAAAGGGGGCAGCTCGACAGGCCTTCGAATGGACAGAAAAATGCGAAGAAGCCTTCCAGAAGTTGGCGAACCACCTGTTTTGACCAAACCCATAGCTGGCGAACCGCTCTACCTTTACATCGCGGTCTCCGCCTCGGCAGTCAGTGGAGTTCTAATTCGCGAAGAAGGCACCGAGCAGAAGCTCATTTTCTACGTCAGTAAATCTTTAACCGATGTGGAAACAAGATATCCTCTGACATAGAAATTAGCACTCGCTGTTATTACGTCGGCTCGCAAACTCCGACCTTACTTCCAATCGCACTCTATCGTGGTTCTCAGTACCTTTCAACTACGAGCTGTTCTCCACAGCCCAACTCAGTCTGGGCGACTCGCCAAGTGGGCCATCAAATTAAGCGAGTTCGATATCGAGTATCGTAGTAGGACGACAATCAAGGCACAAGTGTTGGCCGATTTTCTAATCGAACTACCGGAGGCAGCGGCTTCTTCAGAAAGCAAAAATAAAGACTCATCCCAAATCTGGCAGTTACATGTCGACGGCTCGTCATCTAAACACGGATCGGGAGTAGGCATTCGACTGTCGTCACCAGACGGAGAATCTCTGGAACAGTCATTCCGCCTTGGCTTCAGAGCATCGAACAATGAGGTAGAATACGAGGCCTTACTCGCGGGTCTTCGATTGGCTAAAGCTCTTAAAATGGCAAGGATAGAAGCCTTTTGCGACTCGCAAGCAGATGCCCTCGCTTCACTCGGCTCGTCAGCGCAGCCCGACAAAGATCTTCAAAGAATCTTCCAGGTTGAGTTCATCGAGAAACCAAGTATTGAAATCGCCAGGGAAGTCAACGTACTGACGAGATCTCAAGTCGCGAAGCAGAAGGTGGATCTTAATAGCGGCTCGCCCACTCGCCCCGCGACAGACCCGATGGATCACGACCAAACCAAAGATATTGCCGAACCGGTTCCGATGGATCTCGACGCAGTCGGGGCAGACGAAACAACGGATGTGATGGCAGAAAAAAACAGGCTCGACCCGGGTAATACGAATTTTAATCGTGGTCATCTCCCCGAACAACTCGAAGAATTGCCAAAGGATGCTTACCCATATAGCGAGGAGCCGCCACCAGCGCACGAAATCGTCGATATTCCCATTGACGACGAGACCACAATCTGCGTCGAGGGTGAAGCAGTTTGCAAGATAATGCACGAAGTTCTTGGCGGATCCTCCGGAAACCATTCAGGAGGTTGCTCACTCGACAATCAAATTAAACGACATGGATATTTCTTGCCAACAATGATAAAAGATTGCAAGATGTTCACGGCAAAATGCAAGAAATGTTAACGCCATGGTCATTTCATCCATCTACCTACAGAATTTTTGAGTTCGGTCACCTCGCCATATCCCTTCATGAGGTGGGTGATGGACATCGTCGGACCGCTCCATCCATCTCGGCAGAAGCGATATCTATTAGTCCTCACGGACTATTTTTCCAAGTGGGTTGAGGCGGAAGCATTTGGATCGATCAAGGACAAGCATGTCGAAAACTTCGTGTTGAGGAATATCATTTGTCGACACGGCGTGCCCTACGAAATAGTGACTGACAACGGTTCGCAGTTCATCTCCAAGCTGTTTGAACTTTTCTGCGACAAGTGGAAGATCAAAGTCAGCAAGTCGACACCTCGCTGCCCACAAGGCAACGGTCAGGCGGAGGCGTCGAACAAAACACTTATTCACGGGCTAAAGACTCGACTAGATGCTAAGAAGGGCCGTTGGGCAGATGAACTCGAAGGCGTTTTGTGGTCCTATCGAACCACACCTCATCGCGGTACGGGCAAGACACCTTTCGTCCTCGTCTACGGAACAGAGTGTGTAATTCCTCCCGAGGTCCATTTCCCAGGAGTTCGCCGACGATTACTTCCAGAACATGGCGGTCTCAATCATCTCCTCATGCTCGACGAGCTCGACCTCATCAACGAAAGGCGCGACCAAGCTCTTATAAAGATGACCGAATATCAAATTGCGGCGGCCAAATATTACAACTCTAAAGTGCGAGTTCGGCGTTTCTACGAAGGAGACCTCGTCCTTCGCGGAGTTTTTCAGAATACGGCCGAAATGAATGCCGGCAAGCTCGACGCTCACTGGGAAGGACCTTACCAGATCACGAAGGTGGTTCGTCTAGGCGTCTACAAAATCGCTTACATGAAAGGCGAGATGATCCTGCGTTCCTGGAATGTGCGACATCTAAAAAAGTACTACTGCTAAAAGTACTAAGTCATTTGACTTGAACTACGGCGCGACTTGATCCCATCAGAGCGTACGTAGGCAGCTCGTTTTTGAACGAGTTCAGTTGCCCCCCTATTCGAAAAGGGGGGGGAGTGGGTTCGTATATCCATACTCCCAAACCCGGTGTAATAAACTAAGGTTGTTAAGACTCGATCAACTCGCAAACGACTTAAATGTCTACACGCGACAGTTTATTACAACTCGATCAGCTTGCAAACGACTTAACTGTCTTCACGCGACTCGATCAACTCGCAAACGACTTAAATGTCTATACGTGACAGTTTATTACAACTCGATCAGCTTGCAAACGACTTAACTGTCTAAACGCGACTTGATCAACTCGCAAACAACTTAATTGTCTAAACGCGACAGCTCACAAACGACTTAATTGTCTAAACGCGATAACTCGCAAACGACTTAACTGTCTACACGGGACTCGATCAACTCGCAAACAACTTAATTGTCAAAACGTGACAGCTCGCAAACGACTTAATCGTCTAAAACGCGACAATCGGTAAACGACTTAATCGTCTAACCGCGACTTCAATGTCGACTCGTCGTTATTACTGACCATAAGGGCGATCTAAAACACTTCATCGCGAAGTTTACCAATACATCCAAAGTGGATAAAGCGCGCTATATAAATTTAGAGTTCATCACTGGAGCGGATGTATTCAGTGGAATACGACTGTAAACCAGGGTTATCATCTCGCAAACCCAGTTATACTTAACACTGGTCGAACTTCGCAAATATAATCGGGTCAGAGATTATAATCAGGTAAGAGATTATGTGGCATTCATCTATACTCTGAAATTTGTTTAAAGTAACGAACTATAACAGGCCTAGCTGACGAGCTCTAACAGGCCTCGCCAATAAACGGCGAATCTCAAAACAATTATGAAATTGCTTAAAAGCATTTTGGATAAAGCCGTCCAGGCACCAAATTAAAATACAAGTCTTAAAACCTTAGCAAAACAAAAGGAAAAACAACAAATCCTAAAAATCTATTACAAGGTGGATTAGGCGACCAGCTCGCCATCTTCGACACGGCGACCAGCTCGCCCTCTTCAACTCCTTTTTTTTTGGCTAAGACAACCTTACTAGCCAAACTCGCAGCCTAGCCAATTTTCGGATCCTGCTCTAAAAGAACCGGATCGACAGTCTTATCCGTCTTGCCCGACTCGCAGTCGCCCAACTCCTCGCTCGCGCTTCGCAGCTGCATACCCAAAGAGCCGTCATTAGAGCCAGAAGCTACATGAATACCAAAAGACTTAGCACTGATCTCGACTCACGGAGAAACAACTATATCCCTTACATTAACGAGAACCACATAGTTCTTACCTAGCGTCTTCTTAAGCTAGGCAGCCATCTCATCAAAGACGACATTGGCCTCACCCTGCGTGGCCTTGTTCTCGATTAGAAGAGCGCGTTCATCCTTGGGATAAAATGGCTCCTCCGTATCAGGCTTCTCCATGTCGTCAAGAAGCTGGATGTTGGCATCCGCTTGTGCAAGATAGACCATGTTTTTAATCGGCTTTTTCATCATCCGACGAAACAGCTCGTAAGCATGGTTCAGCTGAGCTTGAACCTCGGCAGCCGCGGTTCGCCTTGCAGATGAAGCAGCCGCTTCAATGTCTCTCTCGCGGTCTGCGTTCAGATCCGATATTTGCTTCTCCAGCTCGACATTTTTCTCCTCGGCCTTCTTCTTCTCAAGACCGACTCTTTGAAGGTGCATCCCCAAGTCATCAGAACTTTTCTTGAACGCTTCGGGTTCGGCAGCGAGTTGTTTCATTTGAGCCGCGAGTTTTTCCTTCTCGGCTTCTTCCTTCTTCCTGGCCTCGTCAATAAAGGCCAGCCTAGACCTCGCCTCTTGGTCATACGCTATGACCATCCTGTTGCAGTGAGCGATAGCCTGCAGAAGAGTTGGAAGTATGAGAAATGAAGCAAGGCGGAACAGAGAATAATGAGAATTTACCTTAGCTTGGCGAGACGCGAATTCCTTGTAGAGCTCGCTCTTTACCAGCATTTCTGGGATCGGCATGTTATCACCCGGATATGTGACCTTAGCCATTAAGGCATCTGCGGCTAAGGGATCGTCGTAAAGCTCGACAGACTTTCCAGATCGCGGACCTGGAGGAATGGACTCGCCTTGAGGCAGAGTCGGCAGCTCACGACGAGTCTTCTTCTTATCGCCAGCTTTGGCCTTGCCTTTCTCAGAGGCAGAGTGTTTTCTTTTTCGAAACAGCTGTTCCTCTGGCTCGACGAGCTCGTCCGTAATGATAATTAGCTGTGAAGTAATAACAGCCAATGTACCACTCGCGGCTACAGCAGCCGCTTCGTCGCTCTTAGCGGCAGGAGTACTTTCTTTGTCGACACTCCGCACAGATGTCTCGACAATAGAAACAATGGCCTTCGGATCAGTCTTTTTCTTAGACTTCGCCACTTTCTGCTTGGCAATATCACGGAAAGTAGGTCTGGGCGGCATAATGTCGAGATCGTCAGACTCGCTTCGGCAGAGGTGGTCTTCTTCGTCGATTAAAGCTATCTCGCGAGCTCGAATGACTCTCTGAAGATGGAAATGGCGCTCCCAAAGACACTTCCGAGCCTTAAGCTTTTTGAACGGATTGTCAATTCCAGGGGCAGGAGTACCTAGCGGTCTGCGAGCTGTAAAAATAATTGTACAAGTTAAGACAAAGCATAAAAAGGAGGCAGTTCGCGCGATAATCTTTCAAGAAAATCTACCAAGTGTTCCCCACTTCGCCACCGCCGGGTGTTCTTCTTCAACGGACGCGGAAGAAATCGCCATAAAGAAAAAAAATTTCCTCCAGCAATGGTCTTTGTTCGGGAAGTCTTCTAAAATCTTATACAAGGGGCGACTCGCCAGATTATACCACTTCTTACCGCTCGGGTTGGTATTCTTTCGGAACTCGAGAAAATTTGTGAGATGACAAACTCCGATGGGCTCGCCACATTCTGCAGCTCGCGTCAAAAGTCTTACCAGTTGACGAACTCCTCTTGTATTGATATGCGCGAGCACGATGCGATGAACCCATATGAACCGCAGAATCGTCGCTGGAATGGGGAATGTGAGGTAACAGTCCCTAGACCAGCATTCATATGCGCTGAATGTGCCGACAGGCGGGTCGTCTTCTCGCTGCTCTGCAGTTGGCACAATCATCTCGACCGCGTCGGAGATTCTGCATTCTGTGCGAAGGATATCCATGGACTCCTCGTCGCACCATGAAGAGCTTGGAGGCGGGCATTGCTTTTGCCTCGACTTCTTCGTCTTCTTCTTAACGAACTCGGCCAGTCCGAATCCAATCCAGGCATCCAATCTTTCTGCTTGTATGAGGGGATTGTACTCCCAGTTGCATTCTTCAATCTTTACTCGGGGAATCGGCTCAACAGAACTAAGCGACTCGTCACGAAGATGAGGAATTTTGACGACCAACCTTTGCTCATTCGCAGCAGGAGGCTCGCCACTCTGTGAAGGACGCGAGGTCCCAACTTCCTCTTGGAAACCCGCTCTTGGAGCTCGCATCGGTGAGATACTCTCCCTAGTCTTGCGACTTCGCCTTGAGACGGGAGTGGGATTGGTGAACAAATCGGCAAGGGGAGAGTTACCTCTAGCTCGACCCTCTCGACAAGACGCACTCGTCTCCTCACGACCAGACGTACTCGCGTCCTTGCATCCGCGGAACCGACCACAGCTTGAACTCGCATCAACGACCGATTCTATGTTAGCGGAATACACCCAGATCAATTTTTCCTTCTCGGCGGGCTCGGCAGATCTCGCAGACTTAATCGAATTTGTTGACGACATAATTTTTGGATCAAAAAGGAAGGATTTTTCGAATTTTCCCAAGAAAACGACGGCGGCGAAGTGATGGAACGGCAAAAAAACCATATTAATACTTGAAAGAAAAACGAGAGAAAAAAGAGAGAGAGCAAACCTGTTTTTGGAGAAATGGGAGTTACGAGAGATTTATGAGGAGCATCTCTCCTTTTATAGGCATAAGCGTGGTTCGAATTTCGAGGTAGGCCTTATTTTAATTTGGGCCTAGAATCTGGGCCTAAAAGATCACGGTTTCGAAGGGAACCAGATCAACCTGCGATCCCGCGACTTCGTATTAGCTCAAAACGCGACCTCGCGAGTTCACCTCTGATTTAATTCGCGACTTCAGGACTTCATTTTCTCAAGACTTGGATTCTTAGCGATCACCATGACCTCGCGGTATTTATGGAGTTGATCAAGTCGCACCCTCGTTACTCGCTCAAATCGATCTCTTTGTCAAAACAACTCGCGACTCCGCAAACTTTCATCTCGTTGCCTCGCGCATATCGAGCAACTCACAGATTTGTGACATGATCTTCGAGCAGCTCGCGGATTTTGACCTCAATCAGCTCGCGACTTCGCAATATCGAAATCGACTCGCTCGTAATGTTACACTCGATCAACTCACGACTCCGCAAACTTTCATCTCGTAGCCTCGCGCATATCGAGCAACTCGCAGATTTGTGACATGATCTTCGAGCAGCTCGCGGATTTTGACCTCAATCAGCTCGCGACTTCGCAATATCGAAATCGACTCGCTCGTAACGTCACACTCGATCAACTCGCGACTCCGCAAACTTTCATCTCGTCGCCTTGCGCATATCGAGCAACTCGCAGATTTGTGACATGATCTTCGAGCAGCTCGCAGATTTTGACCTCAATCAGCTCGCGACTTCCTCTCCATCAAAATCAACTCGCAGCTTCATTCCACCAAACGGCTCGGAGAATACGCAAACAAAACTAAAATTGAGGACTCGGCGACAATGGCGACTTGAACGAGTGTGTGACTTGTGCTCTTTTCCCCTTGGTCTGGTTTTTTCCACCGGGTTTTCTAGACAATGTTTTTACCGAGGCTTGTTCACACACTTATACGTCCTCGTCTCGCCACCTCGCATCTTCGAGCGGTTTGCGGATTTGGATCATTCTCGTTTCACCGCCTCGCATCTTCAAGCGGTTCGCAGGTTATGAGCTCGTCAGTTCGCGACTTCGCATGATCGACATCAATTCGCTGATAACTCGTATCGATCAGCTCGCCGAATTGGTTACAACCATGTCACTTGGGCTCGGCAAAATCGGTCAAACACGTTAATAGTCTAAACGAAAATCGATTCTTCATTCGGACACCCTTACTTCAACACTTTTTAATTAAATTGTTGAACTGGGGGGCTAACTGTAGGGGTCAAATCTCCCCTAGAAGAATCGATAAGCCTAAATCGACTAAGTATACGTTAAACGGCCCAACGGTCAAGCCCAGAAGACAGAGGCCCATTAAAGGCCAACACTGTTCATCTGAAACGACCTATTTTCTTTATAAATAAGCATGTACCCCCTCATTTGTGAGGGATCCGAAAATCTTTGTAAAAGAACTGAAACAGCTCTGATCTTAATAAATAAGAACAGTCCAAGAACCCTAATTCGTTTTCTGTCTTAGTAAAGAAGCTCTATTTCATCTGAATCTTCACAAATTCTATTGTGTGAAATTCCAGCTCGCACATGTATTATACATGAGAGTTGGCGAGTTGCACTTACATAGTCAGTGACAGAATATAAATTTGCTGATATTGAAATTCTTGTTTTTTTTTTTTTGTTTACCACTTCTATAACAGTCATTCATAGTGCTTTTGGAATTTAATTTGAGAAAATTTCCCTTTTTTGTTCCGAGACTTTTTAGATAACGTAGGTAATAATTAGGATCCGATTTTATCGATTAAATTTTGTCTCTTAAAAAATAATAATAATTAGGATCCGACTTGGAAATTTGAAGAAAAGATCGAGTTGTTTTGAGCCAGCTACATGGTCCACGCCTGGAAACAATTATGAATTATTCTGTTGTTTGTTTGTGTGTGTATGATAACTTACAAAGATATTCAGAATCTTTAAGTAGTTATGCAGAATTTATAATTTCACCGTAATCCTAAATTGTATATATGGCCAGATTTGGGTCATTAGGCCTAAAATGAGTCATTTAGTATATTTTAAATTGAATTTATTAGGTTTAATATCAGTCTGTAATTGCATTTAAATATAGTCTTACAAACCCATCATAGGCCCAATATTGCTCTTTCAGGGGTTTAGCCGGTGCTTAAGGACTTGATTGGTATACCCACTATCATCTGCAAACGCAATATTTGTGGGTGGTAGCGATTTCTAGCGTTTAATAACTATCATGAAAAATATTTTCTACCGTTTTGTACCGCTCAAAACCAAAAATTACTTTCCTCGAACGTCTGCGGTTGCGGGTGGATTTATTTTTTATTAGTCAACCAGCCATAAATATCCCGCATTCATTTTCAACCACTACGCCAATCGTGTAAATCATTTCATAATGGTTGAAACCGCTATAGCCCGTTTCTACAGACTCCCGCAACTGCATCTGTTTCCACTGCGATTAAACCAGTCATGCTCTAAGTTGCATGAGTTTGGGTTGAAAATTCTGACAAAACCTTGCAGCTGAAAAAAGGGTTGGCTAACATAGCCACCCCTATCGTAGTAATATGTCAACCGCGCCAGTTGAACAAGAAGAATAAATACCCTACCTACGATTTCACATACCTTGGATATTTCAAATAGTTTTACTTTTCAATAACAAGAAAATAATTCAGATTTTATCACTCGACTAATATTCGAGGATAATTTTAGGCGTCGAGTAGTCCATTCATGATATTTCAAATAGTTTGAAGTTGATAAACTTAAAACAACTTAAATGAATACGAAATCAACATCATTGAAATGCTTAGAACTTTGAAATACAAATTAAAAAACAACTAACATGCAAATATTACACAAACTTAGCTTATACACATACTTCGGAACTTTTAACTTAATCGTCCTATGAAACTACTCGTAACACTTAACTGGTCGGAATTAGCTCTAAAGTGAGCTCCGCCGTAACCGCCACCACATTTGGCCACCATCCTCACACTTTCCACCAAAGCTTCCGTTTCCACATCCGCCGAAAGAATCTCCGCTAATTGCTCCGGAGTTATGACAAGCCGCACTTTCCACACACCGCGACCTCTTCCACCGCCATTTGCAACCGCATTAACCGGCGTTTTCCCAAAAGAAATTCTATAAGGCGTAGCTAATAAATGGTTGGAGGAATTAGCTGGCGCGGCTGCGGAAGAAGACAGAGGGAGGAGATAGTAAATGTTACCGGGAAAGAGCTCTTCGCCGTGAAGAAGCAGTGGAGATAAGTGGTGGGGGCTTAAGGAGTCGTGGATGACGTGGCCGGGAAATTCGTTGGTGATAAATTCGGCGAAGATTGGAGGATGAAGCTCCATAACGCCACCGTTTGGAGTTACTACTTTTATTAATAAATCATCTTTGTCGTATATTTTTCTTGTACCACCATTTCCTTTGTAAACACAATTACCCATTCTTTTGACAAAAACTAGAATAATAATTCGATTATGTTATGTATTTATATAAGTCATGGAATCTGAAGAAACCCAAAATGGAAGAGGGTATAGGATAAGGGTTTTCTTTGAGGTGATGAAGAATAAAACTTTACGACGTCAAAGAAAATAATTACGAATGGTCCACCACTTTTCTTGGTAAAAAAGAAACGAAGATCATGTGGTTTACGATTTTGATATCATGATTTCGTTTTTCCTAGATCATGTTTTAATTTTTTTTGTTCGATACTAATTGGTAATATAGTCTATTTATCGAATGCTTGTCAATATATAGTTATATACATTAATTTTAGTTTGATTTTTTTTCTTGATTTTATTTGATGTTAGTACTTATAATTAGTATCGTCTATAATTGTATAATAATTGGCAAAATAAATAGGAATAACTTATCTAAACAAATTACAAGAAAATAAAAGATTACAAACCAAATTTCCCTTTTGAAAGGTAGTGATAGGGTTAATAATGTTCACGTGAGGTCAAAAGGTAAAAAAAGCCGACAAAAACAAAAAGACTTGATTAATCTTTATGTAAGTATAGATAATCAAAGTTGAAATTTAATTTGACTATTTTACTTTCAGCTGAAGCTAAATTATTAGAAGCCCCCTCCACGAAAACTAATACTAGCCATTTGTAAAATAGAACGGTTCACGTGTTAAATTATAGACCAAAAAGAGCATATCGCTGCATGTTGTTTTGACTCTAATTGATTATTTAAATGTTTTATAAGTTTGTGGATCCATGTCCTACAACAATATAACATTTTTGTCTTCTTATTTACACGGAGAAAGGTTGTGAAAATACGAAAGAAAAAAACAGTACCACCTTTCGGTGCACTCAATTACGTACCAACAATTTCTTGGCTGGTCATTATTAATTTCAAGGGTCCTAACGAGCAATAGGCAATATTACATGCTTTTTTTTCCCCCTAAATCCATTAACAAGATTTGAACCCACACCGCATATTGATATATATATATTTGTTTCCCACACTAGCTAGATGCTGAAACTTTAAATACCAACAAAGTAAGAATTATAGACAAATAAACTTATTCAACCCGCATCCGGCTTGTCATGACCCTCTGGTAACACATCTTTGCTTTGCAGATGATGCTTTAATTTTCTTTGATGGTTCTGAAGGTTCCTTAAGGGGTATTTTGGATGTTTTACAAAGGTTTTACATAGCCACTGGTCTCCAGCTTAATCTGGGGAAAACAAGTGTGTTCATAGATGGCAATAATAGTGATCTTGCTGCTTCTTTGGCTGCTCAGTTTGGGTTTGTTCAAGGTTCATTACCAGTCAGGTACTTGGGACTCCCACTCTTACCTCATAAGATGCGAGCTCAGGATTACCAGCCTTTGCTCGATAAAGTTTACAATCGATTTAATCAGTGGTCAGTGAGGCACTTATCCTTTGCGGGTCGTCTTCAATTAATACAGTCAGTGATTTTCAGCTTGATAAATTTTTGGGCCTCTGTTTTCCCATTGCCTAAACCGTGCTTGGCTTCTTTGGAAAAAATGTGTTCTGCTTTTCTTTGGAAGGGTTCTCCTTCTTCTGCTAGAGGAGCTCGTGTATCTTGGTCATCAGTCTGCACTCCAAAGAGAGAAGGAGGCTTGGGGTTGAAAAGATTGGAAGCTTGGAACAAGATCTTCACCCTTAAGCTTATCTGGATTCTCTTTACACAGGCAGGATCGCTTTGGGTCTCTTGGGTTAAGAAGCGGCTAATTCATGGTCGAGTTTTTTGGAATATTCCGTATCAAACTTCAGGAAGCTGGCTTTGGAAGCAGATTCTTAAAGTGAGAGATGTTGCAAGACCCTTTCTTACTTGTACTCTGGGTTCAGGAAGGGACACATTCTTTTGGCATGACGATTGGACACTTCTAGGTCCTCTGATTGATATCATTGGAGTTACAGGTCCTCGGATAACTGGCATATCTAGCTCCGCCACAGTTGACCACGTAATAGAAGATGGTAGATGGTTGGTTTCTAGTAGTAGAAACAATATGTGCAGTCTTTTGCGTGTTTGCTTACCGCAGGTCCCTAATTTACAGCCACAATCTCCTGATCTATACCAATGGAGGAACTCACTATCCTCCCCTCCTGCAGATTTTAGTGCATCAAAGACTTGGCTCAGGTTACATCCTATGAATAATCCTCTCTCTTGGTATCCTTCTGTTTGGTTTGGGAATCGCATACCAAAGCATGCATTTACGCATTGGCTGGTTATGCGGGATAGGCTACCAACAAGAGATAGAATGATTAGTTGGGGCATACAGATTGATCCTTCATGTACACTCTGCTCCGGTGGTGTTGAAAGCAGAACTCACCTCTTCTTTGAGTGTGTATATTCCTTGCAGATTTGGCTATCTTTCTTCAGGCATCCTTCTATAACTCCGCCATCAGGTCTATTAAGAATGGTTTCATGGGTGAACAGAGTATCCTCTCAGGAACCTTCTTCCTCGGCAAAGGTCATAAACATATGCAAGCTTCTCTTGCAAGCAGTTATTTATAATGTGTGGAAAGAAAGAAATGGAAGACTACATCAAGTTAGCCCAAAACCGGTAAACATCATTGTTAAAGACATACAACAAACAATGCGCAGGAAACTTTACACTTTGGATCGCATTGCAGGAAGCGAGTTGAGTCCAAGCTCTCCTCCCACGTTTCTATCAACATGGTTTGAGTTTTTCCAGGTTTAAATGGCTTCTCCTTATCCAATTGGTACTGTTCCGGAAACTTTCTGTTAATCACCTGCGTGTGGTTTTTTAATTCCTTAGTATCTTCTATGTAATGTTCAAAATAGTTTATATATCAAAGTTAAAAATAAAAAAAAAAATTAAAAAAAAAAAATTAAAAAAAAAAAAAAAAGAATTATAGACAAACAAATGAAAAAGAAAAGTATTTATTTATTCATTTTGTCGGCTTTAATTTATTATTTTTGTCAAACAGATTTAAATAGAAACTTATTGGTGTGTGCTTCGGAATGTAGTTTTGGTTCATATATTTTTTCTTTTGATAAAAAGTATTACCCTGGATAAAACTGAATTGATCATAGATTGCTCTTGCAATTTTGGTTTTAGTTTCGGTGTGGTTTCAGTTATTGATCAAAAGATCATTTAATTCAATTTCAGTTAGTTGTAATTTGGTTCAAATTAGTTCGGTTAGTTGTTTGTCAGTGATGGCAAAAAAGAAAAAGTTGTTTGTCAGTATGAGGATCGGTAAAACTGTATGTTTAGCCTAACATCAACCAACTATATGTGGCCTAACCAAAACTACATAATGGGCCGGACTTCAGACTTAAGTATAATCATATAATGAGCCTAACCCAAACTATATAATGAATTTATGGACCTCAATTACACAGATCTTTGACCCAAGAAAAGAGAAATAGTACAGATAATGAGCAGCGCAAACCGATGATATTTCAATATTATTACATATTCTGTAATAAATTTTAAATTAATCAAACAAAATCCAACCAGAAAAAAAAAACAAGGTGGTTTTATATCAATAAAAACGAGAAATAGGTGATAATTATTTAAATTATACATGTGAGATGACAGAAATCCCGGATAAAGACCGTACTTTAAGATAGTTGACGCGTGAAACACACTGTTATGGGCTAATTACTTAAAATCCACGTCAGCAGATACGTGTATCAGAACAACATTTAATATTTTGGTCTTAATAATTTTCAATAACATTTATCAAAAAAAAAAAGAATTTTCAATAGCCATCTTTATATTTCGTCTAATAGCCTCGCATGTCCCATGCATCGTAGTCCACTTCCTTACTCAACTCCTTCCTCATTTATATAATTACATTTACTTGCTACCAGAACCAACCAAATCGAATTTTATTTAAAAACGAATTTTATCCCGAAACAAACTGAAGTTCATTAAAAAAAAGTTAATAAAATTATTTCTTGTATTTTTTTTGATTTTTTTTGTATCCATTTGCAAACTGAACAAAATCTTTTTAATCCAATTAAGCCAAACCGATTTTTTTTCCGGTTCTAATTTAGTCATACTTTAACAAAACCGAGATCTCCGAAAACCGAAAAAATTGAACCCATACGAACCAAAAAGCCAAACTGCATGCCCACACCTATATATATACTCCATAACCATCACGGCATCACCTATATACAAACAAACGTATCAATTAATGCACAACATTTAGAAAACAAGAAAGATAAAGAAATGGGGAATATTCTTAGGAGAAGCTGCGCCGTGCATCCGACTTCCGTCGACGGAGGAAGAAGAAGAAGAAGAGGGTACATGGCGGAGACGGTGGCCGGAGAGAAGAAAGATCATGTAAGGATTAAAGTGAGGATGAGAAGAGATAAATTGGAAGAGCTTATCTATTTGGTACGTCGTGATGATCAATCGGACGGTGGTAATAAGACGATTGGTTTCTTGATTCTTACAGAATGTATGGAAGGTCGTTTACCGGCGAGTGTTCTTAGCTCTGGTGAAGATGTTTTGTCTCAACGGTGTGGAAATTACTTGGTGTCTCGAAGATTGGGTTCCATCACAGAGGAATAATTAAACAATATTATATATGTGTGTTTTGTACGCTTAATTTTACTATATACATAAGCCTAAAGTATTTAAAAGTTGAGATATATAGAGGACGCTTTATTAACGGCTTTTAAATCATAATCATGTAGTATGATGCCCCCATCTCCCTCCAATCTGCTCTTTATGCAGTGAAGCAGGACACACAGCAAAGAGATGCCCGGAAGCGCCGCCGTTCTGTAAGAAATGTAATAAAGCTAACCATAAGGAAGAGTTCTGCCCTTTCTTAAATAAGGTGAAGGAGGTGGTCCAGTCAGAGCCCCAGGCAAAGGAACCAGCAAGAATCAAAACTGTAGCCTCCCCCCTGCGAGGCTCAGAGACTGATTCAAAGGCTACCAAGGAAGACCATTCAGCCACTCCTATCTGCCAAGAGAAGGACGAGGCAATAAACAAGGTTCCTGTTACAGAGAAAGAAATGGTTCGGGAAGTAGGACAAGAACCAGAATTTACTGAAGTAATTTCCAAGAAAAATAAGAAAAGGAGCAAGAGAAATCAAGCTCTAGCGGAAGGGTCTTCCCTTATCCTTCACTAATTATATATTTATCTCACCTTTTGATGCTGAGTTTCTACTGGAATGTAAGAGGGATCAATGATCCAAGTAAGCAGCAGAATTTTAGGAGCTGGAGGTTATCTAATAAGCCTCTTTTTGGTTGTATAGCGGAGACCCATGTAAGGGAATCAAATGCCAAAGGAGTTTTGGCCTCAATCCTGCCGGGATGGAGGATGGAGGGGAACTATGAGTTTTCTCCTGTTGGCAAGCTTTGGTTAGTATGGGATCCGGATGTTACTCTGGTTGTATATAGCAAATCCCTTCAGCATATTACATGTGGAGTCTCTTTGATTGAGAGTAACACTCTCAGGACTTTCACATCAACTTTTGTCTATGCCTCGAATCTGCGAAGTGAAAGAAGAGGTCTATGGTTGGAGTTGGAAGCCATTGCCAATACACCTGCTCTCATAGGGACTCCATGGCTGGTAGTGGGCGATTTCAATCAAACACTAAGGCCGTGTGATCACTCCTTGAGAGAAGAGTATGATGCAATCTCTGCAGGTAGTAGAGAGTTTCAACAATGCCTCACGAATACAGGTCTCTTTGACTTGCCTTTCTCTGGATCTAAATTCACCTGGTGGAATCACAGACCTCAGAACCCTATAACAGAAAAGCTAGACAGAATACTTGGTAATGACCATTGGCTTCTAAATTTCCCTGAAGCTAGTGTGAGTTTTGAAGAACCTTTATTCTCGGACCATGCTTCATGCTGTATTAGGATCCCTCAGGCTATTCCTAAGCCAAGGAAGCCATTCAAATTCAATCTTCACCTCTTGCAACATCCAGATTTCCTATCTATAGTTGGTGAAGCTTGGAGAGGTTTTTCTGTGGAGGGATCCCCTATACAGCAGGTAAGTAAGAAATTAAAGCTTCTTAAGAGGATACTTAAAGAATTGGATCACAGGGCCTTTTCAAATATCCAAAAGAGAACAGAGGAAGCTTTGAATGCTCTAAAGGACTCGCAAAAAGAAATGCTCTCTTCCCCATCTCAGGACCGTGCAGAGAGAGAAACGGCAAGTCTCAAGAAATGGAAGGAGTTGGCTAAAGCTGAAGAGACGTTTCTGAGACAGAAATCAAGAATAAGATGGCTCAAATTAGGAGACATGAACTCTGGCTACTTTCACAGATGTGCAGCAGCAAGAAGAGCTAGAAACAGGTTGTCTAAAATCAAGATGGCTAATGGAATTTCTACTACTGACCTAGAAAGAATCAAGGCAGAGTGTGTGGAGTTTTATACATATCTCCTTGGCCCTCCTACTCTAAGGAAGCCATCTCTAGTTGCTGCTATCAAATCAGTTCACACATTCAGGTGCAGTGACACTCAAAGACTTAACCTGGATAGGGAGTTCACAGATGCTGAGATTAAGAAGGAGTTCATGTCATTACCTTCAGATAAAGCGCCTGGTCCGGACGGCTATACTGGTGAGTTCTTTAAACATTGCTGGGAAATTATTGGCTCTGAAATGATTAAAGCAGTGCAGATGTTCTTCTCTACTGGGAAAATGCCTCCCCATTGGAATTCTACAATCATAGCAATGATTCCTAAGAAGGTGAATTCAGAAAGTGTTGGAGACTTTAGGCCTATCTCCTGTTTGAATGCAATTTACAAAGTTGTTGCCAAGTTGCTGGCTAGAAGATTGAAGGGGATTCTGCCTACTATGATTTCAGAAATCAAACAGCATTTGTGCAAGGCAGACTGATAGTGGAGAATATCCTTCTCGCTACAGAAATGGTTCAGGGGTACAACTCTAGTAATACCTCAGTCAGAGGAATGCTGAAAATTGATCTCAAAAAGGCTTTTGAGTCAATTAGGGATTCATAATTGATGTGGGGGTCGAAACCAACACAATTAAACTTGTAAGAGTTCGTGTAGAGGAAAAGAGAGATCTCTAGGGTAAGCTAGGGTTCAAGAGATGAATAGTAGACTTTGTTATTGATGTCAAAGCTTTAGTACAAGTTTCGTATGAGAAATTGTGCCTCCCCCTTAGGGTTTGTACAAAGAGGTATTTATACTATATCTAAGGCGGTTCTGCTCCCTAAGTCTCCGCGGAATCGTATTGCTTGAGTCGGTCATGTTGGAGTGGGCTTCGCATATGGACCTGGAGAAAGCCTGTGGGCCGAAGGCGGTGCTGGAACGAGGACAAGATCAACGAATGGGGGAGAAGCCGTGCTCGGCCTCCCGTGCGAGCCCGTGGTCGGGCGGACATACGCGAGCCCGCGGTCGGCCACGCACCGAGCCCGCGGTCGGCCACGCACCGAGCCCGCGGTCGGCCACGCACCGAGCCCGCGGTCGGCCATGCACTGAGCCCGCGGTCGGCCTTGCACCGAGCCTGCGGTCGGCCTCGCACTGAGCCCATGCTCGGTCGCTGGACGAAGCCATGATCGCCAAGGACCGAGGCCACGGTCGGCCCCGTGCCGAGGCTGGACTCGGCTCTGGTGCCGATCCGAGTACGCCTCCATCTATCATGCCTCGGATTATCCTCCTTCGTGGTGAACTCTGCTTCGCGTGCAGACCTAGGAACCATTTTGCCATGTTCATTGAGAGTCCGGAGAGTCACCGTCCTCGAATGCTTGATTTTGAATGTTAATGCTAAGCGGGTGAATACCGACCCCAACAATTGATACCCTCAAGGCAACCAATTTCCCTCCAAGATACATAAACTGGATCTTTCAGTGCATCTCAACGTCTAGATTCTCTGTGGCTGTCAATGGGGAACTCTGTGGCTACTTCAAAGGGACAAGAGGGGTTAGACAGGGAGATCCTCTTTCCCCAGCTCTGTTTGTGATTGGAATGGATGTACTTTCGCGCCTGCTAAACCTCCGATTTTCCTCTGGTCAGATAGGGGCTCACCCCAGAGCATCCATTCCTTTGCTATCTCACCTGGTCTTCGCTGATGACTTGATGGTATTCTTTGATGGTACGGCAACATCACTCAATGCTATAGTGAGCCTCCTCAGGTATTTTTCTACTGTCTCAGGGTTATCTCTAAATCCATCTAAGACTTCCTTGTTCTTGGCTGGATATACCCAAAGTGCTAAAGTGGCAATGGCAAATGACTTTGGGTTTACCTTGGGATCTTTACCTGTTCGCTATTTAGGTTTGCCTTTAATGCCAGGTAAGCTCACAAAGAAAGATTATGCACCCCTCATTGAAAAAGTAAAAGCCAGACTTCACTCCTGGACATCAAAGCACCTCTCCTTTGCTGGCCGTAGACAGTTGATATCTTCTGTGCTACAGAGCATCATTGGTTTCTGGTGTGATGCGTTTATTCTCCCCAAGAGCTGCATAAAGGAGATAAACAAGCTTTGTAGAAAGTTCTTATGGTCAGGTAATCCGGACTCGTCCAAGAAAGCCAAAGTCAAATGGACAAGAGTATGCTCACCTAAGTCTGCAGGAGGATTGGGTCTGAGAGACTTGTATGCTTGGAACCAGCTGTTTGGACTTAAGCTAATATGGATGCTTTTCTCTAACTCTGGTTCACTCTGGGTGGCATGGTACACTGAAAATAAGCTAAAGGGTAGATCATTCTGGAGCTTGAAGGAAAACTCAAATGGTTCCTCTACTTGGACACAGCTTCTAAAGCTCAGACAAGTAGCAGAGGAATACATCTTTTGTCAGATTGGAAATGGAGATAGAAGTTCATTCTGGTTTGACATATGGTCACCATATGGGAAGCTGCTAACATACATTGGTCAGGATGGTCCTAGGAGATATGGGATCCCTATGCACTCTAAGGTCTCTGAGGTTATGACTCCAAGGGGGTGTATCGTAAGGGGCGCTAGAAGTGATGAAATGGTTAATGTGTTAGCATACTTGACAACGGTTAATCTAACAGGTGGTTTGGATAGATACACTTGGAGAGATGGCGCAGGTCCTTTGCATGATAGATTCTCCATCCCTCATGCAAAGAGACAGTTAGCTCAACCTTTCGCTGAGGTAGAGTGGCATAAGGCAGTTTGGTTCTCAGGACATGTTCCCAAGCATGCCTTTATCCTATGGCTTGCGTGCTTTGATCGCCTAACCACTAAAGCTAAACTGAAATTATGGGCAGTAATAGAAGATGACACTTGTGTTCTGTGTGATATCTATCATGAAACCAGGGATCACCTTCTCTTCTACTGCCCCTATAGTCAAGATATATGGAGATTAGGATTCGCAAGACTGAATGCTCCATACATGGAATTTGCAAACTGGGCAGCCTTTCAGAGATGGTTACTAAGACCATACCCAAATGCGGATGAGAATAATCTTCGGCTTCTTATGGCGCAGCAGATTGTGTATGCAATTTGGATCCAGAGGAACGATCGCATCTTCAACAATGCTACTAATTGGGCATTGGCAGAGACTCTTTTCAAAATGAAGGTGGACAGAGGCATTAGAAACGCATGTTTTGCTCGTCGGGAAAAGCTTGGTTTTCAATACTCTCTTTCTTTGTGGTTTAGAGGCTCTTAACCTCTTGTAATTTTTTTTTCTTTCACCTTCATGATCTTTTGATCGAAGGCTTTCTTTTCTTTTCTTCTTGTATTAGCTTCTAAAATTAATTAATACTAATCAGAAATTTTATAAAAAAAAAAAAAAAAAAAAAAAAAAATCATAATCATGTACGTTAGGGTGTCGCTCACTAATATATTAGGCCATGTGCGAAATAAAAAAAAATGGGCCCTTTTTTGTAAAGTTTTAAAAAATTTAGGCCCTTTTTGCCTAAAATTTTAAAAAATTTGGATATTGTCCATCGCCGGCCCTCGTTAGGCTTAACCAAAAAGGAGTATGTTGTGTTATGAATTTAAAGATATATATAGATGTACATTTCTTCTTTTTATCAACAAAAAATGTAAGTTTTATGCATATATAGGTATATATACAGAAAATATAAATTCTTTGTTGTTCTTGGAACCCATGATTATTAAGATTTAAAAACAAAATGTAAAATAACCAACGTTAATATATATATTCATTCATCCCGTAATGATTTTAGGTCTTTTCACATGTTATCAGTGCTTGGTAAACCGAAACACCGGATATCTATAAGGGAAGATTACTAAAATAACTCATGTTTATATAATTACTAGATATAGGCCCGTGCGATGCACGGGGTTTTTTGTTTTTAATGATGAAATAAATAATAATACGACACACATTTATAATTTTTTGGTTGTTTTTATATCGTCGGAGGGAATTGTAGTTTTAGTTAAGAACTTTGGTTTCTCTTTAAAGTTATCAATTCAATTTTGATCATATTTGAGATGGGTCCAATTTTCGTTCATCTTTGTAAACGAAATGCATATTTGAAATGGGCCCAATATTTCCGTGCATCTTTTTAAACCGAATTTATATGCTTTGAGCTTCTCTTTAATAAATAACCGAACATAAACCGGTTAAGTTATCATTTGCCTTATTGATTCATCATCATCTCAGAATTCATTTCTTTCACCGGAAATTGTCACTGGACTCTCTCGTTTCCTGTTCCGACTGCTCTTGAATCAAAAAGGTAAAAAAATTGTTCTTATTGGGGTTTCTGATTTTCTACGTATATCAAATTTCATCCGATATACGTTGAAAAGGCAAAACTTTTCAACTTGATTTCGTTTGTCAGATTTCTGAGATTGCTATGTGCAGCTTTCAAAAAGCTATCATTTACCAATTTATGTTCAAGATTGGGGATTTGTACGTTAGTTTTAATTTCAATAGGATTTGTCTGAACAAACACTAAACAATCTTTGATTTTTTTAAATTGGGTTTTTTTTTTTTTTTTTTAAATTCAAATAGAAGCATTAAACATTTTTCTTTCTCGATTCTTTAGGTTGGAGTTTATGTTTTAGTTTTGATATATAAATGAGAAACACTAAACATTGTTTGATTTATAGTTTTATAGAATGGAGCTTCGTTGAGAAAATTAGAGCAGTGGTTCAAGTTATCCGGTCAGATATTGGATATGTGATCAGGAAATAGACTGATGATTAACCGATTGTTGTTAAGTGTTCACCACATTCGAGATGAAATTTGGACCAACTTTGGAGAGCATTTCGGTATGCTTCTAGAGAAGTTATCTAAATAATTTTGGATTTTTCTTGGTTTGCAAATACAACAAACTACAATGAACTGTGTAACTTTTCAAATGTTTATCTAAATTACAGGTAGTGGCAATGAATGTTGTAGCTATTATGCTCTGTGGATTCTGAAGTTATCAAGCAGATGAAGTGAATTTCAACACAGAGACAGTTTTGCTATTTTTTACAGCCGGTACGATCCCATTGCTTTTCTCTTTATGTGTTCAGATAGGTAGATAGTTAAACATACGGTAGTGAACTTATTAGATTTAGTAAAGTAAACTTATTTCCATAGAATACAATATGTCTTTTAAATCATATGTTATTGAAAACTTCTTGGTATACAATGTTTTCCAAAACATCGTTGTCGTAATTTTTTGTTCCAACGTTAAGAATCTTAAGTCCCGAAGTTGTTGTGACTCTTGATAACGCAACATATAACTGCCCGTGAGAGAAGACTGGACTTGGTAAATATAAACCAACTTTGTTCAAGCTTTGACCTTGGCTCTTGTTGATAGTCATTGCGTAACAAAGTCGCACAGGAAATTGACGTCTTTTTAGTTTGAAAGGCCATCTTGCATCTGTTGGTGTAAGAATTATCCTAGGAATAAGAACCCTGTTCCCAGCTTTAGATCCAGTAAGTATCTCCCCTTCGATGACCCTTGCGCCTAAGCGAGTTACTATTAATCTTGTACCATTGCAAAGACCTTCTCTTTGATTTAAATTTCTTAGTAACATAACTGGCGCATTTATCTTCAGAGTTAGTTGGTGATTAGGAATACCTGAAAATTTCAAAGTATTTAGAAACCCTGCGGGGGTAAAGAATATGTTGGTTTGCCACTTCTTCTTTGTCGTCACCGATACTATCAGAACTCAAGTATTCCTTTGCTTCTCCTTCTACGCAAGATAACATGTAGTTATTAACTATATCAACCGTCTCATTTCTTGGCGTAAGAATTGCACGTTCATTTAGATAATCCTTGTCTTTATATGAAGCATGGAAATTGTGGTATGTAGACTTTGCAATGGTTTCTTTGAAATCTCCATCATTTTGCAAGAGCAAGTCCTCGTCTATCTGTACCATGGATGGTCCATCATTTGAGGTTCTCAATTTAGGAGGTATAGGCGATGTGCCATCACCAACATGTAGTAGCCATTTGGCAAAATCTTTTTCTGCTTGATGTAACCTCATATTTCTCTCTAGAGTGAATACAGAGCAATAGCTCCATAAATATGAACGGTTGATTGTTGCCATAACAGTCTCTTGCCTACTACCTTCCGGTATGACTGGAAGAATTTATCTAAAATCACCTCCAAGAAGCACTGTTTTTCCCCCAAAGGGTTTGGATGCTGCATTTAGATCTGCCATTGAGAGTACATCACGTAGACTCTTATCCAGAGCTTCGAAAGCAAATCGATGACACATTGGTGCTTCATCCCAAATGATAAGATCTCTCTCTAGAGTGAATACAGAGCAATAGCTCCATAAATATGAACGGTTGATTGTTGCCATAACAGTCTCTTGCCTACTACCTTCCGGTATGACTGGAAGAATTTATCTAAAATCACCTCCAAGAAGCACTGTTTTTCCCCCAAAGGGTTTGGATGCTGCATTTAGATCTGCCATTGAGAGTACATCACGTAGACTCTTATCCAGAGCTTCGAAAGCAAATCGATGACACATTGGTGCTTCATCCCAAATGATAAGATCTGTTTCTTTCAGTAATTCGGCGAGCATAGAACTACGACTGATATTACACATACTGTCTTGATGAAGATCTATTGGGATCTTAAACCGGGAATGTGCTGTTCGACCATTAGGTGAAAGTGTAGCAGCAATTCCAGATGAAGCCACTGGTAGCACTATTTTGCGCTAAGATCTTAACCTTGAGATGTTCGTTTTGTAAATGTATGTCTTGCCTGTTCCACCGGGTCCATTGAGGAAGAATAATTTCCCTTTCTTATTGTCAATTGAGTCGATAACACTCTCATAGACTTTCTTCTGTTCAGTATTTAATGTTTTGATCAACCTGCAATGCTCTTTTTCTTCTTTATCAACATTGTAAGCTTTCTCATCTGTGAGCATTGAGTTTGCCATTTTCTTCAACAACTCCTTATCTGGTTTCGGCATATCGTCGAACTCAGTCAGTGATCTATCATTTGTTGCCATAATTTTCTCTATTTCTATTAGTGTATAACTTTGTAACACTTCATCTGGAAATTGCATCTGATCGAAAGTTAATGTCTTCCTTTATTTATGTGGTATATCCTCTGCTAGGTGACGCCAGCAATGCTCCCACAGAGAAAGAGGGCTGCTTATTTCGCAAAATAGTAAAAATGTCACAAAGAGGTCACGAAGCTGGAAAGGAAATGCATACAACGCTGCTTCATCCATAGCCTCTTTCCATTCTGCATCACCGTTCAACAACCCTCTTGCTAAGCATGCTGCTTTGAATGAGGTATGTTTAACATGTTCGACGGTAAGTATATCATCGAAGCTTGTTGGACCTTTAAGTGTTTTAAGCAACATTCTCAAATAATATAGATCTCCTGCTCTAGGATGAATGTTTACTAATCTTCCAATGCTGAATTCTTGTTTCCTTTCTGTCCATATTTTTGCATCTGAATTCCACACATATTTTGTAGGAAATTGGTTGTATAAAAGTTTTCTTGCTTCAGGGCATCGTTTACACATCTCAAAAATATTATGTAAGCATTGTTCGTTCAATTCCATCTTGTGAGATGATGTTCTCTAAACTGCTCCCTTCAGGGTAAATGATTCTTTGTTGGTTTGGTAAGTGCAGTGGTAGTCTTGTTACCGCAGGTTATCGTTCATGTATATCGAATGCAAAAATTCGCCATGTAGCTTCACATGCAGAGAGATAACGACATTCAAGGTAATTTTAATTCTCGTTAACCTCATTTGTTTCTTTACTTTCTTCCACACTCTGCTGACTTGCTTGTACTTTCTCAATGACCATTGTAGCCATGTCTACGCCTTTCGTAATATATTTGAATAAATACTTTATGGCAGATGATGTATTGCACCATTCGACATTGATGTGAGCTTTGTATTTCTTCAGAAGTAAGAGATTGTGAGGTACAACATACCGATTATCAAGTTTCGTGTCGCCTTTCATGACAAACTTTGATTCATCAAATCTCCGACGGTATGTAATGTAGTCGTTCTCACCGATACTTGTGGTGTCATTGTATGGTCTTGGATATTTTTTGGTGCATTTATTATCTTCCATACACTTTCTTCCGCATGGTTCATGCATCATAAGTTGCTCAACCAATAGAAACCCTTCTGGATCAGTCTCTTTATCCGGTAATTCAGAGGAAATTAATTTGTCAATATCTTCGGCTGATGGATTTTGTTTAGACTCTTGTAGCCACAAAAGTATATGTGCATGAGGAAGGCCACGTTTTTGAAACTCGATCGTGTGAACAACTGTTTATAAAATGAAAATGAATTTGTAAGTAACTCTTAAGATAGATAATAGTTGAAAATAACTAATATTAGTACCTGCGGAAATAGGTCCAAAGAAGACACCATCCTGAAGATCTTTTAGTAGTTCTTCTAACTTCATTTTAAATACACGACAAATAATATCTGGTCTCTCATTTGCATTCTGGTTTCTTGCTTTCTTTATATGATCATTCACTTCTTCCCAATTTGGATTCGCAGTTATAGTAATGAAAAGGTCAGGATTTCCATACCATCTGCATATTGCCATTGCATCTCGATAATTCTCTACCATGTATCGCGGTCCCCCTGTGAATGAAGATGGTAGAAGTATTCGCTGACCAAGTTTGCTCGAATCTGAGTCGCCTTGTACAACTGCATCACACACATTATTGTAGAGGTCTGCTCTTAGCTTCTTCTGGTTACGATAATAGTAGTCCATACGTTCTTGTTCGATAGTAGTATATGCATCAACTACATACTGATGAAAAAGACGGCCTGAATGAACTATTGTTCCTGGAGATGATAATCTTGTTTGTATTTGATATGCATAATACTCTCGCATTGTAACATATGATCTCTTGATTGCAGATGCTTCGGAAGTGTATGGAATGCTTTTTTCAATGTACCCTTGTTCACCATATGGAAATAACAGAGGGTATTGCAGTGGCATGTATGATGGATGTAAAATGCTTATCCATTTAGGCTTCTCCATTTTAGGATGCACTATTATATCTCTGTCACAATTTGGGAGAGACATGTCTCCCACAAGAAGTCCAACAATCTCATCTCCTTGTGGTAAGTCAATTGTTTCCCACGTTCTTTATTCTTTATTAGTCTAATAAAGAATTCTTCACTTGTTCCAGACTCATATTTATCTCTAGCGTTTCTGAACAATTTAGCTAGCTCGTTATACATGTCGATCATCTCAATCAATCCTCGCAAGATATCTTCATCCAATTCCTTTTTTTTCCATTTTCTAGTGTTTCGTTTTTTTTTCCTTTTGCTAGTGCGTTGAGACGGTTCTGAACTTCATGGGCAGTATCATATATGTATAATTGCACAAAACATGGTGTTTCGCCTTCTCTCGGTAGTAGAGATCCAATTTTGTGGTAATTCTGGCCGTGCATACGAAAAGTGTATGGACCATTCCCTGAATTTATATCATTGTCAATCTTGCCTCTCATTGATGTAAATGCAAGCATTGAATTGTATGCTCGTATATTGTTACGGAATGATGTTGACTCTGATAGCAATTCTTCTAGGAAAGTCGGAGGTTCTCGAAACGGTGGCAATCTGACTTGACCTTGTTGACAGCAAAGTGAGAATTTAAATTCTGTTTTTGGGACTTTCAGCTGTCCACATTAATGCGTCACAGAAACTGCAGTTTACTAAGGTATTGGATTGCCTTTTTCTCTTTCTATTATTTCCTGCAGTAGAAGAAGTTTTTGATTGAGGTTGCCTTGGTTGTTTGATTGCTGCCTGCTTGCCTCTTCTATTATAAAGCCTGCAAAAATTTCTAATGTTAGATAAGGAGTGGAGTTGTAACTTCTTTAGTAGATTGAGAAAACTTTCTGACCATTTTTTTAATTGTGTACTTGTAGGCTGAGACCCCTATGAAGAAAAAGAAAAAATAAACGTCAGGTACTTATAAGATTAGCATAAGACATATAGAACAAAACAATCATGAGAAATATTAAACTAACCAATTGGCCGAGTTTGCCTGTCCAAGATTGTAGTGAAGATAAATTTAATCTCATGTCAGGTTCATCTATAAGGGCTTTCTCAATAGCAGCGATTTGATCATCATTCATAAGACAACGTTTTCTTTTATTGTTTGAATTTTCAACCTTCTCATTAATTTTGATTGTTTCTTCAACTTGATTTGTTTCTGTATTGGTCATGACTCAATGCGATAGTTTAGCTTTTCTGTTTACTTGGTATCTCCCATTCAACTAATGATATGCTTTATATATATAAGCAAGAGGAAATTTAGTTAACTCGTTATTTCTATTTTCTTAATTTTTTTTTCAATTTTTTTTTTGTCGTTATTTCTATTTTCTTAATACATCCTAACATGTGTTTCCATTTTTTTATTTTTTTGAGTTAAGATTAAATTTCTATATCTCACATTGTACATAAACAACATATAATATTGTCAGTTTCCTTTTCTATATCTCTTGTAACTAATTAAATTTTCTGTTTTTTTCCGACGTATTTGCCATTTCCGTAAGTTATATAATAATATTTTACTCACACAACATATTGTTTTTTTTTATCTCTTTTCATCTCCGTCCCACATGTACTTATGGTATTTTTTTTGATGCACACATGTACTTATGGTATGATATTAAATCTATTTTATATAGTAAGACATTTGCCTTCATAGAATTTAAAACACCAAAGTTAATATATTTAATTGTATCTTCATGTTTCATGTGTAGGAATAAAACTTGTGAGTAATCAAATTATCCAAAATTTATAAATATACCAGAATTCAAAATAATCCAAAATTCCAATACACCAGAAATAAACTTTTTAAAGTAACAATTGAAGAAAATCTAAAGCTTAAAAATATTAAATATCAGTTCAACTTCTCAGTTCTTGGCTTCTTTTGAAGATTATCAACAATATGTTCTTCACGTTCGTGACGTTTTCTTTCGCAGTTGTTCAGACCTTCTGCAGTTGGCACAGTTCTTTCGCAGTTATCTTCCAATCTCGGCTGAGGAAAAAAAAAAAATCATCATAAAAATAAAAAACACGTATAATGCATCAAAATATTGAAATTGGTTGAATAATATAAGCTTTACATAGATTTATAATAAATACCTTTAATTGCTTGTCGATGACTGCCGTAACAGAAAAGCTTGGATACAATGTATAGAAATCGGACTTAGTAACTTTAATTCGGAACAAATAAGTCTTTCCAACAATTGATTTCACACTTGTAGGAATGGTGTCTGCTCCCTTGTCTTCAACCTATGTGAATAGCATATTTAATAATGGTCTTTATGAAAAACATTCATACGTAGGTATAGATAATACTTACATCTTCTACAGGTATGTTTTCAGCGGTCGTTCCAAGCATTTTTGAAGCTTCTGGATCCCATAGGATCAAAGTTGCAGTATCATGCCCATCGTCAACAATTATGTCGATTTTAAAGCTAGAAACATAAATAGTGAGTAAATAGCCATAGTTGTATATTCTGAATGGAAAAAATTAAAATTAATTAAATCTACCTTAACATTCCAACGGCCTGTGATTTGTTACACTTTGGGCAAAAAAGAGAGGCCTCTAACTTTATTAATTTTTTCTGGCATTTGGAACATGATATGTAATTTCACCCTTTACGTGCATCAATTTCCATGATAGTTGCTTCACACAAAAATTCTTTTGTCTGTAATTAATGTGGTGAGAAATTGTTAGAATAATATAATAACAAACATATAATTCACGCTGGGTTTTAAAAAGGAACTGCATTACCGTACGATCATCTGATGACACATAATCCCAAATATGATTAATTGTCTGTTGTTCATCATCAACTTTATCTTGTTGAACCATGGTCCGTAGATTAATAGAGCAACCTCCATCGTATTTTAAGCTAGTTTAAGTAAGAGGTAAAAATTAATTAGTAGAAATTTTTAATTTTGTATTAGATGTAATGATATTAAAATATGAATATTAATTACCTTTTTCTAAATTCAGTAACGGAGTCGGAATCATGATTCAAGTAAAACTTAGTTGAAGAAGATGCATTAAACTGTAATGTCCCTTGATACATCTTGACCAAAACGCTTGTCATAATGAGGACAATGTTACTATCTTCTATCACACGATATTTGTCTTCAAATATTTCAGCTTGGTCTCCCCATATGACCACAGGAAATTCAATTCCACTTTGAAAATAAAATGAACAATCAAATATTGAAATTTGTTATATCAATAAGTTGTGAAAAAGGCATGAAGTGGGTTGTTTAGAAACTTACTTTTCCAGTAAGAGAGTCAACTCTACCTTCCGAAGTGTTGTTGTTGGAGTGGTTTTACTATGGACATCACCTTTGTCCACTTTAATGATATATCCAATTGTATCTATGTAAGAATTAAAAAATACTATTAGGCCTAGATAAAGATGTCGTAAAAAACTTTAAATTAAATTAGAATTATGGATTAAGTAAATTAAATTCAAAGAATTTACCATATAAGTCATCTTTGAGAACTTGTAATTGGACAAAATCTTGATAAGTTCGTAGTTGGAATTTTTCCAAAGGAATCTTGAAAATTTCTTGTCCAACACTTGCAACCCTTGCTCTTGCTGTTAAGACTATGTTAAATTGATGGCTAGAGACTTTGTATTTTTTGTTGCTAGTCGGTTGCGTATTGAAATTGCAAATCTCTATGATGTTTTCCTCGCATAGTTGATTTCCAAATCTTTGAAGCATAGAATGATGCACAAAACATTGAATTGTATTTTCCTATAAAAGAATTAAAACTTTTAGTTAGGCATAAAATATTTGGAAGAAGATATTAAAAAAGACACTAAATACATGGAAGGTGATGTTGCAGAGGACATGTGGAAATCAACGTAAAGTAGTAGAGGCAGAAGAATCAAACAAAAGTATATTGTAATAACTTATTCATTAAGCAACAGAAGTTTCATGAAAACAAACCTTTTCATCAAGCAAGAGAAGTTCGACTCCTATGAGTACATTATTTTCTTTAAAACTTCTAACTTTCCGCTTTCGAAGAACACGTACGATAGTACGACGGTAAACACGTTTTCGATCTAGTTGATCTATAGTTAAATAGCTTGGATCGATTTGTGAAACTCTTGAATTCATAGTTTGCATCTTTTTAATCTTTCCTTCAACGATTGCGTAATATCTTGAAGGCTTTAGAGGATTTAAAATCTGAGCATAATATTGATTTGTGAACGTGTTAGTGTTATTATATAGAGTTTGTTATGCAGAGTTTAAATATGGTAAGTTGCTTTTTTGTGGTTTGTCCTCTTTTTTGTTAGATATATGGTAATGTTACGTTTGTCTTATTTTTTTTTATAGTGTTGTAGGAAGTTAGTTTACATAATATAAACTAACTTATACGTATAAGAAAAGCTTTTTGAATAGATTTCCTTTTGTAAGAAAGTTTACATAATTATTAAAAAAAAAATTTAGTTAACCCTATCTAAAAATGGTAAATGAACTATTTCTCAATGCTTCTAGTTTTATTTTAAAACGTAACTGAACTATAAGTTGCTTTTTTTTGTTTTGTTCTCAATGATTCTATCATTATTTTAAAAAGTAGTTGAACTATAAGTTGCCTTTTTTGTTTTTTTTTTACAATTTAGTATTATTTTTACATCTTAATATATTGACATTTTTGGTATTGACATTTTTGGTTTTTTATTATAATAAGATAACTAACATGTGTCATCATCTAAAGAATTCTATACACGTGTCGCGATCTCGTGAGTTAGAATTATGAGAACTCTTTTTTATATAATAAGATTACTACAATATGAAACATATCTTTTTAATTACTAGATTATCTTTTATACCTACCTTATCCTTTTAAGCATTTGTTAAAAAAACGTAATTACACAAATACCATTAGTATGTTTTTCCACGTCAGCACAAAATTGCCAATAATTACAAAATTACCACCGTAAACAAAAAAATCTGTTGTAGAAAATCTGCAGCGGTTATGATGACAGATTTATTATTTTTCCACTGACTTATTTAGATTAACAAATTTATTTGAATGACAGATTTGTTTGGATAAGTTTGTTGTAAATGAAGCAGCAGATTAATTTTCTTTGGCAGATATAGTGTGTACGTGTGACAAACTTATTTTACATACTTATCATTTACAGAGCCGTGCAAACCATATAAATAATTAGGCAATTGCCTAGGGTCCCCAAATTTGAGATTTTTATTCCTTTAATAGATATAAAAATCAAATTTCAAATATATTTCTACTAACTTATTTTTAATTAACTTTTATAATGTTAAATGCGTTAATTTATTTCATCTCTAGACTTTAATGGGTTCTCATAAATATTAGTTATAGTCTCATTCGTTTCCTTTGTTATTGTTTTTCGTTTACTTTTTTGTTTGTACAAATTATTTTATAGCATAATTTTTTCAACTCCATTTAGTTTTATATTTTGAACATTAGTAGTAGATAAATTTCTAAGTTTATAGTTAACAAAAATGACAAATATAGACATACAATCTTATAAATAGTATTTGAATATGAATTATTTATTTTTATTTCATATAATAAATCCTTTATTATAAAAAAAAAATATTCAATAATACGTTATAAATTTTTTACAGAATATATTTCAAACTTAAAATAAGTTATATTGTCGAATATCGCCTTGGGGCCCGGAGAAGCTAGGCACGACACTGATCATTTATATTATTTGAGAAGCATTTTGGGAGCACTTTGCTTATGTGTCATCACCACAATTTTTCTCCTCTTTATTTTTATTTATCTATTTCATTCTATTATACTCATTACCAAACACATTTAATTCCAAATATACTTATTTTGATTACTATAACTCTAATTGCCAAATACATTGAATCTTCATAAACTTGTCAAAATTAAAATATTTTGAAATTTTCAACTTGCCAAAATTAAAATATTTCGAAATTATAGATTTAAATCATAGAATTAAATGTGAAGAAAAATTTAACATATATACTGAAAAAATTGATTTAAAATAAAATAAAACTATTAATTATATTTTGAAAATATATGAGCATGTAAAAATATGTTTTTACATATGTTATTTTGTTTGACAAGTAGATGTTTTTAATTTTTCATAAATGCACCTTCGTACAAGTAAAAATATAATTATTAATGAAATTTGTTGGTTTAATTATTTCACGGGTGAAATAAATTTGTATGCAAAATAATTGCAAAATCCAAATATATAAATTAGGTCTTAGGTTATGTATAATTATTTTTCATAATCTTTTTTTAACTAAAACTATTGATTTTATTCGATAATCATTTTATCCCGCGAATAACGCGGATAATTTTCTAGTTCTAACGATACCACACATTTAATTATTTTTGACAGACTTAAAGTTGTGTAACAGATTTATCTCACAAAGTTATTTTTTCCCGCAAACTAATAATGTATGTCTTTGGTAGCAGATATATAATTTGTCCTGTTCGTGACAACAAATATATTATTAGTCTGTTGTCAAAGCAGATTTATTTTATCTGAAAGATTAATGACTAGACTAGCAAAAACGTGGTAACAGATTCTCTTCAGCATTATAGCAGACTTATTTTATCCATCCTAAATAATTGATTTGATGACAAATTTTTGGTGCAGTAGACACAATAGATTTGTCTTACTAGAATATCTTTTATGATCGTTCTTTGGTAACAGACTTTTGATACTCTGTTGCAGCAGATATAACGTGATAGACTTTTAGTAAATCGATGTTATTGCTATAGACACAACATGTTTTTTCACTTATGTTGATGTTATTCTCACTTGCTAGGATATAGTTTCTGTCGCAATAAATTTTTCCAATGGCAAGTTTTTGGTATTCTATTGTGAGAGACTTAATGTAGCTCACTTCACTTCTTTTGCTCTTAGTAATGTGTTTAAATGTGAAATATGTGGGAGCTGGATCTAGAGCCCAAGGAGAAACCTTAAAGGTTGTTGATCCAACCTTGATTAAAAGACCAAAGTATGTGTATGTTATATGCATCTTTATCAAATACGAGCGGGCAATCAAAACTCTAGAAAGAAGTAGCCCACCATTCCCTCGATAATAATTAGGTGAAGTATTAGGTAAGGGTCATTTTCTCAAGGATGGTCTTTTTCATGTATAACGTTTACACACGTTTTACAATGAAATGAGAGTGTGGAATCTAAGGGAAAAGAGAAATTACATACAATATAGTTGACCTTAAATCAAAGAAAAGGCCAACAAATGAGTTTGATGCATATAAGAAGACATAAACCCTCTCTACTTCGTCTTTCCTTCAATACATCTTGCTTTTAGTTTTCCTACGAGCATCTTTCTTAGCTATAATCAAGTCTTTGAATCCTTATTCCATCTTTTGGTATGGTGTTTTCAGCCCATCAAACGTGTGTTGTGACATTTACTTTTAGGTGAATTTGTAGCTGGAAAATCACATGTCCTGCATGTTTAGTCCCCAACATCTTCTTGACATGTTTTTAGGTCTTACATTTCCATCAACAAAGGAGATAAAATTCACTGTAACATGGTTTGAAAAATAAAGAATCATTAACAAAAGATACATAAACAAAGCCAGCCATAATCAAATCTAACTAGCAAGGCCTCAATGTACAGAACACGATATGAACACAATCAAACCTAAAATTAAGATGATCCAAACACATCCATTAGTCATATCTATTGATATAGAAAGAGAAGTACATGGCAGAAGATCTTGGCGACACTAAGCGAGAGAAAATAAATCAGAAACAAAATCTGCAAAAAACAAAATTAGACTTTATGAAATTTTACAAAGAACATATGTGTTGAATGACAACGAGTTTACATGAAAAGAAGATTGCGGAGTGACGGTGAAAAGACCCGAGATTGACAAAATAGGAGACGATCGACAACGGCAAGAGTTTCTTCGTTCAACGTAAAACAAATCGATCTTTGATTGATTCTCCAATCAAACAGCCAAGACTCATCTCAGTTGACAGAGGCTGCTCGGAACCTAGGGTTGGAGGTTCGATATCTTCGCTGGAGAGAAGGGCTTTTTCTACTTGTTTATTTTTATTACCTAATTTGCATATTTGTTATTAAAAATAAATCAAAATGGCACTCATGTAAATATTAAGATAAAGATGGACTTACATGACTTTTTCCACAAAATATGAGTCATTCTAGTAAGACTCACTTTTACGATGTTATTCAAGTAATAATAAGTAAAATATGAGCTATTCTAAGTAATTTCTCTATAATCAATTCAAACAAAATAGTAAGATTTAATATGAAATGACTTAGCCAAGGAATTCAGAAACGTGAAATCGGAAACGTGAGAGATCAAACACTAATTCGGAAAGGTGAAAGATCAAACGCTAATACATATATATGATATTAATTGTTTTATCCTTTACCGATTCATTTTGAACCATAAATTCGTTTTCCTTCACATTATCAGAAATATAAATCTGGATTCGCTTTAAAGTTTGAAACATGACATATTTGTCGATTATATCAAATGGTAAACTACATACCAACTTAAAATCAATCGACAGCTTAATAATCGAACATCAACTTCAATTCGTTTATAAGTAGACGAATTTTTAATGTTTTAATGAATCGAGGTTGACAACTTAATAATTGAACCTCAAACTTCAATTCGTTTATCAGTAGACGAATTTTCTGATGTTTTTGATACCGAGGTCGATGGCACGTAAGATTGATGTTTTGAGAGAAAAAAACTTAGACACGATATTTTGAAGGTCTTTTAGCATTTTGTTTCAAAAATTAGTGACTCTGTTCCGGTCAAAGTCAAATATCGTTGGCGAAGATAGAATTGTTTCCGTCTAAATAACGGCCAAACAAAATTCATAATATCCTCGTTCCAAAGCTTATATTTAAGCCAATATTTTTTTTTAACAATGGGCCTGTTTAGCAAAACAAATACTTATTAATTAGAGTTTTTTATTATTATTATTAATTAAAGATTACTATCTGAGTTAGATCTCTCTCTCTCTCTCTCTCTCTCTCTCTCTCTCTCTCTCTCTCTCTCTCTCTCTCTCTCTCTCTCTCTCTCTCTCTCTCTCTCTCTCTCTAAGATTCTTCTTGCCACTCTCTGCGTGATTTCAAGAATTGGTCTTAAAAGTAATCTGATGTCGCTTGAATTTCGTCATTTGTCACATTGGGCTTAACGTTAAAATATTTTCTAATGCTCCTACACATATTATATTAAATGATTAACTCTTTGTTATGGTATCAATATGTTGTCATATCATTAACTTCACTAACTTCATGGGTTTATTTATTATTAAAAATCAAAGCTCTCACTTCTTCGTATGTTGTGTAATGTGTAATATTTGTTTTGCTCAAATCATAGCGTATAGTTGTGGGATGCATGTCCATAATATTTCTCTATTTTTCCGACCTTTTAAATCTCCTTCATGTCTCAAACTCTAAACCTCACTCTTGAATTAAAGTTTTTACTATCTTTATCTTGTTGTAAGGTATCAAAACTGTTATATTGTATTCATATAATTGTATATGGTCCATTGCATAAAAGCTAACATTTTTTTTTTTTTTTTTTTTGGTTTTGTAGATGGATTCAAGAAGAAGTGAAATTTGTGGAGAAACATCTTGCAGCTTAGCAACTTCTTCAAGTGATGCTAAAGAACGTTCTGCTTTGATGCGAAAGCTCTCTTTCGTCGCGGTGTTATGTCTTTTGTTCATGACCATAGAAGTTGTTGGTGGCATTAAGGCTAATAGTTTGGCTATACTAACCGATGCAGCTCATTTGCTAACTGATTTTGGTGCTTTTGCTATCTCAATGCTCTCCTTGTGGGCTTCTTCATGGGAAGCGAATCCGCGACAAAGTTACGGGTTCTTCAGGATCGAGATTTTGGGTGCTCTTGTCTCAATCCAACTCATTTGGTTACTCACTGGTATTTTAGTCTATGAAGCCATTACTAGACTCATTCAAGAGACTAATGATGAAGTTGATGGTTTCTTTATGGTTCTTGTTGCTTCTTTTGGTTTAGTTGTAAACATCATAATGATTCTTGTTCTTGGACATGAACATGGTCATGGTCATGGTCATGGTCATAGTCATGGTCATGGTCAAGGGCATAGTCATGGTCATGAGGATAATGTTGAGCAATTGTTGGAGAAACCAAAAGAAAAGAGGAACATGAATGTGCAAAGAGCTTATCTTCATGTTCTTGGTGATTTAATCCAAAGCATTGGTGTAGTGATTGGAGGGGGTATGATTTGGTATAACCCTAAATGGAAAGTAATTGACTTGATATGCACGTTATTCTTTTCGATAATCGTTTTAAGAACAACGATTAAGATGATTCGAAGCATATTTGAAGTTTTAATGGAGAGCACGCCAAGAGAGATTGATGCGAAGCAACTCGAAAAAGGATTGATGGAGATTGAAGACGTTTTGGATGTTCATGAGCTTCACATTTGGGCAATAACAGTTGGAAAATCTCTGTTTTCTTGTCATGTCAAGATTAGACCGGAAGCTGATGATACTATGGTGCTTAACAAAGTGATTGATTACATTTGGAGAGAGTATCGTATCGGTCACGTTACCATACAAATCGAGCGTTAAAACAACAAAAGCAATCATTTTCATGATCAAAGTTGATATCTTTTTTTCGCTTTCTCGTGTTCTCTACATTACAATGTTTGTGACATATGCCATTGTTTTTTTTTTTTTCATGAATAAGTTTTTATGTTGTCTTGTCTTGAAAAGGGTAATTAAGATGACATAACTTTATTTGAGATTAGGTCATTTGTGTTATGTTACTATAGAAGAAGAATCTGAATCTTTAGGGTTTTATCTTTTGATAATAGCCCTACCAAATAGAGTGGGACATGTTTGTCCTTAGAGCAAGTAACCATAGCTCGTGTGTGACAGTAGCAAACCATATCATAGTACACAATTCACAAGGAAAAAGATTCAAATTTTATTTGGAATTTTAGTTATCTTGATAAGGTTTCTAAGGTCTTGGTTAACTAATCAAATGATAATGCTTTATTACAAATTATGTGAGTATGGATAAGAATTTAGACAAAATTGGGACATTTTATAGTACAAACACTGTTTAACGCCGTAAAGACCACGGCATCAATAATGTAATCATATCAATAAAGTCAAATCTTTTATTATAATCAAACTATTATGTATGTATATTGGTTACAAGGTAAAAGACAATAGAAACCCTAACTCTATTCAAGCTCTTAGTTGGGTTTAATCATTAGAACATGTTAAATGCAACATAGTTTTCTGTATAGAGTTAACTTTTTGGTCTTTGAAGAAAAGGAATGGTGTAATGTATGATGATGATGATGTTGTGGTATGGGTATAATATGAAGAAAAGATGATTGAGACATGATGAGAAAGATGACACAAACCCAATATAAGCTCTATTACCCATGACATGTCCCTTTTTTACCTTCTTTTTCTGTGTAATTTTAGAATGTCCCCACAAAAGCCTCTGTCTTCACTTCAAGACAAATTTACCTCCACCAATAATCTACTCTCTCTCTCTGCTCAGCTTCACCAACTCTTACAGTACCCAATTTTTTTTACCTCTCTGTATTTTTACAGCTCCACACTACTCAATTAGCTACTAAAAAGACTCACTGTGTTCTATATAAAGCTAACAGTTACAAGTCTAGAAAGCCTCAGAATCAGAAGATAGTACATGAGTTTCCTCTTTAGACTCTTTGGTGCTTCTTAGCATTTATTATTCACACATCATTGCATAATAATACATTATCAAACAAGAGAAACTCATTCAAATGGAGAGGTTTCAAGGACACATCAACCACTGTGTATGTATCTTTTTGCTTAATTTAGGAATTTTTTCACTTTCTTTCTTCAACCTTCTCTCTTCTCCTTTGAATCATATTGCATTGCATTTACTCTTTCTCCTAATGAGTCAAGATAATTTGCATTCAATGCTTTTCTTTGAAAACAATAACATTTCTGCAATCAACTACTTTGAAAACATTCCGTTTTCCCTTCTACTTTCGTTTAAGTCCCAACCAAACCCACCATAGAATTGCATTACACTTGTCTATCAATCATTCGCCTTACCGGTAATCGTATATTCGTATTCCTCTGTATTTTCTTTTGCAGTTTTTGGATCAAAGCTTTGCCATTGAGAAGGAAGAGTCAATTCCATTTCTACAAATGCTGCAAAGCGAAGAAGAGCCAAACTTTCTAGCACTATTGTCTCTTCAAACACTCAAAGAGCCTTGGGAACTCGAAAGCTATCTTTCAAACATGGATACTTATTCACCGGTCCAATCCGAAACCAACCGATTCTACCACAACCCGATTTCAGCATCATCAATGGAAAGAACCAATCAAGAACTCTCTTTTAGTCAAGCAAACATGATAATCCCTTCTTCTTCAAGACGCAAACGCAAAATCAGCAACTTGAAGCCTCAAGAAACGATTCGAGAGAAGAGGAAGAGGAGGAAAACTAAACCAAGTAAAAACATTGAAGAGATTGAGAATCAGAGAATAAACCACATTGCTGTTGAACGAAATCGAAGACGTACAATGAACGAACATATCAACTCTCTACGTTCTCTTCTTCCACCAACCTACATCCAAAGAGTAATCACAACAACAAAAACACCAAAAAAGTTTCAATCTTTATCGTCAAAAAAATACTAAAGTTTCAATCTTTTTTACCTGCAGGGAGACCAAGCTTCTATAGTAGGAGGAGCTATAAACTACGTGAAGGTTCTAGAGCAAATCATACAATCTCTCGAATCGCAAAAGAGAACAAAACAACAAAGCAGTGTAGAAGAAAACAGAGATAATAATCTCTCAGGCATTTCGTCGAACGACTTGTGGGCTAGTCAAGAAAATCAAAAAACTTGCATACCCAAAATCGAAGCTACGATTATACAAGACCATGTCAATCTCAAAATCCAATGTCCGAAGAAACAAGGACAGCTTCTCAAAGGAATCATTTCGCTTGAAAAGCTTCGACTCACTGTTCTTCATCTCAATATCGCTTCTTCGTCAAATTCATATATCTCTTATTCCTTCAATCTCAAGGTAAACATTTATTATTATCACTTCAAATTCACATAAACCCAACATTGAAAAATCCAATTTTTAGTGAAAAAAACTCGAATTTTTTTTTTTTTTGGTGTGTAGATGGAAGATGACTGTGACTTAGGTTCCTCCGACGAGATTACGGCGGCTGCTCGTCGGATTTTTGATATTCCGATGATTTGATTAACCATATAAACAGCTAAAAATCATTAAAGGAGAGGACCAATTTTATTTTATTTTAATAAATAAGAGAATTTTGTTTTGTTCGTTCTTTCGTTTTCCGATTTAAATTCTGTTTTGTTCGTATATTATTGGGATTATTCGATTCATTAGGCTTTGGGTATTTTGTGAATTTTGGGTCCATCTAATTAAAAGTTTGACCTTGTTCGTATTTATGATATTTCTCATCAAATCAATCATGGCTTTGACTTTTGTCTCTATTTTAATAGTTGACTTTACATTCATTGTCACTATAGTGTTATGCACTTATGTAATGTTTAGCTTAAAGACTAATCTTATTATTCAAGAAACCAATGATTGTTTTTACATTTTTTGCTATATAGCCTTATAGGCTTGTAAATATGCTACTAATGGGCCCACTAATTAAGCTCAAAATAGTCCATTAGCTAAAAAACTGAGAGTAGAAACAGAATTGGAACCAACCAGCTTCTTGCATTTTTTTTTTTTTTTTGATATTGCACTATACAAAAGAGAAGGCAAATACTTTTGGTCACACCATGATCAAATATAGAGTAACCGTTTTGAAATTTCAAGGGGGCGAAAAACCCGAAATGAAAGCCCAAATGTTCTAGCCAGAGCTAGAGCTAGAGCCTCTCGAGGCAAGGGAAGAGTTTCTTCTGTACAATGGTCGCGGTCTATATTCGCTAAAGATGAGACCGACGATGCTGCAAGTTAGAGATGTAGTAGAGAATCCGCTTCTTGTCGTCAAGGGTTAATGAGAAAGGAGGGTTTAGAGATAAAGTCACTGCTTCTTCGATTATAAACGAGAGCAGAAGAATCGCTTTGTTGTATAATGTTGCAGCACTTTCCTTGTTATTCAAATATTCTTCCGCCTGCGGAACAAAAATGAATCAAACCACACAAAGGTTTCAGACTTAAAGGCCAAATGGGTGAAATTTTTTTGCAAACTTTAAGGATAGAAAATGTAAAAAAGGTGGAGACTTTCACAAAAAAAAAAACGGATTTTTACTTACCCCGCCACTCTTGCCGTAAGCTAGCGCCCGTTCGTATATTGTTTCCATAGCGTCAGGCATATGAGTAGTAGCTGTAACGAAACGATTGTTAGAAAATTGCAAAGAAACGTAACAGAGGATGTTCGAAGTTAACTACTACTAACCGCTTGTTTCGTTTAATTGAGTTGATGAATTCTCGGCTTGGTTAAACGCGGTAACAAACTCTTGTGTCACCCAAGTTTTTGCTAGTGCAGGTGAATTAAGATCCGGAATCGAACTCTCGGGAGTTACGGTTGGATAGGGGTTCTCTTTGTCCTCTCCAACGGACTTTATCCAAGAATCGCATACCTCTAAAGCTTTTGTCCAGACAGCTAACACGACAAGCGTAACAGCAAAAGATTCCTTCACCTGTCCTGCATTGCCCTGTTTACGCAAACGGTGTTAGAAGTTATCATTTGAGAGACCGAGTAAATTAGGAGTTTAAAGTTTACCATCTCGCGAGCTACTTCTGCAAGTGCTTCTGCATATTCATGCAAGAGTTGGAGCTTTGTTGGAGGATGAACGATGGTTAACCGTTGTCTTTCCGTTAGCAAATACGATCCAGTCGCTGGTCGTGGTGGAACCGACACATCAGATAATGGTCTCTGTGCTTCAACTGAACCTTTCTCGTTCCTCGGAAAGAAATTAGGAATCCCTGAATCTTGCAGTGATGTTTCGAAACAATCTGATGAACCTTCGAGCGAGGCAGAAGGACGGTTCACAAGAACATATTCTCTCTCTATGAGCTCAAGCGAGTCAAAAACTGCACGAATGACAATAGCAAACGATTCTGAGTGAACCGAGCTTTTATAAATAGTAAATAGAGAAAAAGGACACAAAAAGGCGAAAAAAACAAACCACGAAATTGATTCGATGAACATTGTCCTTCGGTTTCTTTTCTAGTCTTCTCACAAGAGAAGTGTGTCGTTAAGATGTGGGAACTCGATGCACTAGAGGAACTCCCGTGTTTGTAGACATTCTCGGCACTTGATTTTAACCGGGTTGTACTAGTTGGTTGTGCAGAGGGCAACGATGATTTCCCCTTAGAGGTAGTAGAATCACTCGGCATTTGTCTGACAATATTTGGCATGAAAGATTAAGCGAAGAATTTTAAGCGACAAATCAAAATCTCGAGACATTTACCTTGGCTCCTGAAAGAACTTGTGAGTGAAGAACTCTCGGAATGTCAAGCGTTCAACTGCAAATCAAAAAACGGTTTTTTTCTGAAATGATTGATCATAACGACAAGTAAGCAAACAAAGAAGACTATAAAACATACTCGGGTTTCGACGTAGAAGACTTTTGCAGAGATCAACACAATCTGGATGAATCTCATTCAAAGCATCCTTAGGAAACTTCAGCTCAGTGTCTCTCACAATATTTTGAAAAAGCTGTGTAGAGAATCAAAGCACCAAAGCTCATAAGTTCACTAGAAATTCAAAGAGGCTAATTCTTCGGTTCTGACCAACGAACCTGCATGTGATTAGTCCCATCGAAAGGTGGCTTCCCAGTAACAAGTTGAAACAAAATCGCACCGGCACTCCATAAATCAGCCTGAAAACAACAATTACACAAGAAATCATCAGACCAAAAAGAAAGTTACAATCTTTTTCTCTCGAAATGACGAATTTTCTTCACCTTTGCATCGTACTTTTGGTTCCGGATAATCTCTGGAGCCATATACAATGGAGAACCGCAAAATGTTTCCGCCATGCTCTCCGGAGTTAGCGATCTAGCAAACATACTAAACTAAGTCCTTTCCATTTAAAAAAATTCGGAGATACGACATGTATATATATATACACTACCTTGCAAACCCAAAATCTCCTATCTTTAGCAATGGAGTAACTTCCTTTGAAGACAATAGTAAATTCTGAAAATTGTAAAACAACAAGAACACAACAATGAGTAGTCTTTATACAATATACCTCAAAAACTACAACACAAGAGAGTTTTTTAAAGCTACCTGAGGCTTTAAATCACGGTGGATAAAATGCTTCTCTTCAAGTACTTGTAATCCCAAAGCTACAACAACAACAACAACATAAGAACAGAGATTCCAAACATCAAAAAGCTTCTAAATTGAACACATGAAAGACAAAAAGATAACATTTTTAATTACCCAATTGCTTCATAAAATGCTTAGCAACAGCTTCTGATACTTTCCCATGGCGATTGATGTACCCAGCAAGATCACCTCCACTACAGTACTCCAATACAAGGAAAATCTTATCTCCGGTCTACAAAAAATTTCTCAAAATCAGACAACAAAATCTCCAAATTTTCATCGAATTAAACCAAAATTGATCAAAATTCAAAACCTCGATTGCTTCGTAGAATCGGATGATGTTGGGATGATCGATGGTACTGAGAATCGAAATCTCTTTGAGGAGATTATCTCTGACTTTAGGGCTAAGAAGTTTCTTATCAATCTCTTTCACGGCGACTTCTAAACCGGACGATCGGTGTTTGGCTAACCACACCACCGCGAATGAACCGAACCCGATTTTCGGGCCAAGTTCGTAGTCACCCACAAGTCGTGTCGCGTCCATTGTTTCGGGTTTTTGGGTTTTGACCCGGTTTTAAACTTTCGGATCCTCCTTGCTTGAATCAGCCTCCATTGTTTCTTTCTACTAGTACTACGAACACAAGATTTTGAAATAAAAATCAAAACTTTATAGGTTTTTCTGGATTTAGGAAGAACAAAAACTGTTTTTTTTTTTGTTAAACGAAAGGAGACGACGGTAAGTGATTAGATTTATATATATTATATACAGTAAAGAAATCAACTTTTTTTTTTTTTTTTCTTTTTTAACTTTTTGTTTCGTTTTTAGATTTTGTTTTAGCTTATGAGCAAAGAGTTTCTTTTACTTGTTGTAGTCTGAGAAGAAACCTTCAAAAAAAATTGACGTCTTGAATCCAAATTCCACAAGGAAATTACGTAGGAAATATCTCAGAATATTGCTTTTCTTTATTATATTATTAATCAGTCTTTTTTATTTCGTACCTTATAAAAAAAGGTGTTATCAAAGTTAAGTCTTATTAAATCTACCGAAACTATAGTTAAGTTGTTTAATGGTTTTCTTTATATAATAATCTACAAGTTAGTTTCAACAATAGATCTCAAAATATGGTTCTTTTGTACTAGTTTTTTGTTAAATTTTTGACATTTTATATCCAAAGGTTAGATTCTACGATTATCTCTTCAGAACAATTAAAATTGATTTGCAGAAAAACGTAATTTTTGATTTGCAGAAAAACGTAATTTATGATTTAATTGCCGATAAAATGTGTAAGTTTACAAAATGGTTGTATTTTACTCCATGATTTATCTATTAATTTTGTATGTGAGTTTTTATTTGTATGCTATAATAAACTATCATTTTTTCATGGTATCACATATATATTTTATTTCATATGGATATATATTTTTTTAAATACACTCAATTTTAACGGGTTAAAACTTAAAAGTTTATGAGTTATACAAATTACAACAGTATTGTGAAATGATGATTACATTAAATGTAGGCTTCTTTTTACTAAGCCGAATAAATGAAAAAAAAACCCCAATAATTCGGTCAATATCTTGTTTGATATTAGTAATCTGTATTGAAGCCATCGGATTCATATTAGTCGACATGGTGGCTCTAAATGGTATCAGTTTAATGGTTCTACCATTGCCTTAATTATTCTACTGACACCATTCGTTTAATGGTTTTACTGTTAGTTTAATGGTTCTACTATCAATTTAATGGTTATACTGTCAGTTTTTGTCTCTAGAATGATTCTGTTGTTGGTATAATGGTTCTACTGACACCATTTAACTTTCTTTTATTTTGCCAGATTCTGCTAAAAATTTAATTATTCTACCAGAAATTTAATCATTTTGTTGTTACCAAAGCTTGTATTTATATTATCACGTTGTTTAAATGTCAAAATAAAAATGTACATGATTTTGACGGATACAAAAACTATAATTTAATGATATTACTATACATTATTTAAATCATATAGTTATCGCTAATGAACTAATCTACTCCTACGAGATCTTTTGGTACGGTGATAATCTGACAACTTATAATTAAAAAATCAGTTTATTAATGCCACATCACCTTTGTCCTAGCATAATCAGTGGGACCAGCATTAGTTATCACTTATCACGCAATAAAATAACGCACGTGAAAGTGCCACGTAACTCAACATAAGCCAAGCCCATTAGAGCCAATTTAGGCCCAGTAATATAATCACCAGTACCAAACGGTCCATGATTAAGTTAGCCCATATAAATTTGGGCGTTTCGTCTATAAAATAAATCTCTCTTAATTTTGTTTATAGAAAATAGAAAGAACAATGGAATTGTAAAAGAAATAATACTTAGTTTAAGACTTTATGACGCTTAAGAGAAACTACACCTAAGTGTATGTGTAGGGTATTTTAAATAACATTACAAAATGTTACTATTGTGTTGGTGGAAGAAGGGAAAGCGACTAAACTTAAAGAAACAAAGATGTGATCATATTTGTGAAGGGACAATGGAGTCTCTTTGATCTTTATCTATCGTCTTTATTTGGTTGGACCACCTTCACCTTCCTCTTCATTACATTCGTCTTTCATATATAGCCGAATTTTCGATATCGAAATATCCAAAAAAATAATTAACATGTTTGTGTCAAATGGAATATGTTTAACTTTACGAGTTTCCAACTTAAAATGAATTTAAAAGTGAGCCTATTGGTGTATGCATGTCTAATCAATTGTTTAACAAAATGTGACGTAGTTAGGTCATCCTCATTGCACATTTTTTATAGTCTAATTAGGTGGTCTTATAATATAAAATTATTAAAACACACACTCTCTCTTCCTTTTACTCAACTTTATACCTTCTCTTTCATCATTTTACTCAATTTTTATTAATTTTATATTTAAACATTTTCTCTTCCCACAAAAACACTCTAAAAAATGTCCAATTTTAGACATTCTCTCTCTTCCTTTTCCTAAACACACTCACTATCTACTCTCTTTACTCAAATTTTATTAATTTTATATTTCAATATACCCCACAAAAACACTCTCTTTCTTCTTTTTACAACCATTTTAATAATTTTATATTATAAGACCACCTAATTAGACTATAAAAAATGTGCAATGAGGATGTCCTTAGTAGCTGAGTCTAATCAAGCAAAGACGTTTGTAGACGCCTTTTATATATATTTTATTTTATTTTTTGAAAGCTTAAGGTTGGGATCATGAGCAGCTGACTTTTGCAGATCCATATATATTATACATATTGAAGAAATGTGTGCATGTCTATTGTAAATGTAAGTTGACAAAAACAAAACAGTAAATGTAAAAGGTTCTTACACGTGTTGTATATAATGCAAAAGAATATTTTGATATTATATAATAAGATAACAAGAATATATTCATGAATTTAAAACTAATAATTAAGACATATATCCAATTTTGCATACAATTGAATCATCTCTCTCAGCTAACTTGGGCTTGATTCTTCTGTATCCCTCTTGCCATTGCTACCCCACCTTCACATGTTTTTGCATCTGTATTTTTCTAATCCCATCTGCATTTTTTTGTTCATTTTCTATTTTCATATGTCTATTATAAGGTCAATTAATAAAACCACCAAATGTACTTTTTGAAATAAGTTTATGAATATGTGGTCAGTGTGTGTGTGTGTGAGTGCGAACCCTAAAGGTCAAGAGATGAAGTCAAGTCAATACTAAAGTCTAAAAACTCTTACTCTTATATGTAATCATCGTAAAAAATGTAGTATGTTCAATTTCTTGATATTTCATTTAATAAAAGCACTAGTTCATATAAAACAAATTATTTATTTAATAAGTAATTTTTTGAGTTTTATAGATGATCCTATTACGCAAACAAATAAAATATAAAATCTAACTTTATTTCCAAACGAAGTGATAAACTGATGATAAATTTAATTTTGAAGATCCTATATATTCCAATATATTTCATTAGGTTTCACCTTCCTTTCAATATATGGTTCCTAATAATTTTCATAACTCATTAGTCGATTTGTTTCCTAGAGATGAAATTATCAAAGTAAAGTCGAGAAAAAGAACTTATAGTATACAAAAGCCAATTCGTAGAATAATATGGACAAATTCAATGCTCGTAACGTATAAAGCTTTTGCTATCAGAATAAAAAGCAATTCGGAATTAGATACGAAAAGTAAGAGTTTATAAATCTATATATCTACATGAAACTTTTCAAAACCCATGCTATAAATAAAGTTGTTAAAATAAAATAAATTTATCGATCAAAAATTAAATTCAATTAAATAGAACCCCTAAAGGGTTGGCTAGGGATAGAGAGTCCTAGACCCTGGGGGCAAATGACAGTTGGAACATGTTGTCGCCATTATCGCACCATCCATCTTCCATTTTTGTTATTATTATTATTAATAAGCAAAGTGGCCCGCCTTTTATTTCACCACTACCCCCTCTGATTGCGACTAATCGTATCTATATACAATCAAAAACAATAATCTTTTCTGTTATGTTATTTTGCTTTCTTTTCCTCTTCCCATAATATGGTCGCGGTATACAACACATGATACTAGATTTGTTTAACACGAATCTCGTGTCGCTCCAAAAAATCCTAGGCGACATCAAATCATACCAAAAAGGAAAAACCCTAACCAAATCATTTAGGAAAAAATGTGATATGTTCCAACCGAAATTCAATTCAAAAGCTATATAGGAACTGATTCGAGGAGCAGCTCCTCAAATGGCATGGTAGAAGGAGATTTGGTTCTCGTATGCGACTCCTAAATACTTTTTCTATGTGTGGCTTGCGATTAGGAATCGATTGTCTACGGATGATCGTATGCTTAAGTGGAATGTTGGTGCTAATGATACATGTATTTTTTTCCAAAGCAACATCGAATTGATAAATCACATCTACTTTACATGTAGTTTTCGGAAAAAGTTTGGAGAATTTTGAATCACAAGTTGCTAGCTCTACAATATACAACATATTGGAATCTCATCATGGGGTTATTGGTGGCCACATCGTGTGACCATATTCATCTCTTCCTTTTGAGGTATGTATTTCAAGCATCACTTCATATAATATGGTGAGAGCGTAATGATCGGCGTCATGGGAAAACTCCTTTGCCACCTATGCAATTGATCCAATTCATCGACAAACAAGTTTGGAACCGTTTATTGGCGATTAGAGCGATGGGTGATGATATAACACATTTTTGGCATGTTTTGACCCTTGTTTTGTAGGGTTTATCGAGTCTTTCTCCCTTGTATCGAGTCTTTTCAGGTCTAAAAGTGGCTGGAATGAAGAATTGGAGTTTGCTAGGAGGCTTGGTGGAAAAGAAAGGAAAACGCGATCTTTTTGGAGATTTTAAAGTAAAAAAGGATCACCTGCTCTCTGAAACGATGTACCTGCTCCCCAGAAGATTGACTTTGAAGATTCTCATTAAAAGTGAATATTCACCATGAAGATTTACCCTAGATTCACCCAGTCGCCGCAGCCTTTAAAAAAGAAATACTTTGGAGAATAAAGGAAACGCTTTCTTTTGCCTTTTTACACACGTTTTTGGATCGAAAGAACCCTAGGGAGATTTTTGCTTCTTTGCTTTTGGATTTCAAGTCTTGTTCTTCCACTTGTGATTGAAGTTTTCTTGAACCCTTTCTCTTTAATTAATTCCATGAATTCTTTCATCTCTCTCTGTGTTTTTCGTTCCATGATGTGCGAGTAGTCATCTTTGTTAGATTAGGGTTTTCAAAGGGAACTTAGAGATTCATGAACTAAAGCATAGATAGGACTTCATACATATTTTGATATCTTCATCTAATGTCGAATTTAATGCCTAGACTAGCTTGATCACCTAGCCTTTGATTTTAGGTTAAATTTACTCATCAAAAGAGTAAATTGCTTGAATAGACTTAGATGGGCGTGTTGATCCTTATCCAACGACAGTTGAAGTTAAGGCAACCCGTGAACTTATCAATCTTAATCGCTAATGCTTGTTAACCTCTTTAGGCTCAAACGACAGTTTAGGGTGCTAGATTGATTGATAAAGTTGTTGATGCCACGAAAGTGGATCCTCATAAAACCGTGATTGTGTTCTAGATTGGTGCTTGAATTAATGTCCTGAATAATTGCTTAGTTCTTGATGATCTATCCCCTGAGATAATTACCCTAGTCTAACGGTTTTATCATATTTGTTTACAACCGATTTTTACTTTGTTTTGCTATTTAATTTGTGACACTTAAACCAAACCACTTGAATCGCTTAGCTAGAATTGTGTTTAAAGGAAATAAAGTGTATTGCCGGTCCCTGAACGAACCTAAATCTATATCTACATCGGATTAGTAATTTAGGACTTTAGTTCTTAAAAGAGGGAAAAATCTTGTTATCAAATTGGCGCCGTTGCGACGGGGACCTACTTCGATACCTTTAGTTTTAAAATACGTTTCTAGACTAAGTACTAATTTGTTCTTTTTGTTTCTCTTGCTTTTGTTTCAGGTGCATGAAACCAAAGTCTACCCGAAAGAGTCGACAAACACCTCTCGTATATCTGAACAACTGGGAACTTGCAAGACTATAACGAACCAACCGAAAGACAAAGTCTAATATGGTCAACATGGAGGACCAAACAGACATTGACATGGTAGCCGAGATGAAGAGGCTACAAGATCAGATGGCTCAGCAGCAGCAAAACCGTGACCAGCAGCAAGAACGTGCTATTGGGGATATGGACAATCCCCATGCCTTTTACAGGAACCGAGCTACAATCGTTCCTCCTGGTGTTTTGAGGACCGATTATGAGATCAAGCCTCAGCTTATCTCGCTGGTAAAGCAGCAGTTGTTCCATGGACTCCCTGCTGAAATTCCGATGGACCATATAGAGAACTTCGAGGATATTTGCTCCACGACAAGCTCTAATGGGATGAACCCGGATTTCTTAAAGTGCAAGCTTTTCCCCTTCTCGCTCGCAGAAAAGGCTTCACGGTGGCTCAAGTCCTTACCGGCTGGATCTTTCATGACTTGGCATCAGTGTAGGGTAACGTTTCTGGGTAACTTCTACACCAAGGCCAAAACCGCGGGTTTGAGAAACAAGATCTCCACGCTTCAGCAACAAACTGGAGAATCTTTCTATGAGGCATGGGAGAGGTTTAAGGAGTACAAGAGAGAGTGTCCACATCATGGATTCACCGATGAGAACTTGCTGGGTATTTTCTACGACGGTGTTGATTGGGACTACCGTAACACATTGAATGCTGCTAGTGATGGTGACTTGATGACCAAAATGAAGGATAGTGCTTACAAGCTCATCGAGAACCTAGCCGTAAGCTCAAGCAACAAGTCTCAGGAATACGATCGGACTACGAAATCCAATGGAACGGATTCTCGTAAGACTGATGACCTAACGGCTAAGGTCAACTTGCTGCTCAAAGGGAACTAAAGGATGGTTCATTTTGCCGATGAGAGCGGAGAAGCACTAGCTGAGGATATGACCGATGGATGAGATTGTGATCAGGAGGAGGTAAGTTACGTGAATGGACAGGGGTATGTCCGAAACCAGGGGTTCAACCAAAACTAAAGGAACCATCCAAATTTCTCTTACAAGAGCACGAATGTAGAGAACCCGCAGGATCAGGTCTACCCGCAGCAAACCGGTTATCAGAACCAAAAACCTCAGGATAAGAGTTTCCAGAAAACGGCACCTCAAGGTTTTCAAGGTAAGACGTTCGTTCCGTTTCAAGGTCAAAAGCCCAGGTTCAACAACTTTCAAGCTCCTGCGAGCTCCGGTCGTACTTCTCAGGATGAACTTAAGAGCATGATGCAACAATTAATGGAGAACCAGAAGAAGACGGCTGCTGAGATAAACACTAAGGTAGAGTCCATGTACTCAGACCTCAACGGTAGACTTGAAGCAGTGACTAACCATGTTAAGAAGCTTGATACATAAGTAGCTCAAACCGCAGAGGCCATCAAAAGCCCACAGGGAGTGTTGCTAGGTAAACCAATTGCAAACCCCAGAGAGTTTGTGAATGCAATCACGCTGCAAAGTGGAAGAACTGTTCCACGGGTTGTAGGGGCAGTAGCTGAGAGCTGCCTAGAAGCGTCTGAAGAGCAACCGCTTCAACAGGGAGCGCCTGCTCCAGCTGAGACACAGGGGGAAGCAGTTGCTGGACCGTCTTCTCCTGTGCTTAGACCGAATGAGCTGGTTGATCAAGTTTGGTCTCGTGTCTACAAACCCCCAGTCCCTTACCCAGTACCTCAAAGGAAATCGCAGAAGGATTTAGAGGAGGCAAAGTGTAAGGAGATGTTGGATCAACTTACGGTAAGGCTAACATTAACCGATGCTATCCAAATGATGCCGACCATGAAGAAGTATGTTAAGGGTTTGATTACCGGTAAAGGCTCATCAGAGCGAGGTGCCACGTTGGTGTCTAAGGATTGTAGTGCTGTGCTGCAAAACAAGATGCCAAAGAAGCTAGATGACCCCGGGAAATTTGTGTTAGCCGTGCAGATTGGTTCTATGTGTTTCAAGTATTCCTTATGTGATTTGGGTTCAAGCGTGAACCTCATGCCCTATTCGGTTGCAAGGAAACTTGGTTATAATAACTTCAAACCAACCTGTATTTCTTTGGTTTTTGTTGACAGGTCGGTGAAGCTACCCATGGGGATTCTAGAGGACTTATACGTCGGGATTGGCAACACACTGATCGCAGCTGACTTTGTGGTGCTGGAACTTGATGAAGAACCGAAGGATCCCTTGATCTTGGGGCGTCCTTTCCTGCGCACAGCTGGTGGATGTGAGGAATGGTATAATTGGTCTCCAGCTGGGAGACATTATCATGGAATTTGAGATGGATGGATTGCTCAAAAATCCAACCATTAATGTGCAAACCTTTGCCATTGAGGGCAACCTCGAGATCTCGGAGAAGGAGATTGAAGAAATCCTAACTGATGATCCGCTTGATGTGGTGCTGACCAAGGCCGGAAGCGAACATGGGTATCTGAGTGAGGATGCAGTCAAGCTAGCCAGGATGTTGGACTCGAATCAGATGGAAAAGTCTACAGGTTTCTTAAATCTCAAACCGGATGATGCTGAAGGAGCACCTGCACTAGAGGATGAGGCCCCAGCTCGTGGAAACACTGTTGACAGCCCTTGGAGCGAGCTGAAGGCTCCAAAACTCGAGCTCAAAACCCTTCCTGCCGGGCTAAGGTACGCGTTCCTAGGCCCTAACTCTACTTATCCCGTGATCATTAACGTGGAAACTGCCTTGCTTTTATGCGAACTTAGGAAGTATAGAAAGGCTTTAGGTTATTCGCTAGATGATATTCCTGGAATCTCACCTGAACTTTGCATGCATAGGATACACCTATAAGATGAGTCTAAGAATTTTATTGAGCATCAGAGGAGGTTAAACCTGAATCTGAAGGACGTAGTTAAAAAGGAAATCATGAAACTTCTAGAAGCGGGTGTAATTTATGCGATCTCGGATAGTAAGTGGGTTAGCCCGGTTCACATAGTACCTAAGAAAGGCGAAATAACTGTGATCACTAATGAGAAAAATGAATTAATACCTACTAGGACAGTCACTGGCCATTGGATGTATAATTATTATAGGAAGTTGAACGCCGCCACTAGAAAAGATCATTTTCCCCTGCCGTTTATTGACCAAATGCTTGAGAGATTGGCTAACCTTCCATATTATTGCATTTTAGATGGTTATTCAGGTTTTTTTTCAGATTCCTATCCACCCGGAAGATCAGGAGAAAACGACATTCACATGTCCATACGGCACATTTGCTTATCGCAGAATGCTGTTTGGCTTGCGCAATGCTCCTGCGACTTTTCAAAGGTGCATGATGTCAATTTGTACTGACTTGATTGAGGACATAATGGAAGTTTTCATGGACGATTTCTCCGTCTATGGAAGCTCTTTTTCCGTGTGTTTGTCGAATTTGTGCAGGGTGTTGCAGCGATGTGAGGAGAAACATCTCGTGCTTAACTGGGAAAAATGCCATTTCATTGTTCGAGATGGTATTGTGTTGGGTCATCGGATTTCTGAGAAAGGTAAAGAGGTTGACCGAGCAAAGGTTGAGGTTATGATGAGTTTGCAACCGCCGGATTCAGTCAAGGGAATAAGGAGTTTCCTAGGTCATGCTGGATTTTACCGCAGGTTCATCAAAGATTTTTCGAAGATAGCAAGGCCACTCACTCAACTCTTGTGTAAGGAGACAAAATTTGAGTTTGATGCAGCATGCCTTGAAGCTTTTCACACGATAAAGGGAGCTCTGGTATGTACCCCTTTTGTCCAACCACCGGACTAGGATCTCCCTTTTGAAGTGATGACGGATGCAAGTGATTACGCTGTGGGGGCTGTTTTGGGTCAGAGAAAAGATAAGAAGCTCCACGTGATATACTATGCAAGCCAAACTTTAGATGAAGCTCAGTGTCGATACGCTACAACCGAGAAGGAACTTCTAGCAGTTGTGTTCGCCATTGAAAAGTTCAGGACTTATCTTGTCGGTTCCAAGGTGATTGTGCAAACCGACCACGCAGCTTTGAAGTATTTGCTCACCAAAAAGGACGCTAAGTCGAGACTCTTGAGGTGGATTATTTTACTCCAGGAATTTGATCTTCATATTATTGATAGGAAAGGGACAGAGAACGGAGTTGTTGATCACTTGTCATGCATGAGGGTTGATGACGAGGTACCTCTTGATGATTCACTTCCAGATGAACACGTTTATACAGTTGGAGTCTGTTTGCAGGAACAGTCGGTCTAGACAGGAGCACATACTCTGGGATCCTTTTGAGAGGCTATCTCGAGAGAAGTTATTCCAAATTTTCCTTGGTTTGGAGAAATAGAAAACTACCTAGCTGCAGATCAGGAACCGGTTGACTTTGTGGGTGACAAGAAGAGGAAGTTTCTCCGCGATATACTAAGGTATTTTTGGGACGAGCCCTTTCTCTACAAGCAATGTTCGCGATGGTATCTTTTGGAGGTGTGTACCGGATGAAGAGGTTCCTGGAATTCTCTTTCATTGCCATAGTTCGAATTACGCTGGTCACTTCGCTACCTTCAAGACGGTCTCTAAGGTACTACAAGCTGGGTATTGGTGGCCGACTATGTTCAAGGATGCACAGGATTTCATATCACGGTGTGATATATGCCAACGTCAAGGCAATATCTCTAGAAGGAACGAAATGCCTCAACACTTTATTCTGGAAGTTGAAGTGTTTGACGTATGGGGAATAGACTTTATGGGACCCTTTCCATCCTCCTACGGAAACAAGTATATCTTGGTGGCAGTTGATAACGTTTCCAAGTGGGTGGAGGCTATTGCATCCCCAACAAATGACTCCCGCGTTGTGGTGAAGATGATTAAGTCTATTATATTCCCTATGTTTGGAGTGCCGCGTGTGGTAATAAGTGATAGAGGCTCCCACTTCATCAACAAGGTCTGTGAAGGGGTTGTTGAAAAAGAATGGTGTAACGCACAAGGTAGCAACGCCATATCATCCACAAACTAGCGGTCAGGTTGAGGTTTCCAACAGGGAAATCAAGAGTATCTTGCAGAAGACCGTGGGAATATCTAGGAAGGGCTGGTCCTACAAGTTGGATGATGCATTGTGGGCTTACCGAACTGCGTATAAGACTCCATTAGGGATGACTCCTTTTCACTTGGTCTACGGGAAGAGCTGTCATCTCCCGGTTGAACTCGAGTACAAAGCAGCAAGGGCGGTTAAGTTAATAAATTATGACATCAAACCAGCGTTTGAAAGAAGGTCCATGCAGCTTCATGAGTTAGATGAGATTAGGCACCTGGCCTATGAGAGTTCTAAGATTTACAAAGAGAGAACCAAGCAATATCATGACAAAAGGATCCTCAACCGATCCTTCCAACCAGACGATAAGGTACTCCTCTTTAACTCTCGTCTTAAGCTTTTCCCTGGAAAATTGAGATCCAGGTGGTCCGGACCCTTGGTCATCAAGGAAATCCGTTCTTATGGAGCTGTGGTGTTGCTGGACACCAATGGAGCCGAGTTCGTAGTCAATGGACAGTGGTTTAAGCCGTATCTTGGCGAGACAAACCAAGCCGAGGGTGGATACATCCCCTTAGGCGATGCACAAAAAGCCTAAAAGGCTAGTCAAGTCAAGCTAATGACTTTAACCAAGCGTTGGGTGGGAGGCAACCCACCAGGTATAATTTCTAACCTTTTTCAATTTGATTTCTTTTTCTACTAACTTTGGTTTTTAGCTTTGAATTTTCAGAAAAAAAAAAATAAAAAAAAAATTAATAAAAAAATTTAAAAAAAAGAGACAGATGGAGCAATATCGATCGACAAGGAAAGGTGTCGATCGACAAGGATGGCTCTGGATACTGGGATTCGGACAGAGGCCCAGATGACGATCGCCAGAGGAAGATGTCGATCGACATAGGAGCTTCGGCCAAACTGAGCTAAGAAGAATATAGGACCACTTGCTCCCTCATGCGAGCCGCCTGCTCTCCTTGGTATATTTAATTTTTGAATTTCAAATTTTAAATAAGGCCCACCAAGAGGTAAATCAGAGAGAGAATATTTGCTGGACCCGAGTATTTATCCAAAAAGGGAATAATTTTTAAATCAGAATATTTTCCTATTTTATGGGAAATTAACTGATTTGATGGGACCCACATAATAAACCCCCCCTATATACTCGCGCCCAACATCTCCTCTCTCTCTCTTCCCCACGACTTCTCTTCTTCCATTAAAACACTTGAAGCTCTCTCAAAAACACAAATTTGTGAAATCTTCACGGATCTGTGCTATTTTTAGCTTGTTTCCATTCGATTTTTTGCCCTCTTTCTGAATATCAACTTCGTTTTTGAAGACTCGAAAGGTATGAACTCGAAATCTCCATTTTTCAGTCCGATTTTTCGAAGAACAAAGGTGAAATCGATGGTCAAAACTTGTTTAAATCTTCATGGGTTTGCTTTGAACTTGTTTCTTTGCTAATTTCGTCGCCCTAGGTTGTGAATTTGGCTTGAAATTGTTAATTAAAGTAAAACCCTAATTTTGAGATGAACCGCTTGAATCTTTGAAGAAGAAGGAGGTTGTTTAGTCTTTGATTCTTGATTATGATGAGCTGGATCTATTATATCTGCTAACCTAAACATGCATTCGTCGATTTTAAGAACCAACTGAGAAATTATTTTTGAGCAATTTTTGATGTTCATGTGTTGATGGTTAGACTCGGGTTTATGCATGTTGTTTTTGGCTTGTTCTTTTTGGTCATTGCAGGATGTCAGGACCAAGGACTTCAATTGGTAACCCCAAGAGCAAATCCGCCAAGAACAAGGGCATAGCTCTATCGGGTAACGACACACACCCATGGCCTAGACCCGAGGGTACAAAGTTCCCCATGCCCGATGATTCTCTCCCCGTTTACTCCGATAACACGTGGAACCAATCCGACGCGTTCTATTACAACAATTGGATGGAGATTACCATCAAGCCGACACGTTTTGTTTGCTCTAGCACCTTGAAGGGCTTGGGACTTCATAAAGGTGTGACCGACGTCCTTCTTCATACCCAATTACTCGAAGTGGCCTCCAACCCCGAAGTGCTCTACCCCGACTTGGTTTGGCAATGCTTGGCCTCGGCTTAGTTAGCATACAATAACCCAAAGAAGTCGGTTGCTTCCCAAGGGGTGCTCTCTTTCTTTCTCAACGGGAAGAAGTACTCCATCACCATCCACGAGCTTTGTAACCTTTACCAGTTCACTAAAACCCCGGAGGCAGTCAAGATGCCTCCCCGCCTCACAGTTTTTAATGCTTTTTGGGACTTCATCGCTCACGGTGCTTACTATTCTAGGAAGGCGGCCCAATCCTCTATCCGCAACCCATCGCTTCGGATCACCGCCAAGGCAATGTCCATCCTCTTGTTTGCTCGGGAGGATACTAGCAAAGTAAGGGTAGATGAATTGCTCCTTATTTATAACTCGATAAGGGATACCATCGCAAGGGAGCATGGGATGAGTTGTTCGTTGGAGCTGGTTGTCAACCTGGGAGCTGTCTTCGTGGAAGTAATTGCTGAGAAGAGGACCAAGGCTGGTTCGGGTAAGACCGAGAAGATTGGGAGTCTCTTGACCCGGTTATTTGAGTACCTCGGTTTGGACTTGCGCACCTCCACCTGCAATGAGGAAACTCGTGTGATGGACATCAACTTTCTCGACTCATGTGGGATCTTGGCAGACTCAAACTATCTATCAATTTACGTCCCGCGACGAATGTACTTTGTTTTGCAGGTTTCCCCAGCCTTCTCTGACCGAGCTTGATGTTCTAGCCAACGTCGGATTCACTCCTAGACCCGCTTATCTCTGCTCCGAAACTGGAGATCCTATCTTTCTAGAGAGCACCCCTGTGGGAGCAGCTGCTCCCGAAGACATCCTTAGTGATGAAGAGATAGAGGACTTGGAGGACGAGACCGCAAATGTGCAGCAATCACGTACCAACTGGTGCAGGCCTTACCATAGCGAGGTCACACTCCGGGACATTCCAGAAAACCCTTCGGACCAGGAGTACCGTAATTGGATGGTGGACTCCACCAAGAAGAATAATGGACTGATGCGTCGCATACTCCACATGCTCCAGAAGAGTTGCAACGGTTCTAAGGCCACTTCTTCTGCGTCATCTACATCTGCTGCTCCACCGCCTGCCTCTCGACCGTCTGCTCTATCAGCTGCTGCACCATCTCCGTCAGGACGTATGACACGCTCCTCCAAGCGCAAGAAGCCCACCACCGATGAAGATGAAGATGTCGACCAAGATGACATCAATGCTATGAGCGATGATTAGTCGCTCTTCTATCCCACCCTTTGTTATGATAAGACCTTTTTCTTTTCTTGTTCTTTTCTTTTCATTTGGACTTATTTATTTCTCTCTTTCCCTCTTCCTTTTCTTATTTTCAGACCGGGACGGTGTGAAGTAAGTCTGGGGGAGATGATACTGATGTCGTTTATTTTGGATGTTTATTTTTCTTATGTCCTTTTGAGTCGGTTTTTTTTGTTTGATTTTATCGAGCCAAGAATTTTTAGTTGGGAATTAGGACTTCATTCTATGATGATTTCTGAACCACCTGTGCTAATTAACTCTCTTTCTAGTGACCATTTCTTCAGAGCGTGGATTACAAGGAATAGCTGGAACACTTCAATGCACCATCTTCCAGGTTTCATATTGACCAAAAATTCTCTCGCTATTAACACTAGGTTAGGGAAACGAATCATATTTAGGACTTCTTTTTCCTTTTACCACTCTTGTTGTTCCTGAGTAGCTAGCTCATTTTTAGCTAGTACCCTCCTTTAGTCTTACCTCTTTTCAAGCCCCTTGCCTTCTTGTTACTTCATTGTCACATGTGCAGCATATGTGCAAAAGGGCCGGAGAGAGATGGGTCGACACAGCCTCTAGATCACTCGTTCTGAAGGACAGAGCACCCGCTTTTATTTACGAGGTTTTGTGGAAGAAGGAGTAGAAGAAACATCATTGAGACTCACTTGGGTATGTACATTAAATCTGATATCTTCGTGTTTGAGAGGCATAACTGTATAATCAAAACCCTCTTCATCATTCTTTTATCCAAAAAAAAAAAAAATTATTTTATTTTCGATGATGAAGAGTGGAAATCTGTAAAAATAAGTGTCTCTCAAGCCCAGCTAGTGTACCCAAGGTGGATAGTTGGTTTATGAAGGGAAGAATGAAAGAAGGATGGAATGAGTGATTTAGAGAATGTGGAGCATCAAATAGACCCACTCTCTCTTGCAATTTTGTGCGATATCCTGCATCCTCTACGAGCACCTGGTAACCCTTAAACACTCTAAACACTTTGAACTCCACCTTTAAATAGCCAATACCCTTTAGTGTCGTCTACCCTACGTAGTGTTTTTAGCGAGACCCTCGCACAACTTTGATGTGCGAGTTTGTGTTTGGGAAATGATATTTGGTTGAGAAGTGTGTTGAGGATGTTTTGGCAAATCTTTGTTGTTCGTAATCTGGATTATGTGGTCTGCAGATTGAAAGCCAAAGGTACGGTTCACTGAGAATAAAAGAGTTTTCACATTTTCAAACCTTTTTCCTTTACTTAGTTTTGAGTTTGTTTGAGGACAAACAAAGATCTAAGTCTGGGGGAATTGATATAGCACATTTTTGGCATGTTTTGACCCTTGTTTTGTAGGGTTTTATCGAGTCTTTCTCCCTTGTATTAAGTCTTTTCAGGTCTAAAAGTGGCTGGAATGAAGAATTGGAGTTTGCTAGGAGGCTTGGTGGAAAAGAAAGGAAAACGCGATCTTTTTGGAGATTTTGGAGTCAAAAAGGACTACCTGCTCTCTGAAATGATGTACCTGCTCCCCGGAAGATTTACTTTGAAGATTCTCATTAAAAGTGAATATTCACCAAGAAGATTTACCCTAGATTCACCCAGCCGCCGCAGCCTTTAAAAAAGAAATACTTTGGAGAATAAAGGACACGCTTTCTTTTGCCTTTTTACACACGTTTTTGGATCGAAAGAACCCTAGGGAGACTTTTGCTTCTTTGCTTTTGGATTTCAAGTCTTGTTCTTCCACTTGTGATTGAAGTTTTCTTGAACCCTTTCTCTTTAATTAATTCCATGAATTCTTTCATCTCTCTCTGTGTTTTTCGTTCCATGATGTGCGAGTAGTCATCTTTGTTAGATTAGGGTTTTCAAAGGGAACTTAGAGATTCATGAACTAAGCATAGATAGGACTTCTTACATATTTTGATATCTTCATCTAATGTCGAATTTAATGCATAGACTAGCTTGATCACCTAGCCTTTGATTTTAGGTTAAATTTACTCATCAAAAGTGTAGTAAATTGTTTGAATAGACTTAGATGGGCGTGTTGATCCTTAGCCAATGACAGTTGAAGTTAAGGCAACCCGTGAACTTATCAATCTTAATCGCTAATTCTTGTTAACCTCTTTAGGCTCAAACGACAGTTTAGGGTGCTAGATTGATTGATAAAGTTGTTGATGCCACGAAAGTGGATCCTCATAAAACTGTGATTGTGTTCTAGATTGGTGCTTGAATTAATGTCCTGAATAATTGCTTGGTTCTTGATGATCTATCCCCTGAGATAATTACCCTAGTCTAACGTTTTTATCATATTTGTTTACAACCGATTTTTACTTTGTTTTGCTATTTAATTTGTGACACTTAAACCAAACCACTTGAATCGCTTAGCTAGAATTGTGTTTAAAAGAATTAAAGTGCATTGCCGGTCCTTGAACGAACCTAAATCTATATCTACATCGGATTAGTAATTTAGGACTTTAGTTCTTAAAAGAGGGAAAAATCATGTTATCAGGTGATTATAGATACGAAAGCGGAATAGAAGCATGGTTTGCTTCAAAAATAATTTTATCCAACTCATCTTTGATATAACACTATCATATTTCAAAACAAATGATGCACTAGTTATAAAAAAAATCATTTAGTATATTTCTAGTGCAACAACACCGTTCACAAATAAAATGGAATCGTCAATATTATAGAGAAAGACGCTTCATTAACTAGTTCTTTCTTATTTCCAGTGTTTTGAAAACCGGATCGGACCGGGGGTCGGACCGGGTTCAACCGTGAACTGGCCAGCTAATCGGGTTGGGTTGACCCGGGTTTGAGGTTTTTTTTTTTTTTTTTTTTAAATTTCCATTTTTTATATTTAAATTTTTTATGATTTAAATTTATAGAAACAAATACTAGTTTTGAATTTATTAATTTTTGTTATGGTTTAATGTTTTTTATTTTTTTACATATAAACTTAACTATTTCTCATTAAATTTTATCTTTGAATAGTTTTGTTTGTTATTAAAATGATTTTCCTAATTTTTAAAAATATATGTTTATTCAAAAGCTATATTATATATTTGGAATTTTGGATATTATAGTTATACAAAACTATTTATATTACTATTTTTTAAAAAATTATTAAACCTGGTTCGACCCGGTCGGACCACATTGACCCATGACCCAAAAGTTTCTCCGGTTCGGTTGCCGGTCCAGTTTTCAGAACATTGCTTATTTCCTTTATATTTTTAAAATTGTAAACCGTATTTATAATAGCCTTATCAAAATAGAAATTTTGGGATGAGGGAGAGACTAATGGTAAAAAGGGTTAGTTAGAGAAAATAGACTAATGGTAAAAAGGGTTATCAAAATAGAAATTTTGGGATGAGGGAGAGACTAACGGTGTAGGTAGATAGAGAAAAAAATAGCAACTAGACTTTAATTAAAAGAGTACTTAAGTGTAAATGTGTAATGCAAAGCTTAGGCTTAGTCTATAATTTATAAGTAGTGGTCCTTACCCTAAACTATTATTTAACACTCCTTCACATATCTCTACACATACTTCCATAACTATCCTCCCACCATATTACTCTACCATTCCCATTTCTTATATATTTCATTTTTGTCATAGACCACATTAGTTTTTTTTTACAAATATCTCTTTATGAACCATAGCATAATACTTCCCATCTCTAGTTAAATGCTACTATAAGTTTCCATCTCTTTTTATTAAAACCGAAGAGCTTCAAACTTTTGACATATGTTTTTTCGAAAAAACTAACTCATACATTATCGATCCGTTTTTTTTTAATCCTGAGAAAACGAAGCATTGATTAACAACAAAAGAAAAAAAATGTAGATTCTCGAATAATTTACATTACAAGTATGAATAACTATGTTGTAATTTGTGTTATCTTCTTCATTAATCGTCAAGGCCACATCATATTATATCAATGGCAAAGTTTTTGCATTTGAAGGTCCAATTCAAATTTAAATCTAGAATAAAAAGGAAGATTTATAGAATATGAATAGAATTATATAGAGAGGTCCCGGGGCTATAAGGGTATATGCTTTGAAAAGGGCGACGCTACAACGTCTCCTTCCTAATTTCCTCCATTTCTATACATAAAACATTTAATCAATTTTCACCATTTTTCATATTTTAGAAAGAGTTTTGTATTATTCGTCATTATTACTTTATAGAAAAAAACACTAAAAGAAATCCCACTGGCCAGCCGGATAGAGTAATATTTGGACGGATTAAATATTGCAAATAGTTGAATAATATGGTTTAATTTTAGGGGATCATGAAATAAAGAAAACAAAAAGTGGGTGAGTAGTATATACATTATGGAGTACTATTTATAAGTATGCAATTGCACAGGTGGGATATGTTTATTTAAATCTATGATGAATTACCATCAAATGAAAAAAAAAGATAAGTTTATCGCCTGAAAGTTTTGTGACCACTCAAATTATATATGAAATGTGAGATGAGAGTTTGGACCACATTGATCAATTCTTTCACCTACTCTTTGATTATTTTTAAAAAAATTCAAAAGATAACATGAACTTTAACCTTTGTTTAGATCAAGCCTTAATTGAGATTTAGTTAATTCCCTTAATTAAGCCGAAATGAGCCAAAGAGACATGAATGGTGGTTTGTCTCTTTCAGGACCACTCACCACGTACGTAAATAACGATAAGATTTAACATGAATTTACGTGAAAAGTATTTAGACAAGCTTTTAATTTGTATTGGGAGGGGTCATGTGAATGCCACGTGTCTTATTCTAGAACAACATGTGTATAATCTCGTAATGTTTATGTGATGTCGGTCTAAATAATTAGCTGTACTATACACAAAACTAAATGGTATCGATTTCGTTTTCGATTATAGAAGATTTATTATCTTTTCTATCAAATAAAACAATTTTTAAATCTTCGTCCCTAAAACACTAGATACTTTGGTCGGTCCACGAAAACTACACTAATCGTAGATTGGATTTTTTTTTTACTTCACGTGATTTGATATGATATATAAATATATAAAGATTAAAGCATAACATATACGTTTAGCGTAAATAATTCTTCTTTGAGCTTTTAACTTCGTAATAACAAATTTAAATTTCTAATGAAAAAAATGTTTATTCCTTTCTAAAGATTAGTAGTTCCTTCCTTTTCCCTTGTAAAAACATTTTTGAGTTTTCAGCTACACATAGTATAAATTTAAACATTTCATAAGAAGAAAGGAAGTTATGCATAACGGGATTCGAAATAAAACGAACATGATGAAATTCATAGTAACTAATTAGAAGAAACCAAAAAGTTCAGCCCACCATTTTCACAAATCGCAGATGGTGATGAATCGCTTTCGTTTAGTTTTATAAGTTCGAGGAAACATAAGACATTTCTCCGTAATACATAGACCTTATCTATTAGGCACAACAAAAATAATATCATAAAATATATTTTTTAAATAACGGAATCTAGATATATAGGGTTCGTATATTGTAATCATGGTTTCCAAAAGAGATGGTCATGAGTTTAAGTCGTCAGGTCCTAACTTTTCTCTTCTAGTAAACTTGTTCGGTTCAAATTCGAGAGCCAATACATACATATATGACCTAATAATAATGTTTTTACTGGCATAACAAAATGACAAAGGGATTGTGAGTCTGATTAATAAAACAAAACAATCACTTACATGTCAGCACTTACCCTATAGAATTAGTCAGTAGTAAAAATCGAATTATCTTCTGACCTTTTTAAACAAAAGACTCATTTATGCACATATGAATGGATTAATTCGTTGAATAGCCAAAAATATAACTCAAAAATTAACAAAAAATGTTTTATGTGGCAAAATTATAACCATTAAATCTAAGACTTTTGGTTAGTTTGTGAGTTACAATTTTGGGTTATAATACACTTACACGTTACAAATGAATTTTTCACCTTTTGTTTTTGAAATGAAATAACTAGATTGGGATTTTTTCCCTTTGGGACAGTTTTGAGGGCAAACACAAAAAAGTCAACAGTAAAGACCAAAACTATGAAACAACATGTCATCTTGTCCTTGTACAAGCAAATTGAGGCAACCCATCCCAAACAGCCTTACACCAGAGACCTCAATAATTAGCATTTATTATTCACTGTTCATAAAAAAATCCAATAATCTTCACTTTACTAATCTTTTAGATTTTTTTTTCCTTAAAAACAAAAACAAAACTCAATTCCTAATATCCCAACCATTTACTTTTTACTCGCATTAATACAATGAATATTATGACAGTTTGGCCGCCAAGAGAAAACATCAGACTCTTTTCATCTCAATAGTGTATAAATAATTAAATATTCTGAAATCTGTTTTTTTCTCTAATAATCAAATTTTTTTCTACATTTTGAGTATTTATATATAGATTTCTATTTACAAATCAAAATTACATAATATAGAAAATGAAAAAGCTAAAATAATTAAATGTAATAACGAGTAATGGAGAAAAAATAAAACGAGGATGGTAGAAAAAGGACAAGAAGCTCACATGAACAGAACCAGATTTTTCATGGGTCCCCTCTCTCTCCTCTAAGCCCATATCTCCATCAATCTTATATTACATGAACTCTCTCTCTCTCTCTCTCTTCTCTCTTGTTCTTGAAAGAAAGTTCCCAATTTCCTTTCCCTTTCTTGAAATTAAAAACTTCTTCCTCCATATAAACAATAGAGATAGAAAGCTTCAAAGAGAGAGAATCGTCCTAATCAGTGAAGTTAGGCAAAACACAAAAAAAAAACCCACTTTCTACTTTTGTATAATTAGGTCAAATCTCATCCACACCACCATACTCAAATTCTCCTCCTTTTCCTCAATTCCCGAATTAGGGTTTTCTCTCTCTCTCTTTCTTGTTATACCTAAAGATTGATTTCTTTTATGAATTCTTGAAAGATCGGAGATTTTCAAGAAGATGAATCAAGAAGAAGAGAAGCCACCATTAGCTTCTTGTTCAATGGAGAGATCACCAAGGGAACATATGTTTGACAAAGTAGTAACACCAAGCGACGTAGGGAAACTAAACCGACTCGTGATACCAAAGCAACACGCAGAGAGATACTTCCCTTTAGACAACAATTCAACAACAAACGAAAACAACAACAAAGGTTTGCTTTTAAACTTCGAAGATCGAAATGGAAACTCATGGAGGTTTCGTTACTCTTATTGGAACAGTAGTCAAAGCTATGTAATGACTAAAGGTTGGAGTCGTTTCGTTAAAGACAAGAAGCTTGATGCTGGTGATATAGTTTCTTTTCAAAGAGATTCTTGTAATAAAGACAAGCTTTTTATTGATTGGAGGAGAAGACCAAAGATTCCAGATCAACACTTCACTGGAACTATGTTTCCTCGGTTTTACTCTTACCCTTATCCTCAAATTCCGACAAGTTACGAAAGTCAGAATCTTTATCATCGGTTTCAACGAGATCTAGGAATTGGGTATTATGTGAGGTCAATGGAGAGTAACCATAATCATAATCCAACGGCTGTGATTGATTCTGTGCCTGTGATGATGCAAAGAAGAGAACAAGTTTCTTCTTTAAGAGGAGAGAAGAGGTTAAGGTTGTTTGGTGTTGATATGGGTTGCGGCGGAGGAGGAGGAAACGGTGGAGGAAGTGTGAATAGCACGGAGGAAGAGTCTTCGTCTTCCGGTGGAAGTATGACACGTGGCGGTGTTTCAATGACTGGTGTTGGCTCTTTACTTCAGCTGAGGTTAGTGAGCAGTGATGATGAATCTTTATTAGCAATGGAAGGTCCAAGTGTTGATGATAATGGTCACTTGTTTACAAAAAAAGGAAAATCTTCTTTGTCTTTTGATTTGGATTAGATGATTTATGAAGTTAAATCACACATTATATATATGATAAAGTATACATATATGTGACACACAAGGATGTCTTTCAAGATTTAATAATAATATCAAGTTTTATAAAGATTTGAAATTTGGTTACAACAATAACAAATTTAGTTTTTTTTTGTTGGTTTCTGATTTGTTCTTTAGAACAGTGTATTTCCTTAATGAGTCTCTTATTAGCTTTGGTGGGTCAGTGAATATATACAGAAGAGAGAACATTGGATAGGGATCAGTGTTAAACTTTAAAAAAAAACCATGTCCTTCTGGTCAGAAACTAATCAGAAGATATGGGCAGTCTTAGAAAAGTGAAATTTATATATGTATAAAAATGTATATAATATGTAGCATTTTGTGTGTAATGAGATTAAATGGTTATTGATCTTACTTTGTTTGGTTAATTTGATATGGCTGCTGTTCCTGCTATTGCTGCATTTTCTGAAGCTGTTGCTGTTGCTTATTTAGTCAAGCAGATTTTGCAGCTTGCAGGAGATGGGCAGAGACAAAAATGGATATCTATAATTTTATATGATTTTTATTACTATAGAGTATATAGACTTATATATATTAAATAATTCAGAAGTTTTTTCATCTGGGTAAGATTGTAAAGGTATGATCTGTTTTCACATATTGCTGATGCATTAATTGATATAGAAGTAAATGATTTATTTGATTATAATTTATTTTTCTTAGTTAACAATCTGGTTTCTTGTCTGGACCATTTGCACAACTCACACACACAAATACACTCTTAATTTAGGTCTTGTTCGGTGTGCCTATGCATGTGATTAACTCCTTTAACTACATTCCATTGGTAATATAATTTTTTTTAATTAAAGGTGAAGTAACATCATTAATACAATGTGATCAGAATTATCGATTATATATATACACATGAATCTGATTTCGTGTATATATTTTCTTATTTAGTTGTGCAAATATATAGCTACTATATATCGAATCCTTAGAATCTAGGGCTTATAGTTAAACAGCTTGATCCAATATGTGCTAAAAATATATTTTGAGAGGTGTAGATTTGTGGAGCTTTAGTTTATTGGTAGAATGTCACAGTAACATTAAATAAAAATTTAGTTAAAGCTTTTAAATAGAGCCTTTTGAAGGAATTTAAATAAATCTCAGGTCTTTCAACACAATATCTGAATGCATTTTTATGTCAAAAAAAAATATCTGATTGCATGGGCAGGGATATGAACATGAAACATTTGTTCTATAACATGTAGATTATATAACAAAAGTAAAATATATAAAGACGTTATTTCACCATATTTCATAAGATAAGTTTTCTCTTACGTTGACGTGTATATATAGAATGTGTGTATGTATGTATCGATTTGCTACTTTTGTGAGGAATCTTTACTTGAAAAGGAGATATAAATCTATAGAGTTTTTTACCCAAAACAAAACATTATAGTTCGTTAAACTAAGCAAAAACCAGGTGCATGTCAGCTAAAGTTAATAGGCTATACATACCATAGCTGTGAAAAAAAAAGCCATCGAAATAAGCGAGGGCTATTACCTATAGATCACACAGTGTAATCATATAATTGCCTACATAATGCAGATGAGATCTTATTAGCCTGAGCTACGAATAATGATAATTCTGATATGTCCATGAGCCACGTATATCCCTTGGCGATAAATTAATCTAAAATCCTTTTTAAGTTTTTTTTTTAGCATTTTAGTAAGCAAGCATGGGAAATGGAATTGTCCATAAATTCACTATTTTATATCCACGATCAAAATCTCTAAACAAACTGAATTGGGGGAAAAAAAAATTAGATGAACAACATATTTTGTGTCATTTTACAAATGACAAGTTATCAAATATATCGATAATTATTCCGTAAAATGTTTGAACAAAAAAATGTAAAAAATGGTTGCATTTTTCCAAGAGTTGTTAATGAGAATCAAGACCTTGTTTCAAATGTTCATTCTATTAATTAGGCAATCGTCCGGATTAATTTTTTGTACCACGTTCATGAAAGTTTTGACTTTTGTCTACTCTTCTTTAGGTTGTAAACTCATTAGATACTTTAAGTGACTGTCTTTTCTTGTGCATCGACATTTATCGACAAATTCTTGTGTACTCGTGTGGCTTGGTCGAGGTTGGGAGAAAAAGTTGAGCACTAGTTGTGAGACCACAAGCTGATTATGACAAAATTGAGTTTCGAGACTTTGATCCTATCATCATGCGTTACATTTTAGATTACATACCCGGTCAGGAATATAGAGAACTTTTCAAGTAAACCGATAGATTAATTCGAAACACTTGGTACTAAAGAAGAAAAGAGAAACTCTTGAATCAACTCAGTGATTCGAAACAATTGGATTGAACTAATACAGAAAAGTTTTCTGAGAAACCCCATCAATCAAAACGATCATTCAAACCATTTGGAACTAGGGATAAAAGTATTCTCTTTCGTCTGGCTAGAGACAACGAGGGGTTTATTGGTTTTGGTATTTTAGTGGATTTTGAAAATCCACACCGAATTCTATGTTATTCAATTAATCATTTAAAAGTCTTCATTAAAATTATATCTAATTCAATTAGTTATTCTCACATACTAATCAAAATACACATGTTAGATTTGAAAATCACAAAGATTTGTAAGTCTTATGTAGATTAAAATACCCATAACCAATAAACCCCCCTACTACTCTTCTTGTCCAAGGATCATGTATAAAAGTTGAGACCATTATATGCTCAATCTCCATTGATCAAATCTCAAACCAAATCCAAATTACTACTAACAATGGTGGATTCATCAAGTATATAACAGAGGAAAACAAACCAAATGAAGAAAATTGCATAACCATAACAACAACAAGGCAACGTAATTAAGAAATCTAAGCAACTTACAAAACCATTCTACGTGTGATATATAATGGATCTACAAAAGTATAACAAAAAAAAGCTACAAACAAATTCCTTCTCAGAAAACACCAACGAGAAGAGAGAGTCCAAGCAAGAAAAGCCAAACAATATGAATCAATAACAAAGCTTGACCAGGAACAGACGCACTTCCTGCGTTACCTGCTTCACAAGCTCCTCTTTTGACTACACGAGCGCCATTGCAAGCTGCCTCAGGACAACCACACACGTACGTGACTCCATCCGCTCCGCAAACCGGATCCGCCCGGAAACAGTTTATCGTGCACCCACTCCGATCCGAACTCCGATCCGAAGCCCTAGGGCAGATATCGCCGCCGGATTTATCTGGGAAATCATCGGCAGATTGTATTCCGATCAAGCAGAAACAGAGCAATATGAAGGTAACGATGCTCGGTGAGAACGAAGACATCATCGACCCAGAGATCCAATCGTAGAATTGAGAAGGAATTTTCCGATTTGCGATCAAGAATTGGAACCCTAATTTTGAGCGATTTGGGGATTTTTGAGATTTTGCGAAACCGTGTTGTTTGAATTATTGGTACAGAGCTGACCCACTCTAACCGAGTAAAGCAGATTACAGAAACTACACGCAGTTTTATATCTAAACCATTAAACAGCAGGACGTTTACTAAGACGGCGTCGTATTCGGACATAAAATATCAACGTTTACTCAGCAACCTCGGTTTGATGTCGGTCAATGGAATTTTTTAATTAAAGAATCAAACATTTTGTACAGCAACATTAAACTTTAAGGTTATGCAGATTCCACAGTTCAATGATCACAAAAGCATTCTATTTTACACTAATCAAGTTGCCTTCTCAAGTCGATGAGCCTTCTCCCATCCCGGACTGTCTGTGAAAATGGAGCCAGAACCTTGTTTAAACAAAAGAACTGTTTCCATGTCCTGAAATTTATCTCGGCTTCATCGATCTTTTCATGTTTAAAGACTTCTCTATCGGATTAGGTCCACTGCGACCCGAGTGGTTTTCACGGACGATCATTTCTTCCGGCATATCGTCATGCCATCGCCGACTGGTACCTGCATGAGCCTGGAATAACTCGTTGTGCTGGAAGAACAAAGCGATAGAAACCAGAGAAGATACAAACTCACCATACTAAAGCTTATGCGGTCATCATCCATTAACTTTTTGTTGAAATTCCTAATGCTGATGGTTTTCGCATCATTTACCTGTTTATGACTTATGGGAATTATGGTCTTATTCTCATTGGAATAGCTTTTAGAGAATGATTATGGTAAGATGCATACCATAGGATCTGCAACTCGTCCATGCCAAAGAACATTATCCATCACAATGACTCCACCAACTCTGACCTGCATCAACAGATATAACCACTTTGACACTATGGAAAAGAGAATAACATTATGATATTGATCTTACAAGTTGAAGAAGCAATTCAAAGTAGTCCTGATACATCCTCTTATCGGCATCAACAAACGCAAAATCATAGCTACAAATAAGTAAAACTGAAATGAGTCAATCATTTCAAGAAGAAGAAACAGTCCCTCAACACTACTAATAAAGAAGCCTATTGTATCAACCTGGATCCTTCACCGTTCTCAATCATGGACTTCAATGATTCTGCTGCAAGACCATGTTTCACAGTTACCTGACTAAGAGTAAACACACTAAAGAATCATGCAGTTGGTCATAATAATCGCTAGATATCGGATTGGCAAGAGAGTAAAATAGGCAACAGAGTACTGATTTTTTTCCCGCATTTTCCGGACTCACCTTGTGAGAGACTCCGGCAAGCTCGTAGTACCGCTTAGCAACTTCAAGACAGTTAGAATCCCTATCACAGGCAACAAGACACCCTGATTCCGGTAAAACCAATGCCACAGCCAATGATGAATACCCCTGATGAAAAACACAAGCTCGTTATCATTTTCGAAAGGAAACGATGAAAATGTTCAAGAAAACTCATAGGAAGAAGATTAACACCGTATAAACTCCAACTTCAATACATCTTTCTGCTCCAAGAATCTGTACAAGCATTGCTAGTAACTGTGCCTGCTCAGGAGATACCTACAGCCAAAATCAAATCTAAATCTATTCACAACAAATTTTGGTAGTGACAAGAACATTATTGTAACAAGTAGCATAAACCATGAATAGAACCCTAATCTTGAGGTGAAATCATTACCTGCATTTGACTACCTCGAAATTTGGAAGTCTCTTCCCGAAGTTGCCTTAGAATCTAAAATCAGAATCAAGTAAAAAAACCCTAAATCTGAGAACATCAAGACGAAAAATCAAAGCAGAGGAAGAGAATCAGAGATTTTACATATATACCTTAGGCTCGCGAACATTGGAGAGGACATAGTCGTAAATGCGAGGAGTGAGACTGATCACTTGTTTGTTACCGTACTTCTCATCTTCCGTCGTGACGAAATGAGCCGCCGCGATCGAGCAGTTTCCGATTAGCCGGCGACTGGATTTCAAACTTCTGACGACGGAGACTGGTGGCCGGTTAAGTAAAGTATCGGCCGTTCTATAAACCGGAATGGAGCAGCGGTTCAGGGCTAAACCGGTCGCCATTTTCTGCGAGGGGTTACAGACTTGGAATCTATCGGCTACGACTCCGATTAAACTGGGACGTGTCAGAATATCGTAGAATCGGGTCGGTCTTGTGTTGGATACGGGTCGGGTGATTTCGGGCGACGGAAGGATGAAGATAACTTAAATTAAGACGGAATTGCATGTAAAACCCTGAATATTTAAAATTTATCATAGGCAGACCCTGAACTATTGTTATTGAATAAATAACCCTTAAATTGTTTACATTGAATTGTTTACACAATTATATTTAATAAAAAGTATTTTTTAAAAAAAATAAGTTGAAATACAATGAAAACAAAAACCAGAAATTTGAGTGTTTAAACTTACACTATATTGTGTTTGACAAAAAAAAAAAAAAAAAAAAACTTACACTATATTATGTTTGACAGAACGAGCTTGGCACCGCTGACGATTAAAGACATAAGTCAATGACAGGATTCCACGTCCGCATTTTCAAATTATGTAAGGTTAACAATACTCAAAAAATTTTACTTAAATCCGAAAATCTAAAATCTTAGTTGAGTTATTTTTATCAAATTCATTTGAAATTCAGAAACACTTTAAGATCGAAAATCACATTGCCATAAAAATGAAACCGTTTAAAAGGTTTTTTAAAAGGTAGAAGTGGCGAGAAGTTTTGTTACCGTTAAGGGAAATATTTACACAATAATTATACCACTCAATAATTCTTAATTAAAATTCATTTGTAAGGTTAATTCTTAATACCACACAATAATCCGAATTTTCACAATTATGTAAGGTTAATACTCAAATTTATTTCATTAAAATCCAAAAAATCTAAAATATTAGTTTAGTTATTTTTGTCAAATTCATTTGGAAATTCAAAAACACTTTAAGATCGAAAATCACTTTGCCATAAAAATGAAACGGTTTAAAAGATTTTTTAAAAGGTAGAAGTGGTGAGACGTTTTGTTACCGTTAGGGGAAATGAAACTTTGCGCCAATGGAGGTGACTTAGTACAGACATCACATCTACAAAACAAACAAAAATTACAAAGAATCAACTTAAATTGCTCGAATCACAAGGCAAAAAATGTTGATTGGTACACATTCTTAATTTGACAAGCATTGTTATTTGTAATTGTAGATCATGTAAATATTTATACAAACTTACTATGTCAGGTGACTGGAGTACAAAAAAAAAAAGCTTTCACCGACGACTCTCATCTCCTTGTTGACTTGCTTTACACACAAACTTCCACATTTTTAGGGCTAGGGTTTCTCTTGGAAAGCTCTGTTTTCAAAGAAGCAAAGATCATCTGTTATTGATTGCTATTCATTAACGTTAAAATCAAAAGTGCTAAATCAAATTCCAGAGCAAGAAACAAACAAAATTATCTAACTTCACAAAATAATATTTCAATATCTGATCATCTTCTTATATTTTTATGCGATTACAGATTTCCATGGTTCACACTTCACATATTAGGAAGCATAAAGTCTAACAAGTATAAACAATGCATTACCAATAAAAAATAAAAAAATCAACCGACAAAAACAAATAGCCTTTCTAAACTTCCAATTTACAGAGGATTTGGCTTGAGCCAAAGGGAATGAATTTTCAAGCTTTTCTTACACCAACAATACGATTCTCAAAAAAAATCTGATTCAGAAATTCGCATCTTTTTATAATTTAGTTAAAATTTGCCTACCTCTAATCTGCTCTGCAACGGACTCGCCGGAAACTTACGACGAAACAATGGTTCTTCTCAGGCCCGGCTCATAGGTGAAATGGGTCTTGTGCTTCAAAAAAAAATTTCTGAATTTTATGGTCTATTTTGTAAAATTTAAAATTATAGGGCCTTTTTATATAATATTCAAAAATTTCGGACCTTTTTGCAATGAAAAATCAGCTGAAATTTGTTGGATTTCTGGTGGGCCTTGTGCAAGTGCACAGCCCGCACAGGCTCTAAACCGGGCCTGGTTCTTCTCTCCGAAGCTTTCGACGAGTAAACGAAAACAGAGAGAAATTAAGCGAAAGAAAATTTGTATTTGTATTTTTTTTTTGGCTAAATAATTGAAGTAAAGAAACCCATTATATTTATAGAACAAAGCTATTCGTTAAAAAATTCAGAATTCGAAAAAATAGCCGTTTGACGGAACAAAAACACTCAACGGTTGTAGACTCTGACTTGAGAAAAGAAGTTTGAGAAGACTTCTACGCAGGGCCGGATCTGGGCCCAGCCCAGTGAAACATTTGTGTGTGGCACCCATTTTTAACAGGCCCCTATTTTTTATAGGCCCCATAGAATATATCAAAAAAAAAATTATAAAACTAAAAATTAAAATTTTTGATACGTTTTCCTTTTTTTTTTAGATCATGTTTCCATTTTTTTTTTAAAGATCACGCTTCCCTTTTTTTTTTTTCTCTCCGACTCTTACACTTCTTCTTCTTCTTCACGAGTCACGACTCGCCCAGTTTCGCAAAAAAACTTTTCTCAATTAGTCAATTGTTTCTGTTTTAATATAAGCTAAAATCCAGCCATGTCAGGTGACTATTTAGTCTATTTTCAATCAATAGATTTGAGATTCATTGCTATTTTCGTATTGGAATTGGAATTTTTAACACAGTTACACAGATTCAATTCCTGACTATATTTTTCTTGACATTATATTTCTAGGAATTTCAACACGAAAAACAAATTGTAAATCAGAAGCCCAAAAGATAAGAGAGAGGAAAAGAAAAGAAGAATTGGAGAAGTCTCTAGCGAATTCTATGTTGAAGTATGTTAAAAGATCAAAAGCTCTTCAAACGGATGAGTGTGTTGGAATTGGTGATGACATTCCTACTGGTTTAGAGAATGATAAAGCAGAGCCAGAAGAAAACGTGAAGGTATCTGAAGAAGATGATAAAGCAGAGCCAAAGGAAAACGAGAAGGTATCTAAAGAAGATGATTTGAATATTGGAGAACAAGAGAGGATTTTGGATACAACTGATCCTGCAAGCTGGAAGATAATTGATCAGAGTTTGAAAGATTTTCTAGTGGAAAAAGGTCCTATGAAAAGAGCACATGAGGATTACGTATTTCCGAAGAATGATCATGGTAGACATTTTTCTCGCAAGTATTATAAAAGGGAGATGAAAAATGGAGATAAACAATATAGGAATTGGCTACTTTATTCAAAAATATCAGACAGAGTATACTGTTTTTGCTGCAAGTTATTTGGTCGGGATCAAGATGCCAATCAGTTGTCAAGCAAGGGATTTAATGATTGGAAGAATATCAGGTTAAGACTGAGCCAACATGAAACTAGTCATTTACATATTGTGTGTATGAGTCGGTGGATGGAATTAGAATTGAGGCTAAAGAAAAATCAGACCATTGATAAGTGTCTGCAAGAGGAAATCAATAAAGAGAAAAACCATTGGAGGGAGGTTTTGTTGAGAATATTTTCATTGGTGATAACTCTTGCTAAACAGAATTTAGCATTTCGTGGGACTAATGAGAAACTTGGTCAAAAAAACAATGGAAACTTTCTGAGTTTCATTGAATCATTCGGAGAGTTTGATCCAGTCATGCGAGAGCATATCAGACGTGTTAAGGAAGGTGAGACTCACTATCATTATTTAAGCCACATAATTTAGGATGAGTTGATTGTTATGCTAGGGTCTGAGGTCAAACTTATGATCATCAAAAAAATTCAAGAGGCGAAGTATTTTTCAGTTATTCTCGATTGCACTCCTGATAAGAGTCACAAAGAACAAATGAGTCTTATTATCAGATGTGTGGATTTCTCCATGGGTAAAACACAAGTCGAAGAGTTTTTTGTGACATTTTTAGAAGTTGCAGATAAATCTGGAGAAGGGCTTTTTGAGTTGCTTTGTGATACGTTAGTTGGTCTCAATTTGAGTATTGATGATGTGAGAGGGCAAGGCTATGACAATGGATCTAATATGAAGGGAAAACACAAAGGAGTACAAAAAAGATTGCTTGATATCAATTCGAGAGCATTTTATACGCCTTGTGGTTGCCATAGTCTTAACTTGGCACTTTCTGATATGGCCAAATCATCTATAAAAGCGATTGCTTTCTTTGGAATCATTCAAAGGATATATTGTTTGTTTTCATCATCTACAAACAGATGGGAGCTATTTAATGAGATGGTAGGAGGTCTCACACTTAAATCATTATCAGAGACTCGCTGGGAAAGTCGCGTTGAAAGTGTTCGAGCAATTCGATTTCAGGCTCCAAAAATAAGAGATGAGTTGGATTACTTGGCAGCAAATTGTGATGATCCTGGAGCTCGCAGCGATGCTGAAGCTCTTGCTACAAGTGAAACTCATGGAATTGGAGGGTTTGAGTTCTTATTTGGTATGGTTATTTGGTATGATCTTCTATTTACCGTTAATATGGTAAGTAAGGCGATGCAATCAAAGCATATTGATATTGACAATGCTCTTGTTCAATTGAAAGGGTTAGTTTTGTTTCTGAAAAGCTACAGAGAAACTGGATTTGAAAAAGCAAAAGAAGAAGCTAAGATATTGCAGAGTCTATGGATATCGAGCCAGAATTTCCTGTGAAACGAAAGCGTATTATTAAAAGGAAAAAGCATTTTGATGAAGAGGTGGAAAGAGGAGATGAATTGGAGATGCTAAGAGAGGAAGAGAAGTTTAAAATTGATTTTTTCTTGAGAATCGTGGATCAAGCTATAGTATCTTTTCAGGTGAGGTTTGAACAATTTGATGAGTATGAAAAAACTTTTGAATTTTTGTTTGATCTACATAAGCTCAAATCGGCAACATATGATGGTTTAAAGGCATCATGTATCAACCTTGAAACTTCTCTTAAACATGGTGAGATTTCAGACATTGATGGAAATCATTGATTCCTAGAGATCAGAGTTTTAAGAGAAGTTTTGCCAAGCGAGATCAAGAAAGCTATTGAAGTGTTAGACTTTTTGAAAAGGTATGAAGGTTGTTGTTATCCAAATACATGGATTGCATATAGAGTGATGCTAACGATTCCAATTTCAGTCGCCTCGGCCAAAAGAAGTTTTTCCAAGTTAAAGTTAATAAAGTCTTACTTGCGGTCAAGTATGTCAGAGGAGAGACTGAATGGCTTGGCGATGTTGTCAATTGAGAGAGATATGGTAGGAAAGCTTGACTATCAAAGTTTGATGAATGATTTTGCAGGAAAAAATGCAAGAAGATGTATTTTTCGAAATCCGTAGATTGTTATTAGTTTTACTTTTTTTTGTTGTTGAAAAACTTGTGTTTCATTAGCACTTATTTTATTTGAATTTTTTCTGTATGAAATGAATTAGTGGCCCCCAATTTTTTTTTGTTTCAAACCCCCAAATTATCAGATCCGGCCCTGCTTCTACGGTTCTAGTCTCTCGCTGTTGTTGTATCTAGGTGGAAGAAGAAAACTAAACTTAATAAATGACTATATTACCTTTGAAAACTGGTACCTTTACTACTATACGACGTCGGTTTTGAGAACTATATCTCACAGTCTACTTTATTGGGCCAAAATACTAATGGGATTTAAAACAATGTCTTCTCAAAGCCCAATTATCAAAAACATATTCTGTTTAGAAATATATAGTTGTATGATTAATTTCCCAATTTCAGACAACAAATAAATTACAGTCAATATTGTAAAATATATACTTCCTGTCTTGGTTATTGAGTGGTATTTAACAAGTCTTTGGTAATGGAAATTTTATTTTGTCGTGAGAGAAGATACATGTGGTGTAGAGATCTTCCGAATCGTAAGACATACGTAAATTGATAATTTAACAAGTTCGAACGAACATATTAAAAATAGTTTGATTACATATATGTTAATGATCTACGTATATGACTAGATCAACGTCACGAAGCTTGTAAACCACATATTCATAACTCCACGAGAATCGTATTTGAAAATAGAACATCAATCAATATTGATGTGATTTGACAAGTTTAAATAATTGCCTGTCATAGTACTTAAGTTGTTGTCATGTCGTCCTCGATGTTTTTTTTTTTTTTTTTTTTAAATTGTCCTCGATGTTATTAGTACTATTGCGCCAAATAATTAAATGTAATATATATATTCATGGCGATTCGGGTAGAATCCGAGTTATATATATGATTCCCTCTTATCTATTAATATATGGAATCTAACTAATTTATATTACGATAAATTTTGTAAAAAATCAACTATTGCAGATAAAATAATATAGAGCAGATCGGTATAATGTGTTTTTCTTTTGTCAACTGTATAGTTGTTTTAAAACTTCGTTAAATAAGCGACCAAGTCACTAATGAGTAATGAGTAAAAAATCATTTTCTTAGACCGTGTTTAATGCGTGTCTTTGTTTAGTACTATTGATTAGTATTTTCTTACCATATAACAAGTGGGAACGCATTTTAAAATGCAAAGATTAAGCGACGAATCCGACCATGTTTAACTCATGACGAGTTACAAAAGTCGTCCACCAATAATTGTTATATTGTTACAATAAATTAAGGCCCTAAATGGTGTAAGATTAATGGTTCTACTATGGGTATAACCATTCTACTGACATCATTCGTTTAATGACTCTACTGTTAGTATAATGGTTCTATTGTCAGTTTAATGGTTCTACCATTTTTTTTGTCTCTAGAATGATTCTACCATTGATATAATGGTTCTACTAATGGTTCTACTGTTAGTATAATGGTTCTACTGTCAGTTTAATGGTTCCACCATTTTTTTTGTCTCTAGAATGATTCTACCATTGGTATAATGGTTCTACTGATACCATTTAACTTTCATTTATTCTGCCAGATTCTGCTAGAAAAATAATCATTCTACCGTTACTATTTAGAGCCTAAACTTGTGACCTGCCACTCTATATAGTCAATATCAATGAATGTATAGTTTAGCTAGTTTCTTTAAAGTTATTAATCGAGATCATCAATGTTTTTATTTTATTTTTCTAGATTTCAGTATCTTCTTATGAGAAAAATTTGAATATAAACACTTTTATGAAATAGACAACTTTAGACTTATGATAAAGTTTGACATATGCTTATCCCAATATGGTATTTGTCTGATATGTCAAAGGATGGCCATTTTGGCGAGTAGTTTAATTATACTACTTTACAGAGAACGTAAATTGAAACGAAAAACTTACAAATTTGCAACAACAAAAGAAGGTTGGAATGGAATGAGATGCTTCGAATAGTAACACTATTACTATTTTCACAACTTTCACATTTCTTATAACATACTATATTTTTATTATAAGTAAGTCTCTAATTATTTTGTTTCTTTTTATGCTACGTATGGAAACAGTATATATTCGTTATGTTATCATACGAACAATACCTGAAAACATACGACAAATATTACGAGAAACATGTGTTCACCGTCCTAGCTACGTTCGGCGTCATATTTATAAGGGATATATTCCTTTTGTTTTCTTTCTTTTTTTGCTAGATATTTCGATTTGCTTTAACTTTACAAAATATTAAATTACCTATGATATTCTTTTCCATAAACATGGATTATATTTATGGATAGGTACTTTTTCACGCTCAGTTATTTGTTTTGTATGTGTGAATATAGTAAAATCACCATACGAATATTCCACAATCTATAAATATCTCGTTTATTTTTCTTCTAGATTATTTCGTAAGATTTCATTTCACAGTCTAAAAAACGTACAACATTGATAATTCATAGAATGAGAGTGGTGCTATAGAAATATAAGAAAAAAATGTAAGTAGAAAACAATTAAATGGAAACGTGACATAGTAAGTTTCAAAAAAAAAAAAAAAAGTGACATAGTGCAGTTAAAATTACCTGTAATGAAACCTAACAGGTTTTATAATATAAAACTATATAAAAAATAGTTCAAACGTTCCTAACTACAATCAAAGGTTGCTTCCACGATTAGCACTGATTTGAACAAATATAAATATATTTTTTGTCACCAACAAAAACAATTTTTTATCCACTGATAATTTTTTTTTCTGTTTTCGTGTAAGTCGTAATAGACTGTTTCTATTTTCTTCCAAGGTGTATATTTTTTTTTGTATTCACGCAAATGTGGTCATAGACAATGACGTGACTATTAATTATAAATAGTAAATATCAGTTTAAAATACATACTATAAAAATTCAAAAATGATCTCAAATGGTAGCATGAATTCATCTTATTAATGAGTTTAAATGTTGGGATACTGAAATTGTATCAAATGTTAGTTTCAGGAAACAAACTAGAAAAAAACAAGAAAAATTACGACACGCCTTTCACGTTCATGTGTGACGCAAGACCCACATTTCATTTACCGACCAATCGAAAGTTTGTTTTTTTCTCCAATTTTTATTATTTTTCTTATTCGGAGGCTACTTTATTTTATTTCCTATGCTTTTAAAAAGTTAACTTTATAACCAACACAAAAGTTGGCAAAATATCTTATCTCTTTATTTATATGGTTGGTTTCAAGCTTTTAAAAGTATTCAATCCACATAAATTGAACCAATTCGATTTTTAAGACTTCAAACAAACAAAAATATTAGAATTCAAAAAACTAAAATTTAAACTAAATAAAAAAAAGTTCTAGATCAAAACTAAATATAAAACCAAAATCGCATTTTTTATACTCCCTTATTCTCAACCAAAACCCCAGTACCCTTTAAATAGCATTTTCTAGTTAGGATTTTTGTTCTTTTAAAATTTTATATAAATCTATAAATTGTTCTTAAATTTAATTAATCCAGTCTATGTTTATATATAGATCAATTTAGCGTGTAAGCTCTTCTCTCTTGAGTTTGTTGGAATTATCCTCATCCGCGTTAATTCGATTCGTTCCATTTCTTTTCGACCTTATCCATTTTCTTCATCTAATATCCCAAAAAAAAATCTTTCGATTTTCTTTCTTTTTCTCGCGCGAGAAAATTTCTCATCCTTGAGCTACGAATCAAAGCATATTCCTCCGATTCTTCGTTCCGCATTGTAGCTGGATTTTGTCAGTTTCTGGATTTGAGAATTACCAGTTTTAAGAGTGGAATAGAGGAGTCCAGGTTTTCGGAAGAAGACGAATCGTTTTTGATTTTGGTTTTGATTTCATCGAATCTGCGAGTTTTGAGAAGTGTTTGTGTGTGTGTGTGTGGAGTTGATTGGATGAGAGATGTCGATTCCGAAAGAGCCAGAGCAGGTGATGAAGCTGAGAGATGGATCGGTACTTGGGAAGAAGACGATTCTTAAGAGCGACCATTTCCCAGGTTGTCAAAACAAGCGTATGTCTCCTCAGATCGAAGGCGCTCCAAATTACCGTCAGGTCTCTTCCTCTTTCTCATTCTCCGATCTCGATTTTTTCTCGTTTGAGTTGTGAATTTTGACTCGGAAGCTATATAGCCTCTGGTGCTAGTGAGAGATTTTGGGATCTCTTGTGTGTTCAAATAACTGGTTGTGCGAAACGAGCTGAATTTGTGAACGAAAGCGAAATCGGGTTTTCTTCGGAATCAGAACGAACACTATCTTTAGGTGGAATATAGTAGGTTTGATGCCGTGCTAGTGTGTTCTAAAATGCAGATTCCATATAAACCCCGAGTATTATTTGTCTATTGAAACTGGTTGTGAGATTTTAGGTTTAATGTGATCTCATGTTGTTATCTGGTGTTGGTTTTGTGGACTATGTTACAGGCTGATTCTCTACGCGTACACGGGGTTGCAATCCCGACCGCTGTTGGGATACGAAATGTTCTTAGGCATATTGGAGCTCATAAGGACGGGAAACAAGTGCAAGTTCTTTGGATTAGTCTTAGAGAGGAGCCGGTAAATCCATTTACTCAGAACTTCTTCCACTATATAAAGCCTAGGCATGTTATTAACTCGCCGTTTTCTACACATTTTTGGCAGGTTGTATATATAAACGGACGGCCATTTGTTCTACGTGACGTGGAGAAACCTTTCACCAATCTTGAGTACACGGTACATAGGCTTTGCCCTCCTAAGTATAGTTTCACTTGCTCTTCCTATTTTATATGCGGTCAGATCCTTTCGGAAAACACATGTTGTTGTGCGTTAATTAGCCTTTTATACATATTAGACACTAGTTTGTTGGGTAGAAGAACATTATCTCCACTAACAAAGTAAATCACTAACACTGTGTATGGATGGAACCTTTCATTTGTGACAATTAGTTTTTGTTTTTTGATCAGGGAATCAACAGGGTAAGGGTAGAGCAAATGGAAGCACGGTTAAAAGAAGATATTCTCATGGAGGCGTCTAGGTATATAGTTCACTGTGACCACTAGGTCCTTTAAGTGGTTTAACTTTGTTTGCATCATTGTTTTTGCTTTGAGTGTAATCGACCATTTTCCTGGCAGATATGGGAATAAGATACTTGTCACTGATGAACTGCCAGATGGTCAGATGGTGGACCAATGGGAGCCAGTCTCAACTGATTCTCTAAAAACGCTGCTTGAGGTAGGACATTGGAAATGAAGCATGTGTATGATCCTGAACATGCGCCCTATTATGGGATTTCCAGGTTCATATACTTATTTTTGCTTATCCACTTCTCTGCATCTAGGTTTACGAAGAATTGCAAGCTGAAGGCTACCTAGTCGATTATGAACGTGTACCTGTGACGGATGAAAAATCACCTAAAGAAACAGATTTTGATACGTTGGTAAGTTTAGCGAAACACCAGGCTAGGAGAATTTATATATATGTCATTCCTCTGAGTCAACAACCTTGAATGATCTTATCTCTTTCCATTTGGTATTTGCTAGGTACATAACATTTTATGTGGGTTACTATATTCCTGTCAATTGAAATATTGGTGTGTTTTTGTGTTTCCAGATTAGGAAGATATCTCAGGCTGACATTAACACGGAGATAATTTTCAATTGTCAAATGGGACGTGGACGTACGACAACTGGAATGGTGATTGCAACTCTTGTCTATTTCAAACGTACTGGAGCATCAGGTACTTCACCTTCTCCAACCACTCAACTTACAAAGAAGATCAGAAGAAAGTCTAACAAATGCTGTTTCTATGAATCATTTTTTCTTCGAATAAGATCAAGGATTCCCAAGAAACAATTCTTTTGGGAGAATCTTTAAAGCTGGTGAAAATATTACTATTAATCTGCCAAATTCTGAGGAGGCAATCCGTAGAGGGGAATATGCAGTTGTTAGAAGTTTGATACGAGTCTTAGAGGTATTTAGTCCCCTTCTGTTTGTCTTTATCTGATCATCTTGCTGGTCCTGCTTGTTCTTACTGGTTTCATGATTCCAGGGTGGTGTAGAAGGCAAAAGGCAAGTTGATAAAGTCATCGACAAATGTTCATCCATGCAGGTATTTTTGTTAATTTTGATAGTGAAGTGTACATTCTTATATATAAGAAACTGTAAAGTTTTATCTGACTGGTTTTCACTTGAGTAAAAGGTCTAAATTTTATTCATTAATCAACTTACAGAACTTACGAGAGGCAATTGCAACTTATCGCAGTAGTATTTTGCGTCAACCCGATGAAAAGAAGAGAGAGGCAGCACTCTCATTTTTTGTTGAGTACTTGGAAAGATATTACTTCCTTATATGCTTTGCTGTATATCTTCATTCAGAGGGTGCTTTCCTCCAATCTGGTTCGCTTGGCCATGTCAGTTTTACTGATTGGATGCGAGCTAGGCCAGAGCTCTACAGCATTCTTCGAAGGTACTGTCATACAGTTTATTTTGTCTACATCTCTGAAAATGTTATCTTTCGGCTTGCTTGTAGATATGGTTGTAACTTGTACCTTAGGTTTTCCTTTGTTTAAGTAGATCTCTGTAGTTGTACCTATATAAGCTGTTATAAAAGAATTCGAATGCCAGAATTAATCTGCTACTCCTATTTCAAACTGCCCATGATCTTCAGGTGTCTCATGTAAGTTTATTTGCCTCTTTCAGGTTGCTCAGGAGAGATCCTATGGGTGCCCTTGGATATGCAGCTATGAAGCCTTCTCTGACAAAGATTGCAGAATCTACTGATGGGCGTCCTCATGAGATGAGTGTCGTCGCTGCACTTAGAAGTGGGGCAGTTTTGGGAAGTCAAACTGTTCTGAAGAGTGATCATAGTCCTGGCTGTCAAATTTCAAGTCTACCAGAGAGAGTGGAAGGAGCACCGAATTTTAGAGAGGTTCCAGGATTTCCTGTATATGGTGTTGCGAATCCAACTATAGATGGTATCCGATCTGTCATTGAAAGGGTTGGGAGTTCAAGAGGTGGCCGGCCGGTTTTCTGGCACAACATGAGAGAAGAACCTGTTATATATATCAACGGGAAACCGTTTGTTCTACGTGAAGTTGAAAGGCCATATAAGAACATGCTAGAATACACGGTAATAATTTGTTTTTCTGTATATATAAACTCTTATGAATTGGTGGAAAAGCTTACAGAAATACCTTGTTTAGGGAATTGATCGGGAGAGAGTTGAAGGAATGGAGGCTCGTCTGAAAGAGGATATCCTGAGAGAAGCTAGGCGATATGATGGTGCGATAATGGTCATTCACGAAACCAAGGATGGACAGATTTTTGACTTGTGGGAACATGTGGATGCCGATTCTGTGCAAACACCCCTCGAGGTCTACAAATGTTTAGAGGCTGACGGTTTTCAGATTAAGTATGCGCGTGTGCCTATAACTGATGGTAAAGCACCCAAAAGCTCAGACTTCGACACATTGACATCGAATATTGCTTCTGCTTCCAAAGACACTGCTTTTGTCTTCAATTGCCAGGTTGAATTTACCAACCAGCTTGGATATTTTGATATTCTCTGAGCTTTTCTGTGCGACTTACAACATTTCCCTTTTCATTCATTCACAGATGGGGAGAGGTCGAACAACTACTGGAACTGTCATTGCCTGTCTAGTAAAGCTCCGAATCAATTATGGGAGACCTATTAAGGTTCTGTATGATGTTCTGACCCATGAAATTGTGGATGAAGGTTCCTCAAGTGGTGGTGAAGAAAGTGGAAGTAATAACGCTGAAACCAGACCTCGTAGTTCAGGACGAAGAAGTGAGGATGAACATGGCCGTGCATTTGGAATGGACGACATCCTTCTGCTGTGGAAAATCACAAGATTATTCGATAATGGAGTTGAATCGCGTGAGGCTTTAGATGCTGTGATTGATAGATGTTCTGCGTTGCAAAATATTCGTGAAGCTGTTCTGCAGTACAGGAAGGTTTTCAACCAGCAACATGTTGAGCCAAGAGTAAGAAGTGCTGCTCTGAAACGTGGCGCTGAATACTTGGAGAGATACTTCCGGTTGATTGCTTTTGCAGCATATCTTGGAAGCAAAACTCTTGACGAGTTCTTTGTGAAAGGCGAGCTTAAGATGACTTTCAAAAGTTGGTTGCATCAGAGACCTGAGGTGCAAGCGATGAAATGGAGCATAAGGCTAAGGCCTGGGCGGTTTTTCACCATTCCTGTGAGTCATTACCTCACTATTCAAGCTGGAAAAATGTAAATATTTTCTTTATTTGCACATTACAGCTTCGAATATTTCTGCGTGCAGGAGGAATTGCGGGCACAACACGAATCGCAACACGGGGATGCAGTTATGGAGTCAATTGTCAACGAACGGAGTGGTTCTGTCTTGGGAAAAGGTTCTATACTTAAAATGTACTTTTTCCCTGGCCAAAGAACTTCAAGTCGTATGCAGATTAATGGTGCACCTCACGTATACAAGGTATTCTTCAAAGAAATGTTATTCTTTCTAGTTTTTGGTATGATAAAAATCTTTCACCGTGACATTACTGACCGGCAAAACATTCATTTCAGGTCGATAGATATCCTGTGTATAGCATGGCAACTCCCACAATTTCCGGAGCTAAAAAGATGCTCGCCTATTTAGGCACCAAACTACAGGAAGAAGGCAAGGATTCAACAGATCGAATAGTAGTAACAGACTTAAGAGAAGAAGCGGCTGTTTACATCAATGGAACTCCATTTGTCTTGAGAGAATTGAGCAAACCTGTTGATACCCTCAAACATGTGGGAATAACCGGTGCAGTGGTACGCCTCAAATCACATCTTACTTACAATGCAAGTTGCAAAATGCGGTTTATTGATTCATATCTTTAATGCAGGTAGAAAGCATAGAAACTCGTTTAAAAGAAGATATATTGTCTGAGGTCAGAGAGACTGGAGGACGAATGCTACTGCATCGTGAAGAATACAGCCCGGCATCAAATCAGTCTCGGGTTATAGGATATTGGGAGAATATCCAACCGGAAAATGTGAAGACACCGGCAGAAGTATATGCTGCTCTGAAAAGTGAAAACTACAACATATCTTACCGGAGAATACCATTAACAAGAGAAAGAGACGCATTAGCTTCGGATGTAGACGCAATCCAGTATTGTAAGGATGAGTAAGTATCAACCGTCTGATATTCCGTTTTATCTATTTACGAAATCTGTTCCGTTTTAGCTTATGGGCGATGTTTTTCAACAGTTCCGCTGGGAGTTACTTGTTTATATCACATACGGGGTTTGGGGGAGTTTCTTACGCAATGGCCATTACTTGTCTCGTACTTCAATCTGGTCAGAACTTTGCAGCTCAACCAAACTCAAATTCTTCTTCTACCTTGGAAGAAGTTGATTCGCCTTCAGGTGCTTCTGATGAAGAAGCGTTGAAGATGGGAGATTACCGTGACATACTGAGTCTCATAAGAGTGCTTTCTCATGGTCCTCGAAGCAAATCAGACGTAGATGGAATAATTGAACAGTACGTAAAAACCGAATCAATCAAAAATATCTTTCGACAATTTAACTACATTGCTATTAACTTGTTTTGGCATTTTATAGGTGTGCTGAAGCAGGACATTTGAGAGAAGACATTGTTGACTACACAAAAGAACTCAAAAAGCTTCCTAATACAATAGACGAAACCCGTTCATACATCGTGGACATGGGTGTTAAAGCCTTGAGGTTAGTGCTAAACTCCAAACCAAAAACTGAATCGAATATTGAAACCGCTTTGGTTCCAAAAAAATAATAATATATGGTTTTCGTATGAGCAGGCGCTACTTTTACCTGATAACATTCAGATCATATCTCTATTGCACATCGCCGGAAGAAATGAAATTCGTGGATTGGATGAAATCGCGGCCGGAACTTGGACATCTCGGGAACAACCTCAGGATAGACAAGTAAACTAGTGTTTTGAGTCTCAGTTTCATACACATATAAATGTAGGCGAGTTATGTTGTTTGATTAGTGTATAAAAATTGTACAGTCTTCTCTCCTGTGTTTGCTTTGTAGAAAGATCTCTGTTCACAGGCTATGAATTACTCAAAACCCCTCTAGATGAATCAGCGGGTTTGTTACGTACTCTTTAAATCAATAAACTTTTTTTTTTTCCTTTTGTCGATAAAAAATGAAATAAAAATATATATAACAACGTAACTTATAAATTTCTCATATTTATTTAGCTTCGATTTGATTTGATCTTCTCGATTTCCTTAGTTCCGATCTGAAACGTCGGAGTCGATCGATTGTGTTCCCGGTAACTGATTGTTAAACGCCAAGATCACCGAAGCTGGTTTCGTTTTATCGTTGTTTTTCTGATAATGAATCAATCCTCTCGGGAATACGAATACTTGTCCTTTCAAATCAATCTCGGGTTATAGGATATTGGGAGAATGTTAAGACACCTGCAGAATATATATGCTGCTCTGAAATACGAAAACTACAACATATCGTACCGGAGAATAGCATTAACCAGAGAAAGAGACGCATTAGCTTCTGATGTTGACGCAATCCAGTATTGTAAAGACGAGTTATCTGTATCAGCCATCCGTATTGTAAGTATCAGTCATCTCATCCGTATTGTAAGTTTTATATGTTTACGAAATCTGTTCCGTTTTAGCTTTTGGACATATACCATTGTATTTCGACTATATTTCATTAGTTTATTATTTTGTTTCGCAAACGAGAGCTTCCAAAGGGATACATTAACAATGAAAGTTCAAAAGCACTCACAGATTTCTAATTATTGCAAAGTTTTATTAAAAATCATAATGAACATATCAAAAAAAAAATTTATTGTTTTTTTAGAAACAAGGGTTAACATATCAAAGTTTTATTGATGATTTTTATAACTATAGAGAGAGAGAGATTCAGAGGTTTAGTTAGAGATTTGAGGAGCGAAGGGTTTATTGCCGATATTAAAACAATCAAAGCTGTTGTTTTTATACTAAGGGCATCCTCATTGGAGACCCCAGATGGTCTAATGTGGTGTTTTATAATATAAAATTATTAAAATAGTTGTAAAAGGAAGAAAGAGAGTGTTTTTGTGGGGTATATTGAAATATAAAATTAATAAAATTTGAGTAAAATGAGTAAATAGTGAGTGTGTTTAGGAAAAAAAAGAGAGAGAATGTCTAAAATTGGACATTTTTTAGAGTGTTTTTAAAAGGAAGAGAGTGTTTAAATATAAAATTAATAAAAGTTGAGTAAAATGATGAAAGAAAAGGTATAAAGTTGAGTAAAAAGAAGAGAGAGTGTGTGTTTTAATAATTTTATATATTATAAGACCAACACATTAGACCCAAGAGGGTCTGCAATGAGGATGACCTAAAAATGATGAAATGACATTGTGAGGGCCATCACCATTGGTGATACTTGTGTGTCATAAAGCAATATAAAATTATTAAAATGGTTGTAAAAGAAAGAAAAAGAGTGTTTTTGTGGGTATATTGAAATATAAAATTAATAAAATTTGAGTAAAGAGAGTAGATAGTGAGTGTGTTTAGGAAAAGGAAGAGAGAGAATGTCTAATATTGGATATTTTGGAGAGTGTTTTTAAAAGGAAGAGAGAGTGTTTAAATATAAAATTAATAAAAGTTGAGTAAAAGGATGAAAGAGAAGGTATAAAGTTGAGTAAAAAGAAGATAGAGTGTGTGTTTTAATAATTTTATATGGCCTTAAGACACACAAGTATCACCAATGGTGATGCTCTGAGAGTAAATTTAGGACTCTCTTGTCTTTTAGTATGTAATAAATAAATAGGGATTGATTTTTTTTTTTTTTTTTTGCGCAACCAATAGGGATTGATTACTAGCTAGCAAGTCAAAAGATAAGTGCAACAGTCAAATATCACACTCTGTAATGAGCCAAATATAAGTTGCCTCAGCCCTTATTTAAAAAAAAAACTAAAAATTGATATACTACTATCAGTTTAGTTGCCTCAACCTTTATTATTAATATCAGTTGCCTCGTCATCAAGCTTGAGCCTTGCAAACCAAGTTCAGTGCCAAGTTCTTAGCATGAGTGTAGAAGCATGAATAACCAAGTTCTGTGATTTTCTTAGCCAACAGCTCCACGCGGTTGACAGAAGCAACATAAGGACTTCGCTCCTTGCTGTAAAATCCATAACCAGAATCAGAGTTTTTGGAAGAAAAAAAAAACCCTAGTTTTATAAGTGTTAGGAGGAAACAAAGAAACCTACGTTGTTGATATACCAGCAGCAGAAAGTAAATCAACATTCACAGCCACATCATAGTACTCTGGGAAGTGTTTGATTAAATCACAGAACAGGGATAATGTCTCAAGTTCAAGGCGTGAAATCTGGTTCCTGTTTACAATATTTACATATGTTACTGGACCTTTGTAACCAGGAATATTACGTCCCCTTGTACAACGACTCCTACCGGCTTGGAAGAAATTACGCCTTGCAAACAAAGGCGCACCTCGGCCTCCATAAGGAGGACCACCTCCGCCACCATCACCAAAAAATGGTCCTTGGTCTTCATATGGTGGGTTACCAGCCTAAAGATAACCTCTATATTCATGTAAAACGTGTACCCAAGATCGTGCTCAAAATTTTGCATCAAGAACCCCGCTTTGTCATGACGGTAAAATAACAAGACCGTGGAATTTTGATGTTGGTTGAAAATCTGGAGCCACGGAAAGAAGTCTTTATCGGATGTCAATAGAATGATATTGACTCGGTTATGAGGGCTCTTTCCCATGTAACGATCGCGTATATACTCAAATTTATCCATGATGTAATCATCGGCCAATTGCTTTTTACCGGCTAAGAAAAATCAAAAGAAAAACGAATAAGGACATAAACAACAATTGATTCTGTTGGCACCTGCTCAATTTCTCTCCCAGGCCTTAGTAAGACCTTCACCAGTTCTCCATGGCTTTACATCAAGTAAGCCGCACGACTTCCAAGGCTTGCCCCTCTACAGTAATGTAATTGGCCCTTTGTAACCAGGAAGATTAAGTAAAATATATATATATATATATATATATTTTTTTTTTGACAACCGAGCATTAAATAATCATATGAAATCTCGCGATTGGTTACCCAAAGTAGAGCCAAGTTGCTTACATAAGAAAAAGAAATCGACCGAAGTCTAGCTGATCCAGCTAAAGAATCGCCTCTCAGATTTAAGGAGCGGGGGATAACGTGACGAAGAATTGAGGGAATTGAGCCCGTAGGGCTTCAAATCTTCTGGCGAGAATGGCGAGCGCTGGCCAATCTTCCGAAAACTGTGAAAAATTGAGTAGGTCGACACAATCCGTCTCAAAATTTTGACAAGACACATTGTTCTCCAACATGCTACTCATTGAAGTAAAAATAATTTTAAATTCAGTTGATAACTTTTTGTTATGACTATGTTAATAGAATATACTAAATATAATATAAATTTTTTTTTACATTAAAAAAAAAACAAATTGGTAAAAATTAAGCAAAACATAAGCAAACAAGGGGCAAAATGTAAGCAACAAGTTAAAAAATAGCACACCTTTAAGGTCTTGTTCTAAAAAATATCATAATTAATTTAAATTTTCGATAAAAAAGTACAAATTAAACAACAAAATAATTCAAAATCTCTTTCTAATGGAAAAAATATAAACTCTACATCGAAAAATGTGAGTTATTCAATCACGAGTTATCGAAAAATGTGAATTGTGATTGAGATTTTTTTGGTTGTCCTATCACGAGTAGGTCTTTGAATGGATGGTTGGTGCAGTTATGTTCAGTGTATAAAAAATTGTACAGTCTTCTCTCCTTTTTTTTGCTTCTTAGAGAGATTTCTGTTCATAGGCTATGGATTACTCAAAACCCCTCTAGATAAATCAGCGGGGTTTGTTACGTACTCTTTAAATATGGATTTCCTATTATGGAGGGCAAAAAAAAAGAGTTTCCACAAACCACAAAAGGATACATTTCCGTGGATCATTTGGTTCATTTGGAAGGCTAGAAACGACAAACTCTTCAATGGGAAGAATGTATCAGCCGCGATCACGCTTCAAGTAGCCCAGCTAGAGGAAGAAAGTTGGCGAAATGCGAATTTGGTTAGAGACGAAGAAGACGGGGAGAAAGAATTTTCTACCGAGATTGGAGATAACTTCTGATCCGAGCACCCAAGTATTCCGATCTGCCAAGTGGACGCATCTTGGACAGATCTAGGGTCCACTAGCGGTCTCGGATGGTGCCTCACTGACACAGTAGGCCAAACACACACCGGCAAACATGGATGCCGAAGGAGCCTTTCAGCCCTACATGCAGAGTTTGAGGGACTCCTCTGGGCAGTGGAATGTCTTGTCCAGAAACGGGTTCTTAGAGCCCGTTTCGAGACGGATTGCTCAAATCTTTTGAAGATGACTGACGATCCGATAGATTGACCAGCTTTCTAGTCTGAGCTAGATCACTTTGAAGAACTTAAAAATCACTTTATTTCCTTTGAGCTAGCCTATATTTCTCGTTCTTGTAATGACCGTGCCGATGCCCTTGCAAAAGCGGCACGAGCACGTAACCTTATATTTTCCCATCTAGATCTCGACGGGTCAGTAGAAAGTACCCGATTTCGGGATGTTTCTACCGATCAAATGTGATTTAATATATGGAGTTTTGTTGGAAAAAAAAAATCAATAATAAACTATTTTTTTTCCTTTTATTGATAAAAAAATGAAATAAAAATATATATAACAACGTAACTTATAATATAAACTTCTCTCATATTTATTTAGCTTTTCTTGGGAGCAAGTTTTGATTTGATCTTTTCGATTTCCTTAGTTCCGATCTGAAACGTCGTCGTTAAAACATGATCTGGAACCGTCGGAGCCGCCGTGAAAAGCGTGGCGGCGATCGATTGTGTTCCCGGTAACTGACTGTTAAACGCCGAGATCACCGAAGCTGGTTTCGCTTTGTCGTTGTTCTTCTGGTAATGAATCAATCCTCTCGGAAACACGAATACTTGTCCTTTCTTCACCGTCTTAGAGAAATGTTTGTTCGCCGTCGTGATGAATCCGACGGCGAGCTCGCCTTCCAAAACGAATATCACTTCGGTGGCGCGTGGGTGAGTGTGCGGCGGATTTAAACCACCAGGCGCGTAGTCTATACGCGCGAGCGAGACTCCGAGCGTGTTGAGTCCTGCGATTTTCTCCACGTTTGCTCCGGTTACGACGGATCCGACTGTGTTTTTCACGACGGCGGGTTTTCCGATTCCGGCGAAGAAGAAATCTGTGGCGGTTATGTTTGATTCCGGTTTACATGTAAACCCATTCACTTTTATCCCTACGTAAACCAAACAACGATACTTTATGTAGATTTTATTCACATTTAATTTCGATAACTAACCAAAAATTATAAATCAATAACTAACCAATTTATTACTTCCTCCGTTTCATATTAATTGTCGTTTTGAGAAGTGTATCGGGTTAGTATTTGTATGTATTTAACTCAAAACACATTCATATACATTTTATCAAAACGACATTTAATATGAAACGGAGGAAGTAAGATTTAATGGTTGTGATTTGTTAGTGAAATTGCTAATTAATAATCCTAGTTTTTGATTATTCAACTAATTTCACCCTTTAACACATACCTGAATTGCGATCTGCAACGCATAGGTCTTGAAGCGTGTCGGGATCGTAAGCAAGAGAAAAGACCGTGAGAGAGAAGAGAGCAAAGAAGAAGCTGTAAGATTTTGAATCCATGGTTTTGATGATGTTTTTACTGTAGAAAGAGGAAGTAAACGAGAGATGATATAAATAAAGAAGATGGTGAGATTTGGTTAAAATGTGATGATGTTTATGTGTTGATTGGATCGTGTTATATAGTTTATATTTTTGAATTTGTTGAGGAAATTATGTGAATAGCTAAACTTGCTTAAACGCAAAGCAAAATTGGAGGGAGAGAGAGATATGATGTCGTTTTCTTAGAGATGTAATGTATATTGTATATAATTAATAATTAACTTTCAAGTTTTGGATTTCGTTTTCTCTAATTACAAGTTTAAAAACCGGATTGTATTCCAATTTATGGGCTGGGGTTTGTAGATTTTAAATAGGCCTAGTTAACCCTAAAACCGGATGCTTTTTGGGATTTTGAGAAATGTCGAAGACCGTTTTCAAAAGCCCAAAGGGTCTTCGGTTTTTTGAATAGTTAGTCCGGCTCAGCCATTTTTCATCTATAATAATGGCTCGGTCATATGCTCCTTGTGTTGTAAGTAATCTGTTTAGGCATTTATAATTAAACCGATGGATGTTTGATTCGGAGTTTTGGTTTCAATTTTTGTGTTTCTTTCTCTATGGATTTTAAACTAATAATCAAGATAACAATATTGATTTCTCTTCAAAATCGAGTTTTAAATGAATATATAATAATTTCAATATCGTATAGTTATTGAAGCTACATTTAGAGTATCATGCTTTTGATTTTTTCGTTATAGGCCCAGTTCCTCAAACTCATGCTGCTTTTCCTGAATTGGCAAACAAAGTTACTAATCTACCCACGGTTACTCCGTTGTGTAAGTGCCTTAGCTAGTGGTAGCATGGAGATTTAATCAAACCACCAGATTTTTTTTGGACAGAGTACAATTAAACCATAAATTTTCTCAGTTCACCAAAACCAAAGTTGTCGCTTTATCCTCTCTAGTCTGGACCAAATACGGCAATAACAATGTCTGATTCGCCTAGTCCCTTCCTTGAAATTTCGCCGGTATAAATCTCTTCCTCTCAATCTCAATTACATTTTCTTTGTTTTAGTCCCTTTTCATATAATCACACAAGAATCCGGAAATTATTCCATCCCGAGTACATCCCTATACCAAAATATGAATTTCCTATTTTGGAGGGCAAAAGAAAGGGGTCTCTCCAAACCACAAAGGGATACATTCCCGTGGATCATTTGGTTCATTTGGTTCATTTGGAAGGCTAGGAACGACAAGCTCTTTAATGGAAAGAATGTATCAGCCGCGATTACGCTCCAAGTAGCCCAGCTAGAGGAAGAAAGTTGGAGATGCGCAAACTTGGCTAGAGAAGAAAAAGACAGAGGGGAGGAAGGAGATACTACAGTGACGGAAGATACCACCCGATCCGAGCACCCACTTATCCCGATTTGCCAAGTGGACACATCTTGGGCAAATCAAGGGCCCACTAGCGGTTTCGGATGGTTTCTCACTGACACATCAGGTCAAACTCATACCGGCAAGCAGGGTTGCCGAAGAAGTCTATCAGCTTTACATGCAGAATTTGAGGGACTCCTCTGGGCGATGGATTGTCTTATCCAGAAGCGTATTCTTAGGGCCCAATTTGAGACGGATTGCTCAAACTTATTGACGATGACCGACGATCCGATAGATTGGCCAGCTTTCCAGTCTGAGCTAGATCACTTCGCAGAACTTAGAGATCACTTTATGTCCTTTCAATTAGCTTATATTCCTCGTTCATGTAATGCCCGTGTCGATGCCCTTGCAAAAGCGGCACGAACACGCAACCAGTTATTTTCCCATGTATATCTCGATGAGTCGATAGAAAGCATCCGATTTCGGGATGCTTCTACTGACCAAATGTGATTTAATATATGGAGTTGTTGACAAAAAAAAAAAAAGAGTCCTTTTTCATATCTGTCTAAGTAGATCTGTTTCTGTATATCTCATTCCAATTTTGAACTCAAACTCGCTTTATTTCTTAGTTAAGATTCATTACATGGGACATTAGGTTCCTCATTTATTATACATTAGCCATCTGATTTAAGTATTCACTCACAAGCTTGGATCTTTTCGACTATTGTCTTAGTAAATACTCCCCTCCCCCCGTTTCATATTAAGTGTCGTTTTGATAAAATGTATCTGAAATGTATATAGATGTGTTTTGAGTTAAATACATCCAAATATTAACCAGATACATTTTTCAAAACGACACTTAATATGAAACGGAGGGAGTAAGTTGTTTTTGTTTTTTTTTTGGTCCATTTCTGAAGTGTTTTCGTTTTTATTGTACAAAAATTCTCGTAGCTGCTGAGACAGGTATCTTCATGGACATAGAGGATTGTAAGATCCCAGATCATCTCAATGCTGGTTTTCTTTTGGAGAAAATCAGATCGAACCTTACGAGTTCAGGTAATCGCGGTACTGTCTCTATCTTCGCGTATGGCGACATGACGAAAAATCATCACTTGCCCTCTGATGAAGGAATCAAGCTCAATCATTTTCCTCTAGGTGAAAAAAAATCTCTCTCCATGTTACTTATTTATGTGAGATATATTTGTAATCTTGATTTGCCTTTTGATGTGTTTTGTTTTCAGGAGCGAGACACGTGAGACAGACGAAGATTGTGGAGGACATTGTTGCTTGGTCTGCTCACAAGTGCATTATTCTGATTTAAGTATCCACTCATCACAAGCTTGGATTTGACACAGTTAATGAGTGTTGTTTTTCTACTTTGTTTATCGCAGCGGCTGAGACGGGTATTAGGGGTGTCAAAATGGGTTCTTACCCATGGGTTACCCGAATCCGCCCGCACTTTTAATGGGTAAGGGTTATATTTTTTACCCATATAAATAAATGGGTTTTATTGGGTTACCCTATTGGGTTCACGGGTTTAATGGGTAAACCCATTAGGGTTATGGGTTACCCATGGGTTAAGCACAAAATATAAAAAATATATATATATATATAATTATATATATATTCTTTTAATAGATTTATGTAAATTAGCCTAGGGTTTTCCGGTTTAAAATAATTAACTATTCTTATAGCTAACATGTATGAGTTTCTTATAATATAGGATTTGTTTGATTTAGATGATGCTCCTGATGCTGCGGATGAAGGAAAGTTGGAGTTGGTAATGTATTGGGAAGAACCAAAGTTAAAGATGAGAGACCATCATGACATGTCTGTTTTGCAGTATTAGAAAGATAACAAACATCGTTTTGGTGCTCTAGCCTATATGGCATATGATGTGCTAAGCATTCCTATAACTACTGTAGCTTCATAATCATCTTTCAGTATTGGTTCTCGTGTTCTAAAAAAATATCGGAGTCCACTTCTTTCGAAACATGTCTAAGCTCTACTTTGTACGAGATCATGATTATTTGGTTTTCCAAGTGATGAAAAAGGTAAATCATTTATATTTACTATATTAATACTAATTGCTAAATTATCCAAGTTAGTAATATACTTTTCTTATTATTTGTAGACACTGAAAGTGATGATGAGAACAATGAACCAGATGGATCTAAGGAAGGAGAGGAACCGAAGAAAGATTGAAGTGCTTTTTAAAAATACTTTTATTGGTTTTATGTTTTTTGTGTTTTATTGGTTTTATGATTTTACTGGTTTATTTTAAGATACATTGGTTTTATGGTTTTTCTATTTTATTGGTTTTATGGTTTTTTCTTGTTTAAGTTAAAAACTTTTGTTGGATTTATAATAAATTATGAATTATGTTGAGTTTTTATAAGTTTATTGTGGATTCCATATATATATGGGTACCCATTTAACCCATTAAGCCAACGGGTTTCATATAAATGAGCATGGGTATGAAAATTATACCCATATAATAAATGGGTTGGGTTAAACCCGCCCACGAAAATCTCAAACCCATGCGGTTTTGGGTAGGGTTGGGTCGGGTTACCCATTTTGACACCCCTAACGGGTATCTTCTGGGACATTGAGGATTGTAAGATCCCTGATCATTGCAATGCTGGTTTTGTTTTGGAGAAAATCAAATCGAGCCTTTCGAGGGACGGTCATCACGGTACTGTCTCGATCAGGGTGTATGGCGATATGACCAAGGATCATCACTTGCCAACTGATGAAGGAATCAAGCTCAATCATTTTCCACCAGGTAAATAAAGTAACACTCTACTACTCTTTGTGGTATATGAAGGAATCTTTGAGCTTGATCTGCCTTTGATGTGTTTTTTGGTTATCAGGAGAGAGATACGCGAGACACTTGAAGATCTTGGAGGACATTGTTTCGTGGTCTGGTGAACATCCTGAGCCATGTACTTTGATGCTCGTCATGGGACTCGACGTGTCCGATGAGTTCACCGAGGTTGTTCAGCTTTTGAAATCGAGGAAAGGTTACCAGTTTCTGTTTCTTTACGCACGCCCTTGAAATGGCGTGTAGCAGAGCTTACTTAGTCTGCATTATTAGGCAAGTAATAATGTATTGGAAGTAGAAGAAAATGTTCAGACAACAAAAACTAGTGTTTTATTTTTATTTTATTGTAATCTTGGATTAAGCTCTAATTACATCTAGTTATGGTATTCCTCTGTTTTCTCATTCTATTTGTTTAGTGTCTTTTCATATCTATCTAATCTCCGGATTAGTTTCTGTAAGGAGATCTGATTTAGTATTTCGTTTCATTATTGAACTCAAAGTTGATTCATTTTGTAGTTAAGACTGCTCAATAACATACATTAGGTTACTCATTTTTCAACCATTTTCTCTACTTATAAGTTGGGATTCAACATATTAAAGTAGCTGAATATTGGAGAAAAAGTAGCTTAATCTGCTGCTGAAATAATTAGTGTTGTGATTTTGGATTAATCTCTAATTTTAACTCTCTCTCCTCTAGTTATGTTATCCCTCTGTTGATGTTAAATACTTCTCTGATACTTTTTAACTTTACTGACATTGTTATTACCACAAGTTGGTATTTGTTGAGGAAAATTATGTGAAAGCTAAACTAACTTAAACGGAAAGCAAAATAGGTGGGAAAATTATAATTAACTTTTAAGTTTTGGTTTTCTTTTTCTCTAATTACAAGTTTAAACAGGATTGTATTCAATTTTATGGGCTTGGGCCTTTTAGATTACAAATAGGCCTAGTTGTTCGAGGTTAACGATACCAAATCGATATTAGGTTAAAACTTGTACATCTCAAAGTTGTTCGTAGCCGCATACCAAACAAAATGTATCCTCTTTTATCTCCCGTCCCTATTCTTTTTGTATCATTTGTTCTTCAAGGGTATTAGGCTTTAAACGAAGATGGCTGATCTAGACTACTTAACTTTAAAATCAGACGTTTTTGGGATTTTGACAACTGTTTCACAGACGTTGACAGTTCTCAAGGTTCCAAAGGACGACCGATTTTTCGATTAGTTAGTCCGGTTCAGCCATCTAATCATCTATAATTGGCTCTATCACACGTTCCTTGTTCTGTAAGTAATCTGTTTAGGCGTTTATGATGTTTGATTCGGATTTTGGTTCTGAATTTTTGTTTACTCTCTATAAATTTAAAACTAATAATCAAGATAACAGTATTGATTTCTGTTCAAATTCGATTTTTAAATGAATATGTATGTTCAGTATCTTATAGGGGCATTGTAGCTTCATTTTGAGTTTAAAATTCATCAATTTATTTCCTCTCAAGTACTTGTGATCTTTACGATAATTAACAAGAAAAGAATAGGTTTCCGATTGGTATATTCTGATTCGACCTTAAATTCTCTTTGATTTTACGTTATAGGCCCATTTAAAATAAAATAGGCCCATTTACTCCACACAAAATTTCCCAAAAGTCATGCTTTTCCTGAATTGTCAGCAAAAGTTACTAAATTACCCACAGTTACTTCGTTGGTGTGAGTGCCTAAGCAAGGGGTAGAATCGAGATTTGCCAAACCACAAAACCCTAAAATTCTCAGCTTTAGATTTTACTCGCCGGTAAAAATCTCTGCCCTCTCAGTTACATTTTCTTTGTTTTAGTCTCTGTTCATATCTGTATAAGTCCGGATTAGTTAAGATTCAGTATCTCATTTCATTTTTGTTAAAACTCAAAAGTCGCTTCATTTCATAGTTAAAGATTCATAACACACATTAGAGTTTTTTTGCATTACACTGAAGTTGTTTTTGTTCTTCCTCTGTTTTTTCTTATTAGCTGCTGAAGTTGGAGTCTTTTGGGACTTGGAAGATTGCAAGATTGGACCTGTTGGTGCTAGTGAGACATTACAGAACATAAGATTGGCCATTTCAAGATCTGGTCACACTGGTACTGTCTCAGTCAGTGCTTACGGTGATATGACCGGTCTTGAATTCCCTTCCGACGGAATCAAGCTTAACCATTTTCCCAAAGGTAACAATTTTTTTTACCGTTTAGACCTTTTTTTGCTATTGATTAGTGTAATGTAATCTTGATCTGTGTATTTTTTGGAATGTTTGGTTTCAGGAGAGAGATTTGCGAGACACACGAAGATGCTCGAGGACATAATTTCGTGGTCCGGTGAACATCCCGAGCCATCGAACTTGATGTTAATCATGAAAGACCCCTCAGAAGATCTGATCGAGGTTATTGGGATTTTGAAATCAAGAAAAAATTACAGGATTCACAGTGTAAATTAAGCTTTTGGCAGAAGAGCTTAGTTAGTTAAGTAACTAGAGGATTAGAGGCTAATGACATTTGCCCACTAGTAGGAGAATAATTAATGTATTGGAAGTGAAATAACATGTTTTTAAGGGAAAACTAAAAACTAGTGTTGTTTGTTTGTTTGTTGTAATTTTGGATTATGCTCCAATTTGACAATCTCGTCTAGTAATTCCGTTGTTAATCTTGAATATTTTCGTTTATTTTGTGTAAGTAAAATAATGTCTCCAGATGTCCATTTCATGATCTTTCTGAGCGAAGTTACTAAATTAGTCACTGTTACTTTATTGTGTATGTACCTTAGCAAAGGGTAGAATCGGAATTTATTAAACCACCAGCGAAAGAACAAAACATGCATAGTTAAGATTGCTCATAACATGCATTAGGTTTCTCATTTTTTCAACTATTTTGCTCTACAAGACAAGATTGGATTTAACATGTTAAAGTAGCTGAATATTATGCTAAAAAAAGTCTACTCTTTTAGCATTAATCTGATTCAATATTTCACTATCTCATCTTTTCGATTTTGTCATGGTAAATGAATGTATCTAATATTTAAAAACCTCGCAACCTCGCAGCAGCTGAGACAGGTGTCTTCAGGGACGTTGAAGATTGTGAGATCCCTGATGAGCTCAATGCTAGTGAGGTTGTTGATAAAATCAGATCAAACCTTTCAAGGTATGGTCATCATGGTACCGTCTCGATCAAAGCTTATGGCGATTTAAAACAGGACAATTCTCAAAAATACCACCAAAAAAAGTTTTTGTTCAAAAAATACCACCAATTTTTAAAAGTTCCAAAAATACCACAAAATTAAAATTAACTTTAAATATTCAAAACTAAAACCCTAAACCTCAAGCCTAAACCCTACCCCTAAAATTACCCTAATTGTACAATAGTTAACCCAAACCTAAAAATTTAAATTCTAAGCTCTTGAAAAATAATTTTTGAGGTTGTGAAAAATAATTAGCTGCTTAATTAAATAAATAATTAAACAGTGCCATGAGTGTGTTATGTCCTTGTTTTTCATTAAACAACATTCGTCAAATGTTCTTACAGCTTTTTTTTTTTTTTTTAATTACACCAGGTGAAATTAAATTACAGTTTGGGGAATAATAAAGCATGAGAATAATATTGTTGGGCTGGGCCTGGTAGATATCAACTAGGCCCATTAAGAATAGTCCTAATCATTGCGGCGTAAGTTAGCGTCAGAGGTTAAGGATAATCCACAGTTGTGGCTATAACGCTTAAAAAAACAAGGCTCGAGGCGCTTCTTCTCTTATCTGAAACTAGAGACCACTCTTGTGTCGAACAAACCAACCAAAGTCTTCTTCTTTACTTTACACAGAGCATCATCAATGGCTTCTTCTTCTTCAATGCAAATGGTTCACACTTCTCGCTCCATTTCTCAGGTTCCCAACTTAAAAATCCCACATTTTCTCAATTTTGTTTGCTTGAATTCGTAAAAGTCTTATGTTTTTTTTTCAATTTGGTTTACTGGGTTTTAGTCTTTGTCATCCAATTTTGCTCTGCTTTTGGATTTTGTGTATTAAAACTCTTCTCTTGTTTGGTGTTGTGTTTTGTGTATAGATTGGTTTTGGTGTTAAGTCGCAGTTGATTTCTGCAAATCGAACATCTCAATCAGTTTGTTTCAGAACTCGTTCCTCATTATCTTCAAAATTGCACTATGCAACAAGTTTCCCTCTTAAGGAAGCTTACTCAACCACCAGCAACCTTCAGAGAACAGCTTGTGTTAAAGCAATGGCGGCTGTAAGAAACCTAATTCTGTCCTAATCTTAGTTTTGTCTTGTTGTTTTTTGGATTTTGTGTTGATTGTTTTTGAAATTGTGTTTTGAAAGGAGGAAGAAGAAGTAATTGAACCTCAAGCTAAAGTGACAAACAAGGTTTACTTTGATGTGGAGATTGGAGGTGAAGTAGCAGGAAGAATTGTGATGGGTCTATTTGGAGATGTTGTGCCTAAAACCGTCGAAAACTTCCGTATGTTGTGTACTGGTATAGTATTGAATCTCTCTATCTTCAATTGGTGAATTAGTTTTAAAAGTTTGGAACTTTAGGGTGAGAAAATGGAAATTGGTTTTCTTCAGGTGAGAAAAAGGGATACACGTACAAGGGGTCTTCGTTCCATCGTATTATTAAGGATTTCATGATCCAAGGAGGCGATTTCACCGAGGGAAATGTAAGTTTTGTTTCAAGAAAATGCTTATAAGACTTGTTTGTTTCAAGAAAATGCTTATAAGACTTGTTTGTTTGTTATTTGGTATTCGAAATTGATCTTTCCGATATGGTATTACAGGGTACCGGAGGTATTAGTATTTACGGTGCTAAGTTCGAAGATGAAAACTTCACTTGTGAGTGTTACTAACAAAGATTTTTTTTTTGATTTTTCGTGCTTCTTCGATGTATTAATAGTGCTTTTCGGTTTATTACAGTGAAGCATACCGGATCTGGAATTTTGAGTATGGCTAATGCTGGTCCTAATACTAATGGAAGCCAATTTTTCATTTGCACCGTCAAGGTAACTCCTCGATCTTTCATATCTTTGCCTTAACGTTTTTGTTCAGATTTATTTACTAACAAGATATTGTTCTCTGTTTTGTTCTTGTGCAGACTCCATGGTTAGATAACAAGCATGTTGTGTTTGGACAAGTAATTGAAGGTATGAAGGTTGTGAGGACTCTCGAGTCTCAGGAGACACGCGCTATGGATATTCCCAAGAAAGGTTGCAGAATCTATGCTTGCGGAGAGCTCCCGATCGAAGCTTGAAATGCACCATTAACCGGTGTATTGTAGTTGCGATATTTGTTCTGTTTTTTGCTATTATGACTATTGAGAAAAAGCCAAGATTTTCAAATTTTGGTCTTTTGTTTATTTATTTCGGATACATGGGTTAAAAAGTACAATTTCAGGTTCTTAATCGATATGCGATTCTTATTAGACTTTCTCCTTTAAGCTTGAACCATGGTAGCAACCGCGGCTTGTTGAACAATTGTCTTGAGCTTCTCATCTTTGTTGTTGTCTTCCCATAAATCAGGTATTGCTTCTTTAATGTTATGAATGCTGCTTAGTGCATAGTCTGCGCCTGGAATTAGCACCGAGTCTCCCACGAACACAGTTTTAATCCCCGTTGCTTTAGCACTAGCGATGTTACGAATACTGTCATCGAAGAATATCTGAAAGAAAGAAAAAAAGGAACATACTTTTTGAGTTTTGGTATCTGAAAACTGTTATAGACTCTTGTATTTACCGTTTTGTGTGGATCAGTGATTTCTGCGATGTGAATGGCAGCTTCGAAAGCTTCCACTGAGGGTTTACAGATGATTTGAGACTTGGAATCAGAAGAAGGGTTTAGAGTTTCAAAGCAAATGATTCCTTCAAAACAGTCCTCTAGACCCAATTTGTTAAGAGCTCGTGTCGCGTGAGCTTTGTCTGCGTTAGTAAAGATCTGATTAGAAAAAAGAAAAACGGAAAATGAGAAAAAAAGGAATTGAATTCGGATGATGTTTTAAGCTTGAAGGAGGAGGAAACATACGATTTTACGGTGAGGCATAGAGACAAGAAGGTTACGGAGAATTGGATCAGGTTTTAGTTTCTCGTATGGTAGTCTTCCATGGACATATTCGTGGAACTCATCGTTGTCGAATTCGATCGTAACCAAGAACCTACAAAGCTAAGGTTATGTTTTCGGTTTTTCGGTCCAAAAATGGTGAAATGGTTGAGAAATGGATTTTTAACCTTGAGACCAGCCATGGTTGTTCCATATTCTTTGTAAAGATCAAGACACATCTTTGGAATTTCATTCTCTTCAATTCCGAGTTGATTAAACATAAATTCTGCAAAATAAGAAAAATAACAAAACACAAGAAGTGATTAAGGAGTTTATACAAAGATTTAAATGATCTTGAAACGTTTAGTTATATTTTCCTTGGATGTTCTTTCGACAAGCTAAGTTGATTCCAATGCTTAAAGGGTATAAAGTATCATCCAAATCTGTAACAACAACAACATAAAACAGAGAGTTGTAATTACTTTTTTTTCAGAAAAATGCATAGAGAAGAAAAAGATTGAAGAAAATATGTTTATGTATATGTATTACCAAAGAACAAACACTCGTATTTAGCTTGAAATCCATCCATTTTAGAGAAAATGAGGAAGAAGAGACGTTGATGAGAATTAGTGAGAGATTACTTAATGAAATGTGTGAGAGACATAGCTTATGATTCGATGTGAAGGAGTTGGTTATATTTATAAATGCATTTTCTCAACAAAAAGAAAGTGGAAATTTTATTTTTAGGAGTTAGGACACAGAATATTTGTTTATATTGTTATGCTTTTTTGCCAATTTGTTAGAAGTTGCAAAAATGAATCAGCTGACAATATTTGTAAATCATAGACGACTTGTCAAGTAGACTCAACTCAATAGTTTGTGTATACGGTATATCCTTATATTATTATCAAAAGTATTATGGGGAGTATCAGAATAAAAACTTGTCAATATATATATTTCTGAAGAAAATACTTACTAAAAAAATAGTTTTTTTCTATCATTTTTGTATACACGCATATATGAAGCATATTGTTGATAATGACTTGGCGAATATGATAATGATCCACCATATCCTTCCATATCATTTTTGTATACACACATATATTATTGCCCGTATCAGCATACGAAGGATATGGTGGATCATGCAGTCACAAAGAAGAGAAAAAACGTTTAACGTGTAAAACGTAAAATACATTGCATTTGTCGTATATCACTATTATGATTTTAATTTAAAAAGATATACTATCTGAAATAGTTCTACGTAAAATATTAAAAATACCTCTAGGAAAATAAATAAAGTATATAACATCCATACAAAAACTTCAAAACGTTAGTTAATATATTTCACTTAAATTTCCACCATAAAAAGATGAATGAAAATAAATCAATTCATTTACCACCAAAAAAAGAAAGAATCAAAACTGCATACCACTCCTTTTACAGCGAATGAATGGTTAGCTGATTCAGAGAGCACTTTTGATTATAATAACTAAAGGTTTAAAAGTCTAAAATCTTAGGTTTGGTTAATGACATGGATGTCTTATTATGTGTTCATTTTCTTCTGTTGGATTCTAATTTCTTTTCTGATTCCGAATAAATAAAAAAATTCCATTTGGAATTCTAACACAATTCAATGTAGCATTAATTGTAGTGGAATTCCTAAGTGCGTATATATTCCAATATAGTAAAAATTATACAATTTGACACTCAAGGATTATATGTTCATTTTATTATGTTTGATACAATTTCTCTTTCTGATTCCTTGAAAAGAAAGCAATTCATTATTTGTAAATCTATTCCACTACAATGCTACATTGTAGTGGAAGTTCTCAGTGCGTATATTCCAAAAAGTTATACAATTGGGCATATAAGTTGGTATATATTTATTTGGTGTTTTTATGTTTACATATCATACTCGCATATAAAGTTCATAGACATGCGAATAGATTAATTGATCTGCTTGATTAGAGCATAAATATGAAAGTTAGAAATATCGTTGTTAAATATAGAATAATTAAAAACAAAGTTGTTTCTCAATCTCAAGTTCTCAACCAGTACCGCATCGTTTCTTATCAGTGATACAGCCTATACATTTTTCAATTTACCCTATGAAAAGTTTGTAAAATTCTTGTTCTATTCTTTTTACTTTCTAATCTTTTTTTTTAATGTTAACATATATGTTCTGTGGTACAAGTTGATCGTTATGTCTATAATTTCTCCCAATAATATTTATTTGCTAATAGTTTAGGGTACCCTGGATTATCTTTTGAGGTGTTGGATCCTCGTATATATATAAATGTTTGGTTGTTTGGTATCGTGTGGGTTGCACTAAGATAGGCGTAAGCCGATTAGAAAGGTGATTCAGTTAGGACATAGTTATGCTTCTATTAATCTATATAATGGTCATGGGCTTTTCTTGTTTATATGCTTAATTTGTAATTATGTTCTTGATGGATTGTGTGGTGTTAGCCCACCCTCACTGAGTAATTCTCCTCCGAATTACTCACCTCTCTCTACTATTTGTTTTACATGTATAGGTGATGTGCATTTATGGGTCGGATCGGGTCGAAATAGTCGGTGCGGATAAATAACGCGGGATAAGAATGCTACATTATGTACGTATACTCGTCATGGATTCATTAGACCAGCTATTCAAACTTTTCTTCGCGGTCTCGGTGGTTTCCACGGCATAGGAGCTTATATGGGTCAACGATGGAATACTGTCAGAGCAAGATCTCAATCTGGTGAAAGAAATATTAACTTCAATTGATTACCCCCGAAATAATACTCTTCTCGAGACAGAAACGAAGCAATACATCTTAGAGAAGTGTATTGCGGCTGCAAACTTCTTTTTAGGCTTCTCGAGTGAGCCAATTGTGAACAACAAGATTACAAGTAAAACCTTTCTCTTCAAATTTTTGTAAATATTTATATTTATGTTTTCCTTCAGTTTTTGTTTTTCATTTTTTTTTCTTATTGTGTTTGTGGGTTGATGATCTCAGGTCCTCTCTTAAAAGAAATAAGAGACAAGATTATGAGATTGCTTTCCAACAAGAGTTACTTTGGCTTAACGAGACCTAACCCTGAATCCCGAGACAAATACTGGAAGCGCAAGTTTACACATTATGGGACTTTGAGAATGCCAAGGTACCAAGAGTCAAAAACAAAACAGAACCATCAATGGAGTTGTATTATTCGATCCGAGCTAATATCGAAAAATACCTAAAACATTTGGACATCATGATCTTGTTGACATAACATGAATTGGAGATTCTAATTTTTTCACTCCTCCTCAGTTACATGAGTTGACGATTACGGAGAATATATCGATTGAACACGTGACAAAAGATAATCTTAAACTTACTTTGAACATGGAATATAGACATGGACTTGTTTAGGAATACAAAAGTAGGAATTTAGAATTGGACACTTTGTAGTACTGGAATTTGGTATGAATATTGAATTTATATAGAGTATCAATCTCCTATGGGTCCTTTATTTGGAAACAATAAAAATTCTTACAATGTTTTTTTTTTCGTTTTTTTCAGTTTCACACGATTCAAAAGACACGGTAGAAAAAAAAAGCCTCGTTGTAATAAAAGTCTGGATGAATAGGCACCTACATATGCATAATAATGAAGGAGCAGTGGTGCTCTTGATCACCGCCGATATTGATTTCGGCACAATCGTCCGTGATATGAAGAGGCTAAAGTTTAAAGTCTTGTTAGATTACTCAAAGAACGCAGCTTGGGAATTTAAAAACTCATCGGATAAGAAGAGTCACTTATGGGATGATGTTAAAAGAGAGATTTAATGTGGTTGCTTTTGTTCGGAGGACATATTATTTTAATCTATATATGTCTTAGTGTTGTAATTTCTAACTCTTTTGTTATAAGTGATTGGAAGTGTTTTAATTAAATATGTGATTCAAACTATACAACATGGTCTCGTTACATAATTCCGGGAACAAACAAACTTGAAAAATGCAAAGTCATCTGCCACAAGAAGAGACCAAATTCTAACATGAGAGCAATCTCCCTGTAGATTTGGAAGATACTCTTATACCCCTTTAAGCATTGGAATCAACTTAGCTTGTCGAAAATATACTCTTAACATTTCAAGATAATTAAAAATTCCATAATTATTTACTATGTTTTGTTGTTTTGTTATTACGCTGAGTTTGATCAACACACTAACCTATTCAACTTTACTTAATGGTTTGTGCTGAGATGATGGGAGATAAACTGCAACCAGACTCGCAATTGAAATTCATGGACTGATGGATGAGATGAAATAAAAGGGTATTTCACCTAATATCTGCACCTACATTATTGATTTGTATTCTCAAACTCACAAATTAATGATTTTTTAGGTAAAAATAAAAGGAGAGCAATATTTCAAAAATAAATTATATTTTGTTGTTTTTCTTTTATTTCTTAAAAACTATTTCGAATTATAAACGGTTTAATGTGTTTTTTTTTATTTAGATTACTATTTTTACGATATTAGAAAATGTACAAAAATTACACTTTTTTACATATATGCATAGGGCATCCAAAATGATTGGACCGGCCCACGACCTAGATGTGCTGCATTGGACAATGCTAATTATCAAAACAAAAGTTCGTTTCTAGCAAATTGAAAAAAAATATATAGACATATAGACAAACCTGTCACAGAGCGAATGAATTTGATAGCAGTTGTCGTATGGATATATGTATCTACATCTTCTTGTGCACTCAAATTTTGCCTGACACTCTTAAGGGGTTCTTCTGTTGTATCTCCAACAATATGCATATGTACCTTACCCATATAACCTAGTCCTCTAAGACCATCTATGATATTCCTCAACATGTAACGAGAATGCGGTAGTAGCTTGCACTTGTTATAATCAACAAAAACAGCGATTCTGCTGTATTTGTAATCCGGCAGTGATCCCATACTCAACATATAAATTGAATCACAAACGGAAAGTAAACAGTTAACATAAAAGACAAACCGTAAAAAAATAACAAAAGGATAAAAGACTTACATGTCTCTCTCTGAGACGCCCCTATTAACTATCTCTGGGGATGAATTGACAAACTTATGTGCAAAGAGAAGACATTGATCCAAGACTTCTTGTGGGAAACCCTGTAGTAGTCCGGTAAGTGAATCTGGTTCCCCAACCATACGATGAGGAGGAGTTGTTCTTCTCTCAACCCAGTTGCTGATTGAACCTGTCTTCTCTGAGTAGATCTCGAGAGCAGTGAAGAGAAGAACACAAGCCTCACCAAATCTTTGTGTTAGGAATCCTGAGGCACAGTAAATTAATTAGCTAACTAATTTACCATAAATAACAGCCGCAAATCGTGCTTAAAACCCTATATATATTGAATTTAAATCAAATCAATATAAGAAAGAATTACTTCTCAATATAAGAAAGAATTTAAATCAAATCAAGGTTATCTCTTTGTCACTTCTCAATTAGATATCTTCCTGCGGATATTTGTAGTCTTGAGTATCTTGATCTCTCTTTTAACAAGATTAAGAGTTTACCTATAGAGATAAGTTCTCTGAGTTCTTGAAGATTTTTGCTCATAATAGGTTTGTGAAGCTACCTTCGGTTTTAGTTGTATTAGAAAGCCTTGATGTATCGAATAATCGATTGACGACTCTGGATTCTTTCCATCTTAGCTTGATGCCTATGCTTCGAATTTTGGATTTACAGTATAATAAGCTTCCATTGTTTTCCGGAATGGATACAATGTAATATGGGTGGAAATTATGACGAAGAGATGGGAGTTGATGATACTTGTAGCAGCTCTACGGTCGAGATGGATGTAACTGAATCCCCGTATGAGAAGAACAACGCCGTAAGTAGATGGAAGCGGAGACATCATTACTACCAGCAAAGGGCAAGGCAAGAGCGTTTGAACAACAGCAAGAAGTGGAAAGGTGAAGTCCCTCCGGAAATTGGTAAACAGGGCGTGGTTATCATCTACATCGTGGTTTTGGTTCAGGTGTTAATAGTTGGCTTGTTCAGCTTGAGGTTTTGGAGCTTAGATTCTTGCTAGTTTAATATACAATGGAACTTACAAGGTAGATATTAGTTTTTGTTAACGCAATGGTTAATTTCAAGGGTGGACGATGGTGTAATAATCATAGGAGTTGTGTGTATCGGAAAACAAGTAGGCGTGGTTCTTCGATATATATGGAGGAAGCTTTGGCCTTTACTGAATATTGAGTAATAATCCTCAAGAGAATCCTGGTTTGTTCTCGATATTGTCATGAGATTTGTGAATGTTGTTATGGATGTGTTGATTATGTTTGGAGACGATAATATTTTTGTGTTTTATGCTCTTTGAAACCTTGGAACCCGGCTTGTATCCTAGGCTTGGCAAACTTTTTATCGAAGACAAAGAATCTGGCAAGTGGCTATGGAAACATTCCTGTCATTAGGCATGCAGCAAGCAAATCATGTCTTTGCATTACATTGAGCCTGTCAGGTTATTGGATTATGTGTTTTTCTTTGTGTTATGTTTATCGTTTTATCTAATCATTTGCAAGTGAATATTCATCACAGGCTTTGCTTTCTGGATGTTCAGCTGGAGGATTAGCTTCCATCTTGCATTGTGATGAGTTCAGAGAGCTACTACCTAGTTCTACTAAAGTAAAATGCTTTAATAAGTGACGCGTAAATCTAAAATTGTACTTGGAATTTAGACATTTTAATCTCTATAATCAAATCTAAACATATTAACTAAGAAAAATATCAGTCTATTGTATCTCAGTTTTCCTAATAAATGAACCATTCCAAATTTAAAAATAGGATTCTTTTTTTTTTTTTTCACATTAAAAATAGGAAATATATCTATAAAATATGTACACTTTAGTTACAATATATTTCGTGTCAGGGACATAATCTTATTATATAAAGGAGAGTTCTTATAATTCTAATTCACGAGATTGCGACATGTGTTAAGTAGTCGTTTAGATTGTGACACATGTCAATTATTTAAATATGTAAATTTTTCAATATCAAAATTGTTAGTTACTCAAAAAGAAAGAAATTAAAATGGAAAATAAGCGACACGTGTTAAGTAGTAGTTTAGATTATGACACATGTCAATTATTTAAATATGTAAATTTTCCAATACCAAAATTGTTAGTTACTCAAAAAGAAAGAAATTAAAATGGAAAATAAACAATATATAAAGGAGAGTTCTTATAATTGTAACTCACGAGATCGCGACACGTATTAAGTAGTCGTTTAGATTGTAACACATGTCAATTATTTAAATATGTAAATTTTCCAATACAAAAATTGTTAGTTACACAAAAAGAAAAAAATTAAAATGGAAAATAAACAAGCACAAAATAAAGATAAAGAAAATTTGGTTAGTGGTATGTTTAGTTTACGAAATAGCATCAAAGAATGATCTTCTAAACATGTACGAATGGTTTAGTTGTTATATCAAATTGTTTAATGATTTAAATCATATTTATATATATCAAGTATGTATACTGTAGTAATTTTCAAATTCTTCAAACTATATGAGTTATGAAACTATATTTTTTTAAATTACATATGAACCTATAATTTGAAATATTACATTATCTACCTTTTTTTTGGGTCAAAATATTACGTTATCTAAGTTAGGATTTGAATTAAGAATATAGTATATAATAAGTTAAGGTTTAAATTAAGAATATGATATGTTTTCTCTAAAATATTTTAAACCATAATTACTTACTATAAATCAATTAATCCTCGCATCGTTGAGGGGTTTAAATCTAGTTATTACTGATCCAAGCATGAGAGAGAGAAGAGAATTTTATAAAATCCATATCCCCTTTGTTTATTCATTTTTTCAAAATCATTTGCTTTCTTGTCTTCATGCAAGTGATAAACACTAAGAAAATCGAAAAATCAATCCTTAAATCCAAATTTTGGCGCTCGAGTCCCGTCATCGTCTTCGCTGCAGTTCCCGGAGCTCCGGGACTTGGCCGGAGAAGATGAGGAGCTTGTTGCTGTGTATTGCGGTGGTTCTGTGCTCGCTGTGTTCAGTCGCGACGGTCGTACGGAGCGGATCTAGCGACGGATTTCGGGAATCGAGAGATTCCGAGACTGCGATATCGTTTCTGGAGAAGAAATTGATGGATTCGGAAGTTCCCATGGTGCCTCTTACTTTGATTCAAGGAGCTGATTCAAAAGGAGCTGGTAATTTCTCTCTTTCTGGAGCTGGAGATTTTTCATTTCTCACATTTACCTGGAAATGTTCATCGTTTAGTCTCGATTCTGGGTTTCTTTTGTTGGAATTTGAAATTATGGAAGTTTGATTTTGTATGTGGCTTGATTTCGTAGACCTGAGATTTTCGATTGAGTTTCAGTATATCTGACTCTTCGATTTTGTGATTTAAGATTTCATTGATTTTGTGTTTTGATGATAATGAGTGTTTGTTCTGCAGTGTGCTTAGATGGGACTCTACCTGGTTATCATCTAGATCGTGGTTTTGGATCAGGTGTTAATAGTTGGCTTATTCAGCTTGAGGTATGTGCATTTTTAGCTTAGATTTTTGCTAGTTTTAGTGTACAGTGGAAATTTGTGCTATTGAGGACTTGGAAGTTGGAAGTTGTATATGATTTTTTAACTCAATGGTTGGTTTAAGGGTGGAGGATGGTGTAATAACCATAGGAGCTGTGTGTATCGTAAAACAAGTCGGCGTGGTTCTTCTAAATTTATGGAGAAAGCTTTGGCCTTTACTGGAATATTGAGCAATAAACCTCAAGAGAATCCTGGTTTGTCCTCGATATTATCATGAGATTTGTGCTTGCTGCTATAGATGTGCATTATTGTATTGATTATGTTTGCAGACTTCTTTAACTGGAACAGGATTAAGTTGCGTTACTGCGATGGTGCATCTTTCGCTGGGGATAGTCAGGACGAGGTTGGTTAGAGACGAGAGTATTTTACTGGATTCTTTCTCTTGAACCCTGATTTTGTGTTGAAATTTGTTATGCTTGCTTGTATCTAGAGTTCACAAATTTTCTATCGAGGACAAAGAATCTGGCAAGTGGCTATAGAAACATTCCTGTCTTTAGGCATGCAGCAAGCAAATCAGGTCTTTGCATTTCATTTGAGCCTATCGGGTTATTGGAGTTTGTGCTTTTTATGTGATGTTTATCGTTTTATCTAATCTTGCAAGCGAATATTCATCATAGGCTCTGCTCTCTGGATGTTCAGCTGGAGGATTAGCTACCATCTTGCACTGTGATGAATTCAGGGAACTATTACCCAGTTCTACTAAAGTAAAATGCTTAAGTGACGCTGGAATGTTTCTGGACGCGTAAATCTCTTGAACTTGCTTTTTCAATAGGAGAAGTATTTTTTCTAGAGAAGAATTTTTAAAACCTGAAATGTTCTAATGGAAAATGCAGAGTAGATGTCGCTGGAGGTCACTCGATTAGGAATATGTTCCAAGGTGTTGTTACAGTGCAGGTAAACTTCAAATGTGCATACAACTTAACTTTATCTGAAGCTTACTTAACATAATTTTCTCTAATAATTTATAGAACCTCCAAAAGGACTTGCCAAGTACTTGTACAAACCATTTGGATCCTACTTCGGTATTATCTGTTTCTCTTGATTAATATGACTGTGTTAAGCAATGTTTCCAGTAGACAGGGCTTGAGAGAATCTTTTGACATTATCCTTTGTGCCTTTTCTCTTTTCTTCAGTGCTTCTTTCCTCAGAACTTGGTTTCAGACATCAAAACTCCATTGTTTCTTCTCAACACAGCATACGACTCGTGGCAGGTAAATAATCTTGTCTTTACTCTAGCTTCATTGCTTCATTCTTCCACAGTGTTTGATTCTTGAAAACACATATTCTGTCAGATCCAAGAGAGCTTAGCTCCTCCAACCGCTGACCCAGGCGGTATCTGGAATGCATGTAAATCAGATCACTCGCATTGTAATTCATCACAAATCCAATTCTTGCAAGGTGAAAATTCGTAGTTCACGCTTGTTAATTACCGAGTCACCTCAATGTTGATGGTTTCTATGTTCTTTTTCTCTTACACCAAATAGAATTCAGGAATCAAATGGTGCTTTCCCTAAACTCATTCTCTGAATCCAACCAGAACGGTCTTTTCATAAACTCATGCTTCGCGCATTGCCAATCCGAAAGACAAGACACTTGGTTTGCTCAAGATTCTCCTCAACTAAACGGAAAGGTAACATTCTATCTCATTGTAGAAATCACAAATTTGTCAAAACTCTGCTCATAATTCGTCGTTTTTATCAGAGAGTCGCAGAGTCTGTAGGTGACTGGTACTTCGAACGAACAAATACCGTCAAAGAAATTGATTGTCCTTACCCATGCGACACAACATGTCACAATCTGATTTTCGAGTGAGTTAATCTTTGAAACCTCTCTGATTCTTTCAAAACTTATACCCTTATTGCTTGAAAATGCTTCCATATTTATCCTAAACTCAAATTTCTTCATGTATCTCGTAAGAGAGCCAATTTGTTTGTAGATTCAGATCATAATTTATAGTATTTGTGTAACCTCATTTTCGATTTTCGAAGTTTTTTTTTATCCTGTATGTATTGTTTGTTGCAGTGTTAACGTTGATCAATCAGCTCTAGAGATCTCAGCATCTTCAAGGTTTTGTTTTCCTCTGGTCCCTCTAGTGTTGACAAAACTCATCCTCATATTCTTAATTTAGTAGGTATAGTTGTGAAAAAAACCTTATATTCTTTTTTCATACCTTTTTCTATATATAACCATTTGATTCAAATGTCGAATCTAGTTAGTGACAAAATCCATGTCATTTACAAAGAGAAAAGAATATCAAAAAAGAAAAAGTGAAAAAGAACACATTCCTTAATTATATTCATTGGACTCTAATACAATACGTCCGAATCTCAAAAACCGATCATGAAGCTCTGCTTTTGATAAACCTTTGTTCTGTTTTTGAAGGTCCCTTTCTTTGTTTCTTTGTTTTCAAAAATTCCAATTGTTTTAGTTGCTTTAACTTTTTCACCTTTATTCACCAAAATGAACCGCACGCTTACACATTGCATGTTCTTTTTTTTTTGTGTATTAAGTATTAATTTTGATAAATAAATTTCGCAAAAATATTTATTCACGTGAACGACTCTCACTAGTAAACTCAAGCTTCTCCATCATCCATGAAAAAAAAAACTTATCATATTAACAAACCCTGAAAATTATCTAGAAAAATCACTCAAAACACCAAAAACCCTAAAGATCTTCTTAAACAAAAACACGTAGGAAGATAAAAGTAAACCCTAAAACAGAGAATAGGATAATTAAGAAACTAAGCTTGACGTGACGAAGAAGCTAAAGCTACAGCTTGTGCCCACACCTTCAATCTCGCCTTAACCTCCTTTGGATCATCACCTAATTTCAATAATTAAACGCATACCAAACCAAAAATTATTTTATCAGAGAAAAAAATTCAAAAAAAATAACAATAAATTTCTTAAATTATGAGTATGACTTTATTTTTTTGGGAAAGTTTGATTAATTACCGGGACTGGAGATACGCCAGGTGGCGATCGGCGAGTTACTGCCACTACTAGTCTGAGTATCGAAATTTGACCCGGTTGACACAGAGATCCGACCCGGAACCGGAACTTCCAAATCGAACCCGAGTTCTCTACAAGCTTTCACTTCTTCTAAACCCATCCTTATCGACTTCTCTCCTCCTTTAGCCCTAGCTAACACCGTTAACCCCAATCCTCCACCACCGTCACTTCCTCCGTCAACGCCGTTAAATCCCTTCTTCTTCTTTTCCCTCCTTTGCCTCCGTAAATTATATTTTTTACTCTCACTCGAAACTAACTCGCCGGAAACTGGGAATTTTTTCCTCCGGCGATATGGAGTCACCGGAAGTGAGTAAAAACGTGGTGAATCTTTGTCGGAATCCCACTCCGGAACGTTCTCTTTTCTCCTCCTCCTCCTCCGTCATCGGAAACTTCTCCGTCAGCTTCTGCTCCGTCGAAACTCTCGACAAGACAACACCCAAATGTTCTGTCTGATTCTTCTTCGTGGTTTTGTCTTCTTCGTCGTTTTCGAAAACAGAGCTCGTGCAAATGGACAATCTTGATAGAGAGTTACGGGTTTGGTGATAACGATCGTGATCTTCTTCTATACTCGGAAAAGAAGTAAGCATCGTCAAGTTCTCGTTGAACGCCATTAAAGAGGAAAGTGAAGAGACTTGACGTTTGGAGTCTCAGTCTCCAGTGTTTATTCGTTTATATTGTGTGAAAGTGAAACTGAGTCAACTCGTGCTTTCTCCGAGATGGTTTCATTTATAACGAGAGTCTCGAGTGTTGTGCTGTTTTACATTTCTACCCCTCTTTTTGTTTGAAAATTGCAATTATTTCTCTGTGCTTTAATCCATTTAGTAAATATGGTAAATATCTAACTAAATCTTTTTAAAAAAACTGCGTTGATTTTTATTGTTTCACTCTAATCAAATACTGAAAATGGATAAAATTTTGCCAGGCATAAAGAGTAACGTTTTTGTAATCAATGGATAAATTTTGCCATGAATAAAATCGTAGTCATGGTGAATTTGCCAGTTATTAGTCATTTATCAAGTTCCATAAGTGGATCTTTTCCTATCCTTTACTCATTTATTTGCTTTAAATTAATGTTTTCTCAATTGTAAGATTTACAATTGTAAACTCGTTTCTTTTACCAAATTGCTTTAAAAAATAAAAATAAAATAAGAGTAACGTTAATTTTTATTTTTCTCTGGGTCCTACTTAACGCGGAGACTTAACGACCCTCTGGTTTTCTTTATTGCAGAAAAAAATCCACCTGAAAGTAGATTTTATAATTTCTAAATAAAATAATAAATCAAGGTTAATTAGTGATCCTTTTTCTCTCTTGTCTTAAATACGAGACTGATTATTCTATACAATTATCAAGTTTGTCGCTTTCTAGCAATAAATACTGACACGTGTAGTCGTGTAAGCGCGCGTTAGAACTCGTAAGTGGATAATCCAATATCGTAGGTATAAGTGTTTAACTAATCTATCGCTAATCATATCACTAATTCCATAACACAGTCCAAACAGATATCTTAATACTAAATCAGCTTCATCTACTCGTAAATGTTTACACTCCTTAATTAGTGCAAAGATGTAATATTACAGTTGGCTAATCTGTAAATCTGAATCAAATATGTAGCATTTACTATAGCTTTCATTTGGTCTATGAATCTGTGTTATTTTCACTTTTTATTTTATTTAGCTGCTAAACTTATAGACCATAAAGCTGGACCAAAACAGATAATGATATATCAACATCAAATCACAATTCATATGCAAAAAAAATCACATGACATGCTTGAATTATACCAGACCAAGATGAGTTAAGACATTACAACGTCTCTATTTTTGTATGGATAACCATGTAGATGTGTGTATGTCATTGAATGCTTCAGGTGTATTGTGTGGTGTGAATACATTTATACATAAAACAAATCGTTATCGTAATTAATATATGAACGCATTTACTATAGGTATGGTAGGTCCTTCTTCTTGTCTCGTTTATGTGTTTTTACACTTTTTCTCTATAACGTCACTGTTCTTTACTTCCTCGCTTCTTCTTCGTGTGGATCCGATTTCACTTTTTATTTATAGCTTTTTCATCATCACCGAAGAAATAAATAATTACTAATTCATTACTTGACTTCCCATTTTCAAATTGGAAAAAAATCATATCAGCACCAAAAATGATAAACGTGTGTCAAGTGTGTAGTTATCATTGGGTCACCATTCTTGCCGGCCCACAAGATAGGATATTGTTTATCTCTCTCCTTAAGAACTAAGTATTTTGTATACACTTACCATAAATTTGGTCGCTTTCTAGTTTAATTGAATAATAATACTGACTTTATGCAAGATAATTATTATAAAAGGAATTATTTGATGGTGGATTTGTTGGTAAAAAAATACTTAAGCCGGACAAATATCATTTCTCAAAGTCAAAAGCTTAATATTTCACTAATGGGCTGGGCCTAACTTTCAAGAAGGATTTGTGGAGTCAAAAACGTCACACAGTGTAAAAGCGTACTACTCAAACGGCATAACATGTAGTTCATTTGGGACTAGCCTTTTCTCTTATCTTCGTATAAGAATCGTGAAAACGTATTGCGGGATTTTGATAGCACTGCAGCGGGAAATTGACTTTCAAATTCGATCGATTGGGTCAAAATTCGAGCAAGCGTGCGAGTTTCGAAGTTCGTCTTCCTCATCACTGTTGATTTTTTTCCTGAAATTTCGTATAAGCGAAGGAAAATGGATTCGGATTCTGTGAAGGAGTTTATACGAAGGGAAGTTCCGGATTGGGACGATGAAGTGGTGGCGATGGCGAGATTCAAGGCGTTTAGTGGTCAAAGATCCGATTGGGAACACAAATTTCAGTTTTGGCGAGATTTGATTCTCAAGGTTTCGCGTCATTTCGGTGTATTCGTCGTTGATCCTATCCAGGTAGATCAAATCGCTTTTGATTCCAGAGAAATTTAGTTGAAAGAATTGATTATGGTTTTTTTGATTCCTAAAGGTGAAGAACGTGTGGTTTGATAGAGGAGGAATGACGCCTTTATGCATTGATCATGTATTGGTGAGTTTCTGGATTTAGTGGCGAAAAGGGGATTTTTTTTTTCTTGAGATTGGAATTATTGATTACTCTTTGTTGGTTTCCAGTTATTGATGCATAATGAAGGTGATGTTGTGAGGATTAGCGATCTCGATGATCCGGGGAGTGGTCGTTTATCTCGTTTATTCAGGACAGTGAAGAATTTAATGGTTCAGCAATCGGTGAAATCGGAAGAGATATTGGAAAAAAAACTTGTTATAGTCCCACTTTTGAAGGTGGTATTCTGATTTTCCTCATTTGTTAACTATCTATTTCTTGTTCTGGAGCTTAAAAAGTGTGTTTGGAATATCGATATTTTAGGTCTGGGATTGTAATGTGTGAATGTGTGAGCTAATTATATAAGTCTTGAAGCTATCTTTTAAGGTGGTTGGTTTCCTTTGTTTTGCTTATGTGTAGAGTTGTCTGTTTATTGTGTAAGTTTGTGGCTGATGGAAATTAAGTCTTATGTGATGTGTAGGAGAAGGCTGCTGATGTGGTGAAACTATTATCTGAGGGACACTGGACTTCTACTTGTGTTGTTACGCTGAAGAAGTTCCGGAATTTGTGCTACGATTCGGATGAGGCATCTGCTGTTTTGAGTCACTTGTCAGGGTGTGGAAAAGCGCATAAAATCTCTATAAACCGGGGAGAACTGATAGAGGTTGGTTCTTATCCATTTTTTTCTTTGGTGTTTAGTAGCTATCTGATGGAGATATTAGTTAGTCAGCTAGTATAGTATCTATGGATTTTTAAATATGTATTGTTCCATGAGATATATCTGGTCATTAAATATGTAAAAATATCTTGCTTGAATTTTGATGTTCTTAGTAAATTACACATTCCAGTGAAGAGAAACTGAAAAGGTCAATTTGATAAGTTTCAGAAGTTAGACTAAGTTCAGGCTAAGACCTATGCATTCTGTCTGAATCCAACATACTTGTGTTTTGCAGGGTGTTAAAGTGTCCCTTTCAGAAGCATCACTTCCCAGTGTCTCATCTTTAGATTGTGATATTCTGCACTTGCTTAGGACTACAGAAAAGCTTCAAGATCAACTTGACGTGATGGACCAACGATGTGAAACGTAACACCTTCTGATTCTTGATCTGTATCAAAATGGTTTAATGTTCTCGTACATTGATCATAGCCTTGGAAAATTAATTTAGCTTTAGTGTTTCGTAAATGGTTAAATAGACTGAATTCAAGTGTTTTTGACTTTGTCTCATTTTGTAGTTCAAAGAAATCAGCGTTGGCATCTCTAAAGTCTGGACACAAGAAAGTTGCTTTGAGACATGTAAGGGAATTGAAGTTGGCGACTGAGAGCAGAGAAAAATGCACATCACTTCTGAATAGAGTAGAGGAAGTGTTGAACACTATAACGGATTCAGAATCAACGAAAATGGTATATCAAAACACTATGAATTTAATAGTGTCAATTATGGATTTTTAAATATCTTTGTGTGTTTGGCAGGTTTCTGAAGCTATAAAAACTGGAGCTAAGGCTATGAAAGACATCACGAACAGTGTTGATGATATTCATGACTGTTTGGAAGAAATCGAGGAAACTATTGAATCGCAGAAGCAAGTCGAAAAAGCTCTTGGTGAGTGCCGTTTTGTCTTTTGTAATATGTGCACGATTCATCCATGAACTTGTACGTTTAGCTAAACTCTTTGTTGATGTAGCAGAATCAGCTCCATATTCAGATGTTGATGATGAAAATATCGAAGAAGAATTCTTGAAATTAGAGATGGAGCTTGAAAGCGAAAATTCCCACGTCAAACCAACGACTTCAGAGACTGCAGATTCACTAACTGAGATGTTCTCAGATCTTAAACTTGGCAAGACAAAGCAAACATTGGAAGAAAAAGCTACTGAGCCAGTTCGAATGAAAGATAGCGGAAAAAAGATTCTTGAAGCAGCATAGTTGCACAATACATCTTCATTGTGGTGCGGTTTCTTCTCTCTCTTTAGTAAGAATACACTTAAGTATATATATAAAGGAACTGGGTGTAGCGAGTTCCAGAATATTTTTGTAAGCTTGTTATGATTCAAGAAACAAATGCTTCACTCCATTGTATAAACTCAGGAGCTTGTTCCACAAACAGATCGGATTCCGATAATGGTTGATAATCTACATATATTACTAACATGTAGTCTTTGTCATCAGAAACTAGTACTTGAGATTGTTCTTATTATTATCATAGCTCTTCTCCTCTAGGTTACATGAACTAGAAGAGATGGAACTGAAAAAAGAAGAAGACCATGATACAACAGGTAACTAAAAAAAGAAGAAGACCATAATGCAACAGGTAGCTATCATCTCTCTGTCTATTTCATAGGCTCACGGGTTTTCGGATTCCTCCATCTGTTAGTTTTCCTTGGTTTCTTGACTTGTGTAGGTTGTTGCATCATCTAAATTTGGAAGAGAGGGTGAGTTTGGTATTTGGTCAGGGGCACGCGAGAACTGGACAGATTGAGGGGGATAGTTTTCCACCGGAGCGTAAAACGCAGGGTTTTGCATTGGCATTCTTAGTCCAGGATGGTTGTAAAACTGTGGTGCACCCATTTGCATCCCCATACCCATTGGTAGACCCATCTGCGAGTAATACGGCCTCAAAGGCGAGTAATACGGCCTCAAAGGCGAGTAATGCCAATGCGTCGTCATCATCTGCCAACCAAAGATTCTTATACAGGTTAGAACAAGAATTCTTTGGACCGAATTCGTTATTTGATAGAAAATAAAATGGAACTATGTGAATTGTTAAGACCTGAATTTGATTTTGAAGGGTGGGTATATAATTGATTACTTCTTCTAACGTTGTCAAATTGTCGTCCTGTTAAGAGCATTCAGGTTAATAATTTAAAGCTTCTGATAGTTCTTTAAATAAACTAAAAATTTGGTTCTTATGGACAAACCGTGTGAGAATTAGGTAGTAGATCCTGCATAGCACGCAAGCTCTTGTTGATTAAGTCTCTTTGCTCCTGTTTTGCAAAAATTGTAAACCAATATATGTATCAGATTAAGTAGTTTTTACTATTTTGCAATTTGGTTTAGTAAAAATTACTTACTGTGTTATCAGATTCTGTAGTTAGTGTTCTGTTGACCACCTCTCTTCTTCCAGGTACTTGTTGCGTCGTGTCATCTGAATCGTAATCTAGACTCTGCGTTAAGATCGAAAACTTTCTTCAGACAAAAAGAACCTAACAAAGAAACCAAACCAAGAAAAAAAATATTCTTACACTGCTTCGTTGATACGTTGATCCTTTAGTGTCTTTAGTAAAATCTGTCCAAGTATCGATCGATCTTGCAGCCACCACGGATTGTTCATCAGGAGGTATAAACTCGCTATTCTTATCTGCTTCCACAGTATTATCAACATGTTTATTGTTATTGCTTATACAAAAATCCATCTTTTGATCCGACATATTTGTTTCTTCTGCTGCAACAACATGATGATTTGGAACAACTTGTTGTGTCTCTACAAGGTTATTGATAGTATTACCATCACTAGTATGGATAATCTTCATGAAATCTTCGTTATACTCGGCTTCGTACAAATCCATGATCGATTTCGTACGTTGATTCTGCGAAGCAAAGACGTTGGGTCTTTGAACCTTTGCAAGAATCTCTCCATTCTCATACACAAGCTCCATAACCTCTTGATCTTGTAACCTGAAACAATAAATCACTTGGTAAGAACATAATCTATATAAATATATATAAGTGTGTATGTGTGTGAATTCAAGAACTTAATTTGGTTTGGAGATTGATGATGGAGAAGTCATTTTGTCTTGAGTGGAAGTAAGTGAAAGCTGATAATAATCTTTCTTTTGTTTTATCAACTTTAGATACTCTTTGCTCTTATATTTCGCTGTTGTTCACTTTTTTTTTATTTAAACTTATTTTCTTTCAACTCTTTTATTTAATTTTCTCTAAGGTGCAATGAATTTGTCAGTACAGTGGTACTGTTCATATTTGTACTAAAGTCGAATTTTAGCATCTTTTGTTTGCTTTCTTCTTAGAAAATATTATTATCCGTTTAATATAAGCAAATGGAGTTAAAATATAGAATAATGCCACAACATAGATAAATATCTTTTGTATACATCAATGAAACAAAACAACAACAAAAATATATTTCCTGAGTTTTCGTTATCTCCCTCAAATCGATGAACATGATCATTTCAACCAAGTAAATAAAATGTTTTGAGAGAGATCGGGCCAAAAAGCCCACGTGGTTGCGTGACGAACCTTCAGAGGGCAAGGACAATGGAGGATGGGCTGGGCCCACCATAAATTATCAATGGGACCCATATGGGTTTGGCAGCATTGTCCTCAAAAGGAAAAAGCAGAAGAAGAAATAATAAGAATGTGTGAAGTTCACGTGAAAGCCACGTGATACATAGCCCCTTTGTGTTTTTTGTTTTGTCCTCTTTTGCATTTTTGTTTAGACACTTGTCCTCCATAACAATGACTCACTCATGCATTTCCTTTGTTTATTTTCGTTTAGTTTTCAGAGATTTAATTCTTTTTGATAACGTATTTTAGTATTTACCATTGCCGGCTTGTTGTGTATAATGTCTCATCTTGTTTTGGCACGAAATTTTCTTATGCTTGAAATGAAATTATTACATTTTTCATTTACCAAGATAAAATTTCTCAGTTCCTCAGTTTTTTTGTGTATATATTTAGATATATACATTGCCAAGCTCGTTGTGTAGATTTTAACCTTTTATATAGATAGTGTTGATACATATTTTTTTATCTTTGCCCTTTCTTTTTAATAAGATTTGTAAAGTTTAAAAAAGTACATATAGTAGAATGTTTTATTGCATCACTAGTAAAAAAAATGGCCATACCCACAAAAGTTTCGTGGGTATAGCGTCGTGGGTAGAGAATTTAGTGGGTGTTCGTGGGTAAAGCTACCCACGAAAAGCCACGAAATTATCCGTGGCAAATACCCACGAATACCCACGAAATATTTCGTGGGTATCATTACCCACGAATACCCACTTAAATTTTCGTGGGTAGTTACCCACGGATTGCAACGAAAGTTTTCGTGTGTATAAACCCACGATTTGCCACGATATTATTCGTGGGTAGTTACCCACGAATACCCACGAATGTTTTCGTGGGAAACTACCCACGATTTGCCACGAAAGTTTTCGTGGGAAGCCATTTACCCACGAAATCCCACTAACACTTTCGTGGGTACGTAGTATGTTTTTTTGCAAAAAACATTTTTTATTTTGAAATTTGTTATTAAAATTATTAATTAAATTAAATACTAAACTAATAATTCGAATAGAAATAAAATATTTTACATAAAATTAAATTGTTCTAAATTAAAAGTTTTCAAATAAAAAAAAAAGCAGAAACATAAAATAAACGGCTACGAACCACCAGAGTCTTCGGGCTGAGTCGTCCCGCTTGAACCGCTGCGTCCATCTAGCTTCCTCAAAATGACATCTATCTTACTCGCCATGCTAGCCATCTCACCCCTCATTTGATCGAGCTCAGTTCGGAGATCCGGTTGTGTTCCCGACGGATCCTGGACGGAATGGTGATAGAACTGCGTCCTCGCACTACCGACGCCGTAGGCATGCCCGTATTTTGGTTTCACCCTCTGCATTTTTAAACAATAAGAGAATTAAAGTAAATATACAATAAAAAAAAAATTATAATATGAAAAAATTTACCTGAAAATATAATTGGTTAATGAATTCCCGAGGAGAACCACTTGTGGAAAAAGCTGTGCCGGTCGAATCTTGGTGCTGAGAAGCCTCCTCTTCAACCTCCCTCACGAATCCCTCAATCACCGGATCAACGTAAGTGCCATCCGCGCGTGTATGCGTCTCCTTCACCAAATCCAGAATGGATGGTTCCTCGGATCCCTGCCCCTTCTGCTTCTGCATTATCAAAAAAATTTATTTACACAATGTAGTGATCATTAACATTACTAACGATATTTAATAGATTTGTAAATTAATATATGGATCAAACTTACCAATTCATAGTCGATCTTTGAGAAGGATCGGGGCCCGGCACTGTGTTTGTGCATTCCTTTGTCGTTGATCGGCGTTTTACGTCTTTCAGCAGCAGTCTTACTCTTGCTAATGGCTTTCTCAGTCTGCCATTGTTCCAAAAGAATTGCCCAGTCATCCTCGCTGATATAGACGGGCTGCACTCCCTGCCGATGTTTCCTACTAATCTCTTCGCCGATTCCTAACTTCGTCTTTTCCTTCCATTCATAAAAGACGATGTCCTCGAACTCGGGATCCCAATAATAGTTTTGCTACAACTCGCAACAACCATTGTTAATATACAATGTTAGTAATGGAAATTACTAAATGTTTAAATATCCGAATTTTCTAACTTACCACAAATGTTCCCCACCAACTCTGAATTTTTTCTGGAGCGAATTTTTTCACATCGGTCCAGTTCTTCCAAGGACCCCAAAAATTACCCTGCCAGGTCCGTTTAATAAAACTGGTGACCGAATCATCGATCCCCATCCTTTAAAAAATATTTAAAAAGTTAGAAATCAATTAGTAAACACATAGACCTTAAACTTGTTAAATATTTAAGATGTTTACCATAGTCCTCCGTTTTCCTTAAACGGATGGAGGACAGGCTGTGATCTCCTAGTAGGCGCTTCGTATACCGCCTGTAAACGGTAACGATACTCTGCAGAAGCACCTATGGCAGATTTTGGGAGATGGAAACGGGGTCTGCTTCGAACTGAGCCGGTCCCGGTAGACGAAGACATAACTACATGCAAAAAATAATACATCTAATATTTCTTACACTAATAATATTTTCTGATTTTTTGTTAAAAAAAATTAGAGCCATTAATATGTTTTATATTTTAAATTTTCAAGTCTTTATTTTGTCATATATTTTTGTAGAGCCATTAACATTTAATTTTATAACTTATTTTCTCATATATGTTTTTCAAGAATTTAGGATTTGAAGCCATTAATATGTTTTCAAAATTTGTTAACAAGTGACACTTTTATATATAAGTTTTGTACAAGTTGTATTAGATATGTTTTTCCAATTATATATTATTGGTATTAGTTATTTTATTTTTTTCCGATTTTATATATTTTTTTCACTAATTTATAATACTAATATTATATATATAATATTTGTATGTAAAAATCCACAAAATTAATATAAAATACCTAAACAAATTTAAAATTTTCTTTTAATTATTAATAAACACTAACTACTCAACAATTGTTTCTACAAACCTTTTAATTTATGTTTTCAAACAAAAAATTATTTGGAAAATTAAAAAACCCAACACAATACAAGTTGTATTAGATTTATTTTTTCAATTATATAATTTTGGTATTTGTTATCTAATTTTTTCCGGTTTTATATTATTTTTTCAAACTAAATTATAATACTAAATTTATAAAATATGCAATTTGTATGTAAAAATCCACAAAATTAATTTTAAATACCTAAACATATTTAAAATTTTCTTTTAATTATTAATAAATACTAACTACTCAACAATTTTTTCTACAAACCTTTTAATTTAAGTTTTTCAAACAAAAAATTATTTGGAAAATTAAAAAAACCCTAAAGTAGACACTAACCCTAAATTTTTAACAACCTAAGCAAATTTTTAACAATCTAAGTAAATCAATCCAAATTTCCTTCTCATAAACTACACAAAGCTATTACAATCAAGAGGCAATCAAATTTTGATGATTTACCCGAAACCTAATTGAAGAAAAACAAAGGATTAAAGAGAGGAAAGGAATTTACCTAAGGAGATGTGAAATCGGTGGTGGTCGGTGTCGCAATCGGCGTGTACTCGTCGGTGGTGGGTCGCCGGAGCTTCGCCGTGGACTCGTCGGCGGTGGTCTGTGTCGAAATCGCCGGAGGTTGTGAAAATGATGAAGTTACCCACGAAAACCCACGATTTTTTTCGTGGGTATTTAAAAAAGACCCACGTATACCCACGATTATTTTCGTGGATATTTAAAAAAAGCCACGTAAACCCACGATTATATTCGTGGGTATTTCAAAAAAGCCACGTTTACCCACGTTTATTTTCGTGGGTAAATTCTTTAATTTTTAAAAATATTTTCCACAACAACTGATTCGAATACGGGTTTGAATTTTTATTAAAGAAAGTTTAAGTAACCATCAAATAAAGGTGTTGACGAATCTTATAGATCATCAACATTTAATAGTATTTAAACAGAATTATTTAAATATTTCCTTTTGCAAAGTAAAAAGATAATTTGATTACGCAACTCCAACAAAACATTACATTTAATGAAACATAAAATTTGAAACAACTTTTAAACTGGTAGATAAAAGACTTGGAAATATTAAACATACAATGGTTATGGTACACGTACATATTAGGCACTAAATTTTGAAAACATTTGTCTCTTTTCCACTCCAAAGTTACCAGAAAGTTTTTTTTCCTTTCTGTTTCTTTGGTGGAGAATATAAAAATCCGTCACAACATTCCCTTTTGATTGCATCAACATCTAGATTTAAGTTTGGGCTTTCTGGCCTTTGTGCAAACTCAAAATCACTTGCAGGACTTCCACCGTAAGTATCTGACTTTTCAATCAACAGAGATGGTTGTACGTCTTCGATTTGCCTATACAAAACATCATCGACAACCCGCTTCTGGTCATGACCTTCTGGATGCTTATCATCGACAATCAAATGAGTTTCAGTTTCCCCCGAGTATTTTGGATTGTGGTGGATGTTTTCCAAGAACTGGCTGTCCGGTACTATCGTTGATGTAGAACCATTAGTTGCATAGATTGGTGATTGCGTATCATATTCCCACGAGTAAGTAGGTATCTCTTGAGTGAATTCGTCGCAAAGAGTTTCGGTTTCCCAAGATAATTTTGGAAGAGGGTAAAAATTTGACACGTTTTTTGATTGAGAGTCTTCATCACTTGAGCTAGAAGACATTATTTTGTTATTGATGGGTGTAAAAGATACACTCCATCGTATTTGTAACATCCCAAAACCAAAAATTAGATTTTTGGTAGGGGTGTCGATCGACACCAAGGGAGGGTGTCGATCGACACCAAATTCTGCGATCGGTTTCGGTTAAGTTTTAATCGTCCGGTTTAGCTCGGTTTGATGGAGAAACCCTAGGGCTTTCGTATTTAAGTCCTTTTGGATTTGTGAGTGGCTTTGTGTGAAGGAGAAAGAGTTTTGAGAGAGAGGAGTTTGAGAGGAAGAGAAGACAGGTTCGTCTGTCTCGGTAGAAGCGAAGAACGGTCAACCTAATCGAGTCTGATCGACGTGATTTTTTCGTAGGTTTGTTCTCCTTCCTCTTAGCTTTCTATAGGAAAAATCCGATTGGCTTTTGGAGTTGTAGTTTGTGAGTTATGATTGTTTTTCCATAAGGGGTCTGTGCAGTCTCGGGATTCAATCAGCCTCCTTGGGAAGTGTTTTCCCGGCGTTTTATAGAGAATCAGAGGACGAGCTTGGTGCCGTTGGAAAGCTCTCTCTGTTTAGTTTCTGGATTGGGCTTCGGATCCTGATTTGGAGGTAATCTCCGTTCTCTGTGTTCGTTTGATTTCAGGGTGATGGTTCTGAAACCTCTGTTTTTCCTGTTTCGATTAGCGAGATTGCGGGCTGTTTTCCCGTCGATCTGTTTGGATTTAGGAGTCGTTCTATACACCGTTGGAAATCTCTCGGTGTCTAGTTTCCAGATCAGTTTTCAGAACTCGATTTGGAGAAGGGAGTCGCGAGTTATTCTCCTCTGTTTCGGTCAGGTTCTTTGTTCAAACCATTTTTTAAGGTGAGTGCGTGTCTATAGGTTGATTTAGCGATTAGCGATTCGTGTTGATGTTTGGATACTTATGAATGGTTTTTCCTGGGTGTTGACGTGATGGTTTCGTGTGATGTTGAGTTGAAATCGTGTGTTCATGTGTTTTACGCTTTTTGGTCTCGGAAAGAAAAACCTAGTGTCGATCGACACCTTGTGGTGTATCGATCGACACGACGGTAGAACCAGCGTCGATCGACACCGTGTGACGTGTCGATCGACACCCTGTGATTTCTGATTTAAATACTTTTTAATCTATTGTTAATTGTTGTTCGGCTAATCGTGTTTAGCCTGTAGACGTTCTCACTAAGTATTTATTAATACTTACGCAACTCTGTTTTCCCTTTGAGTTGCAGGTAAAGGAAAAGTGTGAGATCGTGGAATCATGGCTGGGACGAGAGGATGATAGGGATTGTATTCTGTTGTTTAGTCTAGCGAACCGATGTTTTAGGTTGCTAGTTTATTAAATGTTCATTCTCGAATTCTGGTATTTGAATTAATTGGTTAAAAAGATTTATTTAATAAATGGAATTTATTGGAGTAGTAAATTGGTTTAAATGTTTATGTTATATTCCGCAGTAGAATTGTTAGTTAAAAAAAAAAAAAATTTGGGTGTTACAGTATTTATTTATAGTAGATGTACTGTCTTGTCAAATCACGTTGGTCTGTAACGATTGTATCCACATGTTTCAATTACATGAATATGTGGTCCATCAAAGTTTCAAGTTATAACATAGAAACAAATAATTTTAGAATCACACATTAATAGAAACTAAGATTATCTCCTCTTCCTCCGATTGATCTACATTTCTTTTCGACATGGCTGATTTTGTATGTTTTGTGTTTCGATATACAAATCTAATGAAACAAGTCTCTATTTATAGATTATACAAATTTATGATAACAACTTTACCATAATAAATCTTGACCGTTGAATGATGAATCTATAATATCAACCATTCAAATGAGTTGTCAATTCAGTTTTGGTATCCGATTCACTTGTGTCCATATAAATTTTTGGTCTACATTTAAATGAGTTGTCAATTTTTGTATCGGTTTTGAGTTGTCAATTCGGAGTGAATTGTCAATTCAGAGTGAATTCGGTGTTGGTATCAGTTTTGAGTTGTCATTCCGGAGGGACTGACTGAGTTGATCTTGGCCGTTGATCTTTGCAACAAGTTTTGATGAATACTTTTGCAGAGTTCATCTTGGCCGTTGAAATGGGTGTGTGAGATATTTAATATTTTGATTCCTCACAAATCAGTTTGGTATCAAACGATCTCGGCCACTAGTTTGATGATTACTTTTGCAGAGTTGATCTTGGCCGTTGAAAATGGTGTGTGGGACATTAAATATTTTGATTCTTCAAAGACAATTAGAGTGTCTTGTCAAATCAGTTTGGTATCAAACGATCTCGGCCACTAGTTTGATGATTACTTTTGCAGAGTTGATCTTGGCCGTTGAAAATGGTGTGTGGGACATTAAATAGTGAAACATTGTGGAGGCCTAAAGACATTTAAATATTGCAATATAATAATAAACATGGTAATTATAGAAATATTTCGTTGGCATATTATATACATGAGAGTTGGCGAGTTGCACTTAATTACATAGCCAGTGACAGAATATAAAATTTGCTGATATTGAAATTCTTGTCTTTTTTTTTGTTTACCACTTCTATAACAGTCATTCAAAGTGCTTTTGGAATTCAATTTGAGAAAATTTCCCTCTTTTGTTCGGTTACTTTTTAAATAACGTAGGTAATAATTAGGATCCGACTTGGAAATTTGAAGAAAAGATCGAGTTCTTTTGAGCCAGCTACATGGTCCACGCCTGGAAACAATTATTCTGTTGTTTGTTTGTGTGTGTATGATAACTTACAAAGATATTCAGAATCTTTTAGTAGTTATGCAGAATTTATAATTTCACCGTAATCCTAAATTGTATATATGGCAAAATTTGGGTCATTAAGCCTAAAATGAGAGTCATTTAGTATATTTTAAATTGAATTTATTAGGCTTCATATCAGTCTATAATTGCATTTAAATATAGTCTTACAAACCCAACATAGACCCAATATTGCTCTTTCAGGCGTTTAGCCGGTGTTTAAGTGTTTCATTGGTATACTCCAACCATCCACAAATGAAGCGTTTATGTGCATACTGGTTCTTAGTGTTTGATAACAATCATGAAAAACACTTACTACCACTCCGTACCGCTCAAAACCAAAAATGCTTTCCTCAAGCGTTTGCAGTTGCGGGCGGTTGTGGGTGGATTCATTTTTTATTAGAAAAAATAAAATCCATTGAAAAATCAAAAAAATATATAATACATTTAAAAAAATCAAATTTGAATATTATAATTATGAAATATATAAATAATTTGATATTTTTGATTATTAACCTATCATAATTTTATATTTATAAAATATTCACAAATATATATAAATTTTAATATATTACGATCGCAAATATATATATATATAAATCTAAAAAAATAAAATTTAAAAATAGAACATTAATCTACAAAAAATAAATTTCTCCATTTAAATTCATAACTTTCATTCAAAATAATAATAATAATAGTAATAATAATAATAATACACGTAAATATCATATACAATACAAGATGTTTCATTATTTAATTTTATTGAATTAATAATTTTTATATTTTATTATAATAACATGATTTTTGATAATTTTTTATAGTTATTTAATGTGTTTATATTGTTAATTTTTTTTAACCCCTACGTAATACCGTAACCAGTCATAAATATCCCGCAAACACACTCATTTCCAACCACTATATCAGTCGTGTAAATCGCTTCATAATGCTTGAAACCGCTACCACCCGCTTTTGGAAACACATCTGCACCCACCAGTCAGGTTCTAAATTGCATGAGTTTGGATTGAAACTTCTGGCAGAGACCTTGCAGCTGAAAAAAGGGTTGGCTAACAACATAGCGCACCCCTATCGTAGTAATATGTCAACCGCGCCAGTTGAACAAGAAGAATAATACCCTAACTACGATTTCACATATCTTGGATACTTCAAATAGTTTTATTTTATTAATAACAAGAAAATAATTAAGATTTTATCACTCGGCTAATATTCCAGGATAATTTTAGCCGCCGTATAGTCCATTCATTATATTTCAAATAGTTTGAAGTTTGAAGTTGATAAACTTAAAACAACTTAACACTAGTAAAAAAAATGGCCATACCCACGAAAGTTTCGTGGATAAGAGTGACCAATAAGCTGGTTAAACACCAGACTCTTTATGTTGCTTTAATGTTTACTATTTTCCTACCATCTATTGTACGCGTTTATAATAATGTTGTTGTGTAATGTAATATTTTAATATGTTTAATGAAATAAACCAATATTATATAACAAATGTTTTGTTTTTTATTGAGCTTCCATTCGAATTAACAAAAATCTAATGAATAAGTTTTTAAACCATTATAAGGTTAATGTATTTGTCAATGTTAAAAACAAATCGGGAACTGTATAGTTCTAACATTTTGTAAGCACCACCCACGGAAAATTTCGTGGTATTTTGTGGGTATTACAAAACCCACGAATTTTTTCGTGGGTATTAGTGGGTATTGGACTTGCCACGAAAACATTCGTGGGTAACCGTGGCAAAATTACCCACGAAAACCCACTACCATTTCGTGGGTACAAATTTACCCACTAATACCCACGAAAACTCACGAATATTTTCGTGGGTAAGCATATACTGTTCATAGTGGGTATTCGTGGGTTTTCGTGGCTTTTTTGCTTTACCCACGAAAAAATTCGTGGGTTTTTCGTGGGTATTTGCCTTTTTTTTACTAGTGCATGATCGCTATAAACTAGTCGGCGTAGAATGTAATTCGCTCCGTGTCTGTTCAATGTAAGTTTTTTCGGGATCTTTCTTCTCGTTATAAGTTTTTATCGAGGCGTTGTAATTTTATGGAATTTTCTCCACCGTGTTTGAAAGTGATCGTGATATTTGTTGATATTCATCCACAACAAGAAAATTGGTTGTTTTCCGACGGAATTTCCGGCCGTCAGAATTCCCGTCGGACAACTCCGTCGGAATTCAGACGGTTTTCCGACAAAAAATCATTCCGTCAGTACTCCGTCGGTTTATTTTGACGGAATTTTGACGACCAGGATTACCGTCCATATGCCGTTAGAAATCCTTTAATATTTACCGACGGATTACCGACGACGGTAAGCTGTCGTAACTTTCCGTCGACATTCCGACGGACAACCGACAGAAATCAGATTTTTCTGTCTGACAGACGGAATTGTGACGGGGTCCGATGTCAGCAAACTTTGGGTGGTTAACATATCGTCTGGGTTGGCCGATGGGATTGAAGTGTTGTTATGTCGGAGGTTTTGACGGGTTTCCGACGGATTTCTGACGGATTTTCATTCTACATAAGTTTTCACATTTCTTCCAACGTTCATAACAACATTTGAAAAACAAAAAAAAATTTAGAGATGAGTTCTTCATATTTTCGGTCATGGATGGACGAGCCAATGATGGAAGAGGGGTCGAACTTATTAACGACCGAATACGCTCAAGGTATTTGCGAGTTCATGCAGTTACCTAGAAATCAAGAGGCGGCCAACAAAGGTCAGGATATAAAATGTCCTTGTTCTAATTGCTATAATAGAATTAGTGTTGCGGTTCCTACTGTTTGGAACCACTTATATATATATATATATATATGGAATTAGGGCGGGATATAAGGTTTGGTATTTGCCAGAAACCCCGGTTCCAGGACACAAGTGGCAGGGTGAAGATTCCATTCAAACGGATGTGGTACTTACCCTTAACAGAGAGGTTGAAGAGGCTGTACGAATTAAACCGCACAGCTAAGGTTATGAGATGGCATCCACATCATAGTCAAGATGGAGATATCACGCATCCTTCTGGCGTGGAAGCGTGGAAACACTTCCAATACGTATATCCAGATTTTGCATATGAACCACGGAATGTATACATAAGCTTATCTACTGATGGTTTCAACCCGTTTGGCAAGCATGGAAGAAAATATTCATTGTGGCCGGTCATCGTAACACCTTACAATTTGCCTCCATCTATGTGCATGCGGAGAGAGTTTCTGTTTCTCTCAATTCTAGTTCCCAGGCCAGATCATCCAAGACGGTCGCTCGATATATTTCTCCAACCATTGATCTGTGAGTTGCAGATGTTGTGGGAGCATGGTGTTGAGGCTTTTGATGTTTTAGTTCAGCAGAATTTCAACATGCGTGCGGTTCTTATGTGGACCATAAACGATTTTCCAGCATACGGTATGTTATCTGGATGGACAACGCATGGAAGATTGGCTTGTCTTTATTGCCAAGACAATACTACAGCATTCCAATTGCAGCACAGAAGGAAGACTTCATGGTTTGATTGCCATAGGTGTTTTTTACCGGCAAATCATCCATATTGTCGGTCTAGAAGATATTTCAGGAAGAATTTATAAGTGTTACATGGTCCACCTCCTGAGAAAGATGGTCGCAGTATACTGGAACAGTTACGAGATTTTGGTGCAGAGCGAACTCCTGAATGTGGGGGTAATGGCCATCACCCCGTCGACGGTTGTGGGGAATATCACAATTGGCACAAGAAGAGTATTTTTTGGGATTTGCCTTACTGGAAAGACCATCTACTGCGGCATAATCTAGATGTCATGCATGTTGAAAAGAATTTCTTTGACAACATCATGAACACCATCTTAAACGTTCCAGGGAAGACAAAAGACAACTGGAAGTCTAGATTAGATTTGCCATTGGTTTGTTTAAGGGAATCTCTTCATGTTTTTAACGGTAGATTGTCAATGCCTGCGTACCGGTTAGATGCTGGGCAAAAAGAAGTATTTTTTGAATGGTTCAAAAAATTTGTAAAATTTCATGACGGCTACGCATCTAATCTACGTAATTGCGTGGATTCGACAGAAGGGAAGTTTATAGGAATGAAGAGTCATGATTGTCATGTCGTGATGCAGCGTCTTCTTCCATTTGTATTTGCATATCTTCTTCCAGAACCAATCCACCAAGCAATTGGAGGTATATTTCGTACTCCCATTAGTTTCTTACTACCATAATATTACTATATATGTACTAATTAACTTGTTTATTTTTTCATTTACAGGCGTTGGTGCATTCTTATTAGATTTATGTTCAAGAACGCTTACAGTCCATGGGATACGTAACTTAGAGTCCAATATCCCGGTTCTCCTTTTTAATCTTGAGAAGAAATTTCCACCATCTTTTTTGACGTTATGGAACATCTTCCAATTCACCTCCCACGAGAAGCAGCCTTAGGAGGCCATGTTCAATACCGATGGATGTATCCGTTCGAGTGTTACATCTTCCACCTGAAAAAAGGTTAAAAATTTGAGCAAGGTTGAGGGATCTATTGTCGCACAAAGCCTAAACGAGGAAGTTTCACACTTTGCCGAATATTACTTTCCATCAGAAGTTTGTACTAAGGCGAGACGTCCTGCCCGACATGATGATAGAGGTGAGAAAGCAGTCTATGCCGTGGTTGTTCCTGAGTTGTTTGCCCAAGTTGGTCGAGCAAGTGGAAAAGGAAAGAAACGAAAACTATCACCACAAGAGGTCACACATTTGCATACGTATATCCTCAGAAACTGTGACAAAATTATGGAGTACGAAAGGTATATCAGTTATTATACTAAATTTATGGAATTATTTGCCTTCATCTACTAACGACTGTGATGTTACATGATCTACATGTCTCTAGCACGTGATTATCATTCTGATAAGACAGATGCCGAACTTGCTGTCTTGAAAGATGAAGAATTTCTAGGTTTTCACGTTCATATGTTACTGATATCTTACTTATATCATTTTTTAGGTTTCCGAAAGTTTAGCAAGTGGTCAATCACTCCCGACATGGTTAGTGGAGTTTGTTCAGGGTTTACGCCGCACCACGACTTTAAATCCCAAGTTTTGCACTAGGGGATATTCGTTCAGGATCTTTAAGGAAGGACGTCAAAGGTCAACTTCGGACTATGGTATTTCAGCGCAGTCAGGTGATACCATGTACTATGAGATTTTAAACGAAATCTTGGAAATCCACTATCCAGGAATGTTGGACTTGAGGTGCATTGTGTTTATGTGCGATTGGTATGATCCATCCAATGGTCGAGGGGTTTGAGTTGACCCTCTTGGTGTTATTTCGATAAATTCAAGCCGAAAACTACAGTATTACGATCAGTTTATCCTTGCGTCTCAAGCAGACCAGGTATAAATACAATAATATGTTTACCTACGTACTCATACTTAAGGTTTGTTGTTCATGTATATTAACAATATCCACTATTTATTAATAAGTTTGCTAAATTCCATATCCTCGTGTTGCCTATCGTACAAATCCTTGGATCACAGTAACTCCAATTACCCCAAGAGAAAAAATATATGGAGTTCCAGAACATGATGCTCTACAACCATCGAGAAGTATACCAATGTCACATGTGGATTAGATGGATAACATTGACCTTGTCGTTGATGTCACCCATATCGGGGATGATCTAGTGCATTCGGACGATGAGGAAACACGTGACGAATTTAACGACGATTCAATCTCCATCCCTAGTGAAAGTGGATCAGGAGATTCAGATTAATAATTTAGGAATAAATGTGTGGTTATGAATGTTGTACTCTCATATCTATGGGTTCCCTGTAATATAATGTACTGCATATATAGTAGACAAAAATTTACAATATTTTGCCATTGCTCATTAACAAATCTGATTGTGGAAGACATTCTCAGTATTACGACGGACAAATAAGAAATCAATAAAATTGCACACCCCCCCCCCCCCCCCCCGGATTCTAACTCGGGTTTGATATAGTTTTAAAGGAAGCATAACCATTTAAGCTGAGGACGAATCTTGTATATCATTGACATTTAATAATTTATAATAAATTCTGGTTACTAATTAACAATATATATTGATTATGCAACACCAATAAAACATTACATTTAATAAAACTTAAAATTTAAAACAACTTAATACACAGGTAGATAAAAGACTTGCAAATATTAAACACACAACGGTTATGGTACAAACACATAAATAGACAATATTAATTTTAAAAACTTATGTCTGTATCCACTCCAAACTTACCATTGGTTAGAACCATTTTAAAATTTTCTTTCTCTTTTTATTCTTTGATGGAGAATCTAAAAATCCATCGCCCAATTCACTTTCGATTGCATCAACATTAATATTTAAGTTTGGCGTTTCTGGGCTTTGGGCGAATTGAAAATCATAGTACTGATCCTTATATTTAGGGGTGGGCAAACGGGATTTGGGACGGGAATTTTCGGGAACGGGAACGGGATGGGTATTTGGGAATCAAAAATATTTGTCCCATTTATGTCCCATATATATTATGCAACGGGACAAGATCGGGACGGAACGGAACAGGAACAGGAACGGAACGGAAATTCCCGAAAAAACATGACAAACAAAATTTCAAAAAAAAATCTCAAAACAATAGCAAAATGAAATATCATAAACTAAAATCATAAAAAATCTCAATAAATTAGAATAAGTTTCAAACTTCAGTTTCATAGTACTACCAAAATGCAATTGAACAAACTAAAGTCTTATTAAATAAAATAATTTTTTAAGTAGACCAACATTTGCAACTTAATAAACTAAAGTCTTACTAAAATAAAATAAAATAAAATTCTAAGTAAACCAACACTCTCAAATCTCATATCTCAACACGTAAAACAATTTTCGGATCAATCATTTCTTGCAAATGATTTGTAGCATACAAAAAAAATTACTCACATAATAACATATATGAAAAACTAAGAAACTCATATCTACTAAGATATATTTTATACAAGTAAATATTTACTTCGGGACAAATGGGACTTCGAGAATTCCCGTTCCCGTCCCGTCTTGTCCCATTCCCAAACGGGAATCACTCACTTGTACCATTTGGGAATATAATTCAATATGGAACGGGAATATAGGGTCGGGAATGGAACGTAACGGGACGGTTTGGTATGGAACGGGAATTATGCCCACCCCTACTTACATTCTTTTGAAGTACTTCCACCGTAAGTATATGACTGTTCAATGAATTGATATGGTTGGCCGGCATTGACAACCCGCTTCTGGTCAGGACATTCTGGCTAGTTATCGTATTTGTGATTAGGAAGACCGAACCCATCTGCATTTTTTGGAGTGCATGAATCATCTGCCCACGAGTATGTGGGTATATCTTTAGTGTGTTTGTCGCACTGAGATTCCGATTCCCACGACAATTTTGGAATGTGGTGGTTGTTTGGCAAGCACTGGCTGTCCGGCACTATTGTTGATGTGGAATCTTCCTGATGGATTGGTGAGCAGGTATCAAATTCCCACGAGTAAGTGGGAATCTCTTGAGTGAATTCGTCGCAATGAGATTTAGTTTCCCACGAGAATTTTGGAATATCCAAAAAATTTACCACGACTTTTGATATAGATTCTTCGTTAGGAGAGGTAGAAGACATTTTTTGTGTTAGTGAGAGGGGTAGAAGATATCCACTCCGTCATCAGTGTATTTATAGTAGAAGTTATATGTATAAATCGTCGGTATCCCGCCGGTATTCCGTCGGTTTTACCGATGGAGTATCGATGGAATTTAGACTACACGATGTCGGCAACGTTTGATTGGTCAGACGAACTAACAGATTTCCGCCAGAACTATGTCGTCGGAATTATGTTGACGGATTTTAGACAGAATTCCGACAGTTTGCAATGTCGGCAACGTTTGAGTGGTTAATAAATCGTCTGCAGTGGCCGATGGGATTGGTGGGGTGTTATGTCGGAGTGTTATGACGGTTTTCCGACGGAAATCTTACGGATATCCGTTCTACATAAGTTTGCACATTTTCTCATTCTTCCAAAAAAAAATTTGAACACAAAATCATAACACAACACATAAATATTCAATTGCGTAATGGCAAACAGAGATCTATGGAATTACTATATGCAAAACCGCGCCCCCGGTCGAAACCCTCCAAACATAACTCATGTTCCTTCAAGCCCTCCTTACGATAACTTAAATGTTACTGATGCTGAATCGACAATTTCACTCCATCCAACTCAACAATCCCAGAACCAAACGCCCGTAATACCGGGACCTGGCCAAGTCGTTCGGCGAGGACTGTTTCGCAAGAGGTCTCATGATGCAAAGGTGGTACGAGGTGAAAGTTCTCAGACACGCCTAACACAAGATTTTATTCGAGAGGTCATTAATGAGGCACCACATGCCGACCAGGATTTTAGTACTCCTCGATGGACTTCAACTATCGATTACATAATCCGTGAAGGTGTATATATATATATATATATATATATAATTACCGCATTTACTTAAACAATAATTGTTGTGTCTGACAAATATTAAATCTATCCTTCATACATGTAGGTTCTTATAACAATAGGAGCACACCTTTATGGACCCAGGTCGCAGAAATTCAATCCTCGCATTTACAATTTGTGAAAATCAAAAAGGTTTACGTTTTCGACAAATTTTATTAACATTTAGAGATACAATTTATCTGACAAGTATATTCAATTTCATTACCAGATTGTGGCTATGCTCTCTAGTTTGACCCCTAATGACCAGGGAGATCTGCTAGTAACCTTAAAAGATCCTTCAGGAAAAATCGAGGGAACCATGCACCATAACATCTTCAAGAATGACGAATACAGACTCACGACTGGTGTAGGTGCGGTGGTCATTCTAAAGAATATTACCGTTTGCCGTTTTAACAGGAACTCAAAGTACCTGAACATCACAGAGCGGAACATTGTTAAGGTAGATGTATATCATACGTTTATAAATATTGCTGGAAGACTTACCTAAATTCATTTTTCACACAGATAATCGGTGCTAATTCGATGATTGCTGAATACCAACCAACAGAAGTAGCTACCATGGATGAGGAAGATGAAGGAACTACTGGGTACGAATATGAAACAGTTTCAGACTCAAATGATGAATAAACATCTGAACCCTCCATGAATTTAATATTTTCCGACTATCCATTGTACGAGTTTATCCGGATTATGTTGTTATGTGTAATATTTCCTATTTCCTATTTAATGTCATATTTTATTTGTAATGTCATATTTTTATATGTGTAATGTAATCTTAAAATAATGAAAATAATGTTTTGTTTATCAATGATTTTATATGTCATATTACGGTTTTCCGACTAATTTTGTGTTAATGTAATATTACCGCATAGAAATTAAAATATAAAATAAATAATCCGTCAGAAATTTCTGACGGCTTTTGATTTTTTAAATGATTTTTAAAAATCTCCGAATAGACCAAATATAAAATTAATAATCCGTCATAAATTCTGACAGATTTCTGACGGATTTTGGTTTTTTATTGATTTTTTAATTCTCCTAATAGAACAAATATAAAACTAATAATCCGTCAGAAAATTTTACAATTCACAATTCAAATGATTATTAATATTGCGGATGAATATACAAAGTAAATGAAGAGAGAAACTTAAGCACTTACCACAGATGAACGATTCTTCACCCCTGTTACGCAAGAAGAATTGTAAACTTTTGGAAAATCCCTGAAACAAGCAACACAAGATTTCAACAACTGAAAATGCTTTAACATTCATCAGTTGCGCAACGCGGGTCTGAGCCGTCTGGAAAAAAAAATAAAAACCCAATCAATTCATAAAATTATTTCCAATTGAAATCTAAATTCAATGTCTCCTTTTATAAGAATTATTTGCGAATAGATATTACAAGAATTTAATGATCCGTCAGAAATCCGTCAGAAATACTGACGGATTTCTGACGGATATGGAAAAAACAATTTCTAATCGGAGATTAAAAAATTAATAAAAAACAAAAATCCGTCAGAAATTATGACAGATTTCGTCGACATGAGTCTCTGGAATCAGGACCGGTCGGGCTGGTAATGGGACCGGTCGGTCTCAATTCCAGGAGGTAAAAGTCTTCGATCCGTTGGCGAGCAGGAGCTCCGATCGGGGCGAGCAGGTGCTCGGATGGGGAAAATCGGCTTTTAGCTCCAACTTTGTCTCGTTTGCTCCAATGAGCCCCAATAACCCCAAACCGTGCTCGAGAGCCTCCTAGAACCTCAAAAGACACCAAAAAGAACTTGAAAGACTCGAAAAACAATAGAAAACAATAAGTAAAAGAGGCTAAAGTATTAATATATAAATCTGAGAAAGGAAAAATATTTTAAATTTATTATGAATCTTAAATTGAAATATTTTATATTCGGAGCAAAGAGAAATAAATAACCTTATGTCCGACGTATTCAAACTTTTATTTAATTTTTTCTATCTCCAAGCATAAAATAATTGATTTTAAGAAATCCGTCAGAAATCCGTCATAAATGCTGACAGATTTCTGACGGATTAATAATTTTATATTTGGTTTAGTCGGATCGTGAAAAAATTAAAAAAAAAACCAAAAATCCGTCAGAATTCCGTCTGATTTCGTGTTCATGTAATATTCCCGCTTAGAAATAACTTTTTACGGATTTCTGACGGATCCTTAAATTCATTTCTTTTCTATTCTGAGATAGGAAAAAAAATTAATTTTTATTTCAAATTTTTACTATCTCATAATAGAAAATAAATGAATTTAAGGATCCGTCAGCAATCCGTCATAATGAAAATATTAATAAAAAAACCAAAATCCGTCCGAAATCCGTCACACATTATGACGGATTTCTGACAGATTATTAATTTTATATTTTTTCTATTCGGAGAATGAAAAAATTAATTAAAAAACCACTATCCGTCAGAATTCCGTCAGAATTTCTGACGAAGTTCTGACGGAAAACCCTAATTTCCTGCCGCCTAAACACTTCGATATCATCGAAAACGCGGCAAAATCAGTCAGTATTTCCGTCGTAATATTTGATTCCGTCGGAAGTCCGTCGGAATCCCGTCGGCATACGTCATTAAAACCAAAGACTTCGTCTTCCCCGCAGACATAACGCAAAAAATTTCTTTTTCCATCGATTTTCGGTAGCTTCACTGCCGATTTGCCGTCGATTATACCGGTCCTCCACCATTTCTATTCCCCTTCCGTAAGACAATCACCAATTACCCCAAACATGTAAGTTTTTCAAAATTTTGAAGAGTTTTTCAATATTGTTCTTGAAATTATAAGTTAGAAAATTGATTTTGATTGTGATTGTGAACAAATTTTGGGTGATTTCATAATGGTTTATGATAATTTTATGCTTTTAGGAAGTAACGGACATAGGAATTCACATATTTAGGGTGTATGAGTTTGTTAGGGATTTATGAATTTAGGTATTAGTAGAATTTTCTAAATTTATAATTTTAGGGAATTTAGGAATTTTTAAATTTATGAATTTTGGATTTATGCTAATATAATGAATTTAACAATTTAGGGATTTTAGAATTTTTTACGATATTATGAAAATTTTATGAATTTTTGGAATTGTTTTATTTTGATTTAAATAAGTTTTTGTGGTTTTTAGGGATTTTAATAGATTTATGATATGATTAATATATAAAATTCTAAAATTTAAAAGTTAAAAAAAAAAATTTATTTAAAATTTTTACAAAAACATTTAACTTTCTTAAACTTTGAAAATTGTATAACTTTTAAAAATCATTTTAAACATTTAAAATTTTATAAATCCTCTATAAAATTCTTTTGGCCGTTTTCAGAAGAAAGTTAGAGAGAAAAGAGATTTGAGAGAGGATTAGGGTGTGGAGAGTTTTGTTTGATTTCTTCACAAATCTCCATCCAAAAGTTTGTGTGATCGATTGTGAGGCTTAGAACGTGTGGGAGGAGGCTGTTGTCGGTCTGATTTAGTGGATTCAGAGGCTGTTCGTCGAGTTCTTCCTTGTTCTGCACCTTTTTCTCTCTTTTCGATCCAAATCTAAGGTGAGTGCGCGACCATAGGTCCTTGGATTGAGGAATAGATGTTATACGATTGTTTGCTGTGTGTTTTGGTGGATTTTTGTTAATGGTAAGTGCAGGTGGTCGATTGGGATGGAGAGATTCGGCCATGAGAGGATAGGCCAATCTCCATCGAACAGCAGGGTCCCTGTCGATCGACAGGATTGCTTTCTGTCGATCGACACGGGGTCATGTAAGCCTGTCGATCGACAAGATTGCTTCCTGTCGATCGACATGGGACCTGCTGTTCCTGTTTCTGTTGTTTGCTTGTTCTGTGCATTGTTTGATAACCCTGGTATTGCATGTATTTCTTTATTCAAGTAATTGGCCTGTAGATGGGACGACCGTCTCACTAAGTATTTATCAAATACTTACGCAACTCGTTTTTCCCAATTGTGTTGCAGGTAAAGGAAAAGGAAAAGTGTGACCGCGGGATCATGGCGTTAGAGAGAGGATGATTAGGGTTGTTATTGTTTCCTGTTTTTCTGCTAAGTTCTAGTAAACCCGGTTAGGTTGCTAGATTTATTATTATTCTGGAAAAGAATTGAATTATTGTTTTATGGATTTAATATTTATGAATTTATTTGATGGGAATTTCCGCGTTTAAAAAAAAAAAACCGGGTGTTACATATAAAATTTAGGGATTTATGGAATATGATAAATTAAGGAATTTAACATTTTAGGATTTTCGGGTATTTGGGATTTACGATTTTACGATTTTTTAAAAATTTTAAAAACTTTTACAAACATGTAACTCTTAAATTTAAAAAAATTTAAAAATATGTAACTTTTAAAAACATGTAACTTTAAATTTTAAAGATTGTAAACTTTAAATTTTTAAGATTCCCAGAATCCCAAAAGCCCAAACTCCGTACTAAATATTGCAAATTTTAAATTTATAATTGACATAGTAATTTTAAATACTAATTTTAAAGTTATGTAAAAACTTTGGAAATCGTAGGAATTATGGCCTATTTCATGAGACTAGCGGAGCCGGTACTTCTAATAGGGGAGGTGGGACTGAGAGTCAGTCGCAGATCCCCGACACTCCTCTTACGGGTACAACTGCCTCTGCTCATACAGCAATGAGCATCGAGGAGTTTGTGTCCCAACCCGGTCGGGAAAGGTTGACACGACTTGATCCGGATGTACCACCTAACACGACCTGGTAATGACTACTTTTAAAAATTTATAGGCTTATATTAACTTAATAAAATTGTTAACAAAATATGAAACAAAATACCGTGTAGGTTCCAATATTCGGGAAACGGTATTTCGAGTTCCATCAACTCAATGATCAATAGCCTGATAAGTAAGCCGTATCTCACTTATGAGTCCATGCCGGTGGCAGACCAGGACACATGGTTTCGGCAATTTGCGGTATGTATTTATATTCTAAATTAAAAATTCATCTTTTATATTACATTCCAATTGTCAATAGTATTTCGGGTATTGTTTTGTTTTTCAGCAAGAATTTACGTGAGGGCCACAGCTGACTCTTATCGTCCGCAAAGAATTCGACGTAAAGGCGCGTAGAAAGTACTCGTAGAAGATGAACGAGTGGAAGGACGGGTGGTTCCGACGTCAGAAGGTGCCTAAGGTTCTTAAAAACGACGAAGCATTATGGGTTGGACTACTTGCACATTGGGAACGGGAGGACACTCAAGCGACCTCCGAGAAAAACTCGACTAACCGGAGGACCGAGCGGAATGGGAAGGGACCGGCGACCCATAACTTCGGTGCAACGAGCAAGGCGTCACGTGTTCAGCAACTAGTAATTTTCCTAATTTTCCAAAAAAATTTAATTATCGCTAACATTTTCCGTACTTGACTATGCTAACAGATTGCGAAGACCGGTGTGCGTCCTTTGCATCTTGCTGTCATCAGAGATGCCCACACCAACAGAAAGACGGGTGAAATCCAAGATGCGATTGCTCGGGAAATCGTGGAGAGCGTGGAGAAGCTCGGGGAGCAGTACCTCCAATCGCAACCGAGCATCGATGGAACTCCGCCGCCAACCAAAGTTCCATTCGAGAAGATCAACGAGTTCACTTACGAGGTTAGTAAACGTGTCAATTTTAAACACATTTAAAATACCTTTTAATACTAATACTTTTTAAAATTGCTTGAACTTTTTTTCTTAGGTAACCCCTAAGAGCAGAGGTCATGTCTACGGCCTCCCCGAAGACAGTTGCTCATCCGTTTTGTCGGTTCGCTATCACGGTGGTAGCAGTTTGGTAGCACAAAACGCCGAGCTGACCCAGCGGGTTAGCTCTTTGGAGGAATGGTACAAGAGAGAGAAGGCGGAGGCGGAGGAACGGCTGCAGAGACAGATTGCGGAGGTGGAGGAACGGCGAAAGAGGGAGAAGGAGGAGGCGGACGAACGATATCGTGCAATGGAGGTGAAGATGAATGAGTTCTTCCGTGCTCATGGGTCGTAAATGTTTTTGGACATTTTAAATTTATTGTAAAACTTTAAATTTGGTTTTTAAACAATTTGAATTTAATTTTAATTTAATTTTGATTTTTAATTTAATTTTTCTTGATAATTCATTTAATTTCATATATTTAAATAAAAATAAATTTTTTTAAAAATAATTGCAAATCCGTCAGAATTCCGTCGGTTTGGCCCGAGGATTCCTGACGGCACATGAATCACTGGAATCCGTCGACACTACGTCGGAATCCGGTCGGAGCACAGAATTTCGACGGTATTCCGACGGCTACATAACCAGACGGATCTCCGACGGTCTTGGAAGCCGTCGCCTTCCTTGACCGCCGGAATTCCGTTAGTATGAGTATCTGTCGGAGTACCATCGAAATTCTGTGTTCCGACCAAATTCCGACGTAGTGTCGACGGATTTCGGTGATCCATGTCCCATCAGAAATCCGTCGGGACAACCCGACGGATTTCTGACGGATTAGGCCGTAGGAATATGCCCTGTTTTCTTGTAGTGATCTTCGCAAAATGTGAAATTTCAGTTTTGTGTGTAAGGTATATTTTAGTTGCCATACGAATTTCTTTCGTCTTTGCGTTTGGCGTGGACCATGTGGTTTGTGTGTTCTGTTGGCATGGGTAAATTCCTTTTCGTGTGATCTTTTGGTGTAAATCATTAGTCCATGTAACTTTTCTTTAGTTAATAACTAGATTAAGATCCTCACGATGATAAATAATTGTTTAAAAAATGTTTTGGGAAAATATACTATATTCTTAATTCAAACTCTACCTTAAATAATGTAGTGATTAAAGATATAAGTTTATATGTAATATGAAAAAGTATAGTCTCATATAATTTGAAAAAATTGGAAATCAATAAATTGCATACAGTTGATGTATGTAAATATGGTTTAAATCATTAAACTATAATAACTAAATCATTTTTACATGTTTAGACAATTCTTCTTTGATGATATTTCGTAAACTCTAAACATGTAAAAACATACTACTATTTGGAAATCAATAAATTGTATACGCTTGATATATGTAAATATGGTTTAAATCATTAAACTATTTGATATAATAACTAAATCATTTTTACATGTTTAGACAATTTTTCTTTGATGATATTTCGTATACTTTAAACATGGCGTAAGTTACAATTTTGAGCATTCTCTTTTATATAATAAGACTAGATTTTGACCCACGCTTATAAATTTTAGTTTATTGTAGAATAAAAATATATTGTTTTACATCATGCATACCAAAAAAATATTAGATAAATAATTATATCACCTAAAAAAATTATTCGATCGATTTTTGAATCTTGAGTGTCTTAATATGTGATAGGTTTTACGTTTTAAATGTATACAAAATATAAAAATGAAAGAAATTGATTTACAATAACAAAACTAAAAAGTGAAACATTATCTTATAATGTATGACAAAGAATGTAATCGAGTGATATACATCTTATATTTACAAAAACAAATATTTTTCAATAACTCTATAAAATCTGTTTAAACTCAACTTTATCACTAACCAAAATACTACTAATTGAATCGGTTTGAGTTTTCTGGTATGGTAATGGATTTGGTAAGTATATATTTTTGTCGTCAATGCTGCATATATATTAGAAATATTGAAATATGTAAATATTTCCACCATGCCAAATTGAAATGTTTTGATTGGTTGATTTAATTAATGTGTTCCTTAAGATACTCTTTTAATGACACATAGGATTAATTTGTTCATTAAGACTCTCTTTGAATGACACATATGATTTTTAGTTTTTAATATCTCCTCAATTAATATATACTAGAAAATTACCCGCGTTATACGCGGGATTAAATAATTGTCGAATAAAATTAATAATTTTAGTTAAAAAAATAATTATGGTGAATTATTATACATAATCTAAGATCCATTTTATATATTTGAAAGATGCGATTATTTTATATAAGCAAATGTGTTTCACCCGTGAAATAATTAAATCAACAAATTTCATTAATAATTATTTTACTTGTAGGAAGGTGTATTTATGAAAAATTAAAAACATCTACTTGTCAAACAAAACAAAACAAAATATATATGAAAAATTGGTTCACATGCTCATATATTTTCAAAAGATAACAAATTGTTTCTAATTTAAATCAAAATAAAATTTGGTGTATATGTTAAATTTTTATTCACATTTATTTCTATAATTTAAATCTATAATTCCGAAATATTTGGCAAGTTTGATTTCCAAATATTTTAATTTTGGTAAGTTTAGGAAGATTCAAATGTGTTTGGCAATTAGAGTTATAGTAATCAAAATAAATATATTTGAAAATAAATGTGTTTGGTAATGAGTATAAGAGAATTAAAAAAATAAATAAGAATAAAAAGAAGAAAAATTGTGGTTATGACACCTAAGCAAAGTGATCCCAAAATGCTCCTCAAATAATATATAGGATATGATATTAATTAAAATTACACGCAAAAAAAAGAATGATATATAGGTTGATCTAAGCATACACACAAACAAAATTGTTTGGGCCTAAAGAATAATGTGTATATTAGGCTTTACCTTGTTAATAAGGAAAAAAAAAGACTAATTTAACTATCATATGCATCGACGAGAACAAATCGAATGTCATTTGGAGGGGAAATGACGTCATACGGAGTCCAAATTAAAGGGGAACATAATGTTACACACCCACACGAATCTTTATCATGCTTTAAGATTTTGGATATTAAAAACACCATACAAAAAAGGCCAAATCAATCACGGGGTTAGTGCGTAATCTAAAAATCCGAATAATAATGGAAATAAAATATAGTATCAATAGTTGTATAAAAAGGCACGCAAATAAAACCTCTATATTATTAACGCACATACGCACGCACACACCCCGTATCTTTGCTTTATCGAGTTTCATGCATTCATATTCATTAATGTATTACGCTTCAACAAACTAGAAATCTAAACTAATAGTATATGTGAAAAGAACATTACTAATACCACACTAGATTGCCCTTCTAGACTACTTTAGAGACCAAATCTAAATCTTCCTCTGTTTCGTAAATTTTAGATTTTGGTGAAAGAAAACATGTTTTTCACTTGGCCTTTATGGGGTATTCGATAGGGTTTTAAGCACTAGAACATCTTTATTCAAAATTTAACATTATTGAATTGCCTGTTTGTGAATATAGGTATACATTCATCAAATATATACAACATTTATCGTAATCGTGGATAATTGATGGGTAAAGTTGAATTTTTTTAAAAAATGAACCATTTTTTATTCATATTCATAATTAAGCTAAAATTACATTCATATTTTTTTTTATCTTAAAAGTTTATGGTAGTTAGTTAAATGAAAAGATATATATACATCAACGAATAAATAATAAACCATGTATATAGTATAGTTGTTTGTGGTTGTGTTTGTATTAGTGTTGTTAATGTCACCACTGAAATATATTTTGTATTATATATATTGCATATTGTTAACAAATAAAAAGTAAAAGGATGAATGATACTTTCTCATGAACATTACTTGATGCTTCTGTTTTTGTAGTACATGTGATATATATTCCATATCATAAGAACAAAAGAAATCTTCATTGTAAAGTAAATATGAAGAAACTTACGAAAAACAAGATCACCAAACATATTATCTTTATGATAAAATTACGTGAGTAGCTTTTAAGTCATTCATCACTCTTTAAACGGACTATTCTTTATAAAAAAAAAAAGGGACTATTATGACTACGTTTAACTTCATTATATTTATCGATTAGAATCATTGCATAATTGTGCTATGGGCTTATCACTATTGGAATTTGTTTGAAGAACAAAGACGTTTGCTTATTTTTTTTTTATATTATTAACTAATTGTTTCGAACCCACCAATATACTCTATTAAAAATATTTATGAATTTAGTTATACTAATAATTGGTCTTGCATGTTGGTACGGTCAACATTGTGACAAGAAAAAAGAAGCAAAAAACGAGAAAAAATGGAATGAGTTGGCCAACAAGAGAGGCTTCAAAAGAGTCACGAGACATGCAATCATCCTGATTTGAAGCCAGACCCATGTTTTTACTGACAAGCAAACACATTGCAGTAAAGTCGAGTTATCATAATTTGCGATAAAACATAAAGAAAATTATTACATTTTTCCCCAAAAAAAAGAGTGGCAAATTCTCTTACAGCTTAATGATTTATAAAAGGACCAGACATTATCATTCAATCTTGAAACTAAAAAACTATGAGTGCCTTGAAATCTGAGAGTCACTATTCTACTTTTGAAATTAACTTCTTCTATGTCTATATATGTCTTGAAAAAATTATACTCCATTTGTTTTCCAAAAATTGAATTTTTAGTTTTTTTTTTGTTTTTGAAAAATTAATTTTCTACACTTTACTTTATGTTTTAACGTTTTACCAAATGATTAAATAGTTTTTTAATTAATTAGAAAGAGAAAATTAGTGTGATATAGGTAATAGAATTATTGGAAAACAAAAAAGTAAGTCAAAAAGTAAAAATAAATAATTAGTTAACACATTTATTTATTGTATTTTAAAATGTGTGAAAAACCCAAAACATCAATCTTTGAAGAACGGAGAGATTACTTATTGGTTATTTAGTCTAGTAAATCTGATAATTCATTTTATCATACTGTTGAAGTGTTTAATATATACATATGATCGTACAACAAATACTTCTAATACGTTTAAAATTACGATTAAATATTTTTTGAAATGGTTGATCTTTGACATTTCGATTGGCCCGTAGGGATTTTTTCCTCATTTAAGAAAATTCATACGTTGTATCATTTCCAAATAAAAATACTGACCAAATACAGGCAACATATCGGTAATCTAGAAACAAAAGAGTAAAAGATGATACAAAAAAAATGAAGGGGACAAAGATTGGTGTAGAGAAAAAGTGTGAAGAAGAAAGAAAAAGAGTGAGGAATGGTGATGGTGATGGTAGGGATGGTGGGGAACATATCTCTTCTTTATCTTTTTCCCTTGTTTTCTTCTCTCTCTCTCTCTCTAACATGTTTAGAGTTTCTTTTGGTTGAAGCTAGTTTTTTTCTTTTCATCTTTGTACAATCTATTTGCCTCTTAAAACCAAACGGTATCTTCGCAAAAAATGTCGGTTCTAATGATAGTGACAATATTTGAATAACTACTACCTATGCTTAATTTCATTTATTTATAAACTTTGAAATTCTTGGATTTTGATCCATAATCTCTTGAAGATTATTGGATTGGTAATTGATAATATCACATTTATTATGTAAATTATTCATTTCAAATAGAATTAAATTAGTGAATATGAGCATTTTGTAATAACCATTAGACCACCACCTGCGTTATATAGAGCGAAAATCGTCACTCTAAAAAACGCTTTACATGGGTTAAGTGGTTTGGTTTAGAGGTAAATATTTTGGTTAGAAATCTTCCAGTTATGCAATTAGAAGGAAAACAAGGAGTTTCTAATCATCTTTTGACAGGTCCATGAATAAGAAAAGAAGCTAATTAAGGGACTAGCTAGTGATTAAAGAGAAAGGGTGAGAGTGGAAGTGGAGGCGACAAAGCAAGGAGACACGTGGAAAAAGGCACGTGACGTGGGGAATGGTGTGTTTACGTTACGGGCATTGTGTCTGCATTTTCTCGTGCTTGCAAAAATATGTTGCAAGTGTGAGAGAAATGTGACGTTTCCTTAGTCTCCTCCTTAGTCCACAGGAAAAGCATCTTTCATTTAGCTCCTCTCTTTAAGCTTACGCATTCATTACTCATGCATGCTTCCCTTCACTCCTTTTCTCTATTTTTTTTCTTTGCTTCTAATTTATTACATTACATGTAAGTATGTAACCTATATTTACAAACCAAGGAACATGCATTTTTCTGTTGACCGAAGTTTGGTATACATACTCAAAAAAATGTTTGGTACATAAGTCCAACTGACTATATGTTTATATAAATCACAAACAAAAATTTTGATTTCTGAATAACTGGCTACCTAAAGAAAATCGAAAATCGGTGACGGAGAAATGTCAAATTCAACAGTACTAAAAGATTATAGACATAATTATTATATTTGGTATTTGGTAAACTTTTTTGATTTATATATTTGTAATTTGTAATCATCTAGTGAATTTACGGTAACATAAATAATATTTATTGAAATTTATGGTAATTAACTAGTTAAGATTATTTGTCAACTGAAAATTAATTTTGATCTAGATTTGTAGGGGGTTGATATTACTTGGTTCATTGTAATTGTTAGATACAGAGAGCCCAAGCTATATTTTTGTCTCTTTGGGTGGATTTGACTATATATGCATTCTTTTTTTTTTTTTTTTTGAAACTTATATATGTTCAAATAGACAATGCGTCTTGAGATAAAGTAACAACAATCAAATAATTATAAGAGTGTAGCTAAAAGCGACGTAAATTATAAAATTTGAATCATGGAAAGCTTATACTTGGATACGATGGAGTCCACGTAGACTTTCTCACAGTTAAAGAAACATTATTAGAGAGTTATAATGACGTCAATGAGACGTGTTTAGCAGTTGATAATTAACTATAAGCAGACATGTAGACTATTTTTATGCTAAAAACAATAAAAACATTTTCTCAAAAGTGTCTCGCGGTTATAAAAACCCTTAATTATAGAAATGGTGTTTGTCGAACCCACGAATGCATCAATGCGCGTCACGATAATCTCATGCATTGAACTTGCTTAATTAGGACGAGGTAATTAATAATTTAATCTTTCGATATTAAATATACATTCAAACTCACACAAATATTATAGTATATCCGTTTAGTTTTAAAATTTTAACTGTACTTAATTGTTTTTATAGAAAAACAGTTCTTATCTTGTTAGAACGTGTATCGCTTTGTCTATGTTCATCTAATTCATTAAATCTAGGCCTAATATTTGTTTTGTATATATGTTACATGCATGCGTGCAAAGCTAAATAAATCACCCCCTACTACTGAAAATAAATATTTTTGGTAACAGCTACTATATCTTATTTCGTTAATATCAGCTCAACGTAATAGAATGTAATTTAACCAGACAACTTTTTGTATACTTATGTTAAACAAGGAGAGTACTAGGAGTCGAATATTTTCTTTGAAATACTAAAAATTTAATTAGAAGTTTAGAACACACCCAACAAAAAAATCCGAGCACAAAGTCAAAACCAACACCTTGACCAAGTGACTGCATGACACGTGTATTTGTCTGCTACAACAACAACATCTTTAACAACACTGTCTCATCATTCCACCATCTACATTTTATATTTGAAAAAAACAAAGTATCACGAAGAAGACCATATCAACATTTTACTTCTTGTTCCAAAAAAAATAAATAATACAATTACATTATCTTTAAAAAAAAAATCCTCCTCTATATATATACACACACGTTCAAATCATTAATCACCTGTTTGATAAAATCATAGAGAGAGAAGTAAAAAAAATTAAAAAAAATGGGAAGAGGAAGAAGCTCATCGTCTTCATCGATAGAGAGTAGTTGCAAAAGCAACCCATTTGGTGTTTCATCGAATAATACTCGTAACCTAAGTACGGACCTAAGGCTCGGACTTAGCTTCGGATCATCGCCCGGTCAATATTACAACGAGGTTGGTGAAAACCATGAATATGGAGTTGTTGGGGCTCATGATCATGAGATGATTATGGAAGAAGAAGATCAAAATGAGTGTAATAGTGTTGGAAGTTTCTACGTGAAAGTGAATATGGAAGGAGTTCCTATTGGAAGAAAGATTGATCTTTTGTCTCTTAATGGTTATCATGATTTGATTACCACTCTTGATTACATGTTCAATGCCTCAATCCTTTGTAAGTAATCTATACTCGCGCACACACATTTTTATTTGCATGTATACCAAATCACATTTTATAGTTTTCATTAAGAGAGATATGTCTGTAAAATCTATATGTATATAGTTTTCATTAAGAGTATCATTTTCCAGTTTAGTACTAGAAGTTTTCAGTCTCGACTAACAATTTAGATTCGATTTCAAAACTCAAACTATAATGCTTTTTGTTGTAAGTTTTTTTTTTTTGGTTTAAATAAATTTAAAATTCAGTTAAATATTTTGGGTGAATTTGCTTACTAGCCAAAAAAAAAAAAATTATAATTAGTAAACTAACCAAAATGAACCCATGTGGCATAATTATGTTCATTGGATTTAAGTTAAATTGTTAGGATTTTAATTATAATTTTTTTTGTGGTTATTTCACCTAATTTCTCAAAATATATTTCTTTGCATGTAGACCCAAATCCATTTTTTGATTACAAAATATGATTTATTTATTGGATTGCTAATGGTGAATATGAAACAGGGGCTGAAGAAGAAGAGATGTGTAGTGAGAAGAGTCATGTGCTAACGTACGCAGATAAAGAAGGTGATTGGATGATGGTTGGAGATGTTCCTTGGGAGTAAGTATTTTTTCTTTTTAATTTTTTTTTTTTGTCGTATTTTTTCTTTTTAATTTAATCTCTAATTTTTATTTATTTGTGATATAATTATGTTGAAAGCTAATGGGGAGTTAATTGATTTTTGTAGGATGTTTTTGTCTAGCGTGAGAAGACTAAAGATCTCAAGAGCTTATCACTACTGATTTTTTTTTGGAAAAAGCAAAGTTGGAATCTAGAATTGACCAATACAATGGAGAAAACAGTTTAGTTTTGTCATGATGTAAATCACTTGTCGGAGATTTATTCAAATTTTGGTTTCTAGTACGTAATTTAATTTTAATCGGTTGTAACTTTGTAACGAGGAAAAAAATGTTCAGACCCCTTCTTAAGAAAGTTTATGTTTTATGGTTTATTCATTTTTAGTTTCAGGAGAAAAGATTAGCTAAAATACGAATTGATTTGGTACATTATTGATTTCGCTTCATATTCTTTTTTCTTGTCTAGTTTGAATTTACTTATCCAAATGTCAAGAAAATAAATAGTAGTTTCACTAATTTAAGAAGATCTTCTAGATGTCTGTATGTGGTAGGTTGGTCTAATATCTTGTTTTTGTGGGAAGCAAAGAAGTTATATCGCTCTATTATGTAGATCTTTTTTACAGTTTTCAAAGTTTAGCAATTTGAAACTTTGAAAAAGTTGGAGATAACGGCATGGAAACATAATTTTCGTAATATGATTGATATTTGATATACAACTTTGAAAATATAACGAACGATGGGGACAGCAGCTACATCAAAACTGTCATGACAACATTTATCGATCAAGTAGAACCATTTCGTAGTGTAGCTTTGAACATGGTAATATAATTTTATGTAAATTAGTATATATATATATATATAGAATTTTATCATATGTATATACATTGAATTTTAAATATAATTCGGTAGGATTCTATCTTATGGTAATATAATTTTATGTATATACAACGAATTTCATGTATTTAGATTAATTTTTTGTATAACTATATCATATATTGATAAAATTTTATGTGTATATACATACATAAACATGTATCATATGTTAGACTGACTTGAAATTATTACACTTGTTCTAAAGCTTAATATGGTTAGCTAACACAGAAAAAAACGATACAAAACACAAAATTTCAATTTCAAATGACTCATTCGAAGCTATTACACTTGTTCCGCTCACCAAATCATAAAAAAAACCATACAAAACCAAAAAAAAAAACCCAAAAAAACTCTTAATCCACTCTGATTATTTTCCTCACTGCATACAAATTTACAAGAAAACAACAAAAAATGAAAGAACAAACAAAATCATCTCATTTGAAAAACAAAACCTCTTGAGAGTAAAAATCTGAATGAGAGAATCAAAGAGGTTTCTTCACAGTAACTTACCAAGAAAGTAACCATGGTGATCTACTTAAACCACATGAGTTCTCCAAACTATTCTCTGATAACCCAAAACAATCAGAACTACGTTCCGGGAAGATACTTTCTTTAAACGAATCACAAGTAATTTCCGGCGAAACCCATTGCGAATAGCCTCTAATATTTGAACATTTCCATGGAGTTTTCTTCTTCACCTTAAGAGTAACATTAAGAAAACATATATTCTTAAACTCATCTCCTTCTATACCTTCAAGAAGACCCGCAACTTCGATTCCTTCGCCATAAACATTCTCAAACGTGATTTTCTCGATAGTCGGAAGTGCTTTAGGATCAAAATTTTCATCCGGATGTTCACCGTATTTACCTTGGAATCTAATCGCTTTCCGAACATTATCGAGCTTCATGTTTGATATATGAACGTTTCTAACGTACCCGCCTCTTCCCGGTGAAGTCTTGATTCTGATTCCGGTACTCGAATTGAATAAATGTAAGTCTTTGATATAGACTTCGGATACACCTCCTGACATTTCACTTCCGATTGATATTCCCGAGCTTGAAGTAGTTTGACCCGTTAACCGATTAATCTTGATCTTAGAGCTCGGTCTTGCGTAGGATATTCCATACTCATCCCATCCGCTTTTTATCGATACTAAATCATCTCCGGTAACTATGTAACAATCCTCTATACAAACATTCGTCGATGAATCTGCAAAACAGAAAAAATTCCGGAAATTGTGAGATTTTACGAGTTCTTGATTCCACGAGTAAACAACGCAAGAAAACTCACCGGGATCGATTCCGTCTGTATTGGGAGAATCAAGAGGGGCCAAAATTGTGAGATTTTTTACAACAACATCTCTGTTAAAACAAATACTCCAAAATCAGAACATTTCAAAAACTTTCAAAAAAATCAAACAGAATCAGAGAATGTTAGATAACCTGCAATAAACCGGATGAATATTCCAAAACGGCGAATTCAAGAATGTGAGGTTAGAGATGATTAAACCGGTTGTGTTCATGAGCTCAACAAGATGAGGTCTTGTATAGTTTAGCTCTCCATTTCTAAACCAATCCCACCATACACTTCCTTGACCATCAATTGTCCCGTTCTCGCCTATAATTTCGGTTATCATTAATAACCAATTCAAAAACGAATCCTTTCCGTATATATGGTAACTAGTAGTACCTGTAATGACTACATCTGTGAGATTTTGACCATATATAAGACTCCTATGTCTTCTACCGGGTAATTCTCTTCCTCGTCCATACGATGGTAACGGATCAACCAAGGGCCAATTCTCCGAGCTCTAAGAATCAACAAAATTGTATAAGCCATCACAATTCAATAAACTATGGTTCTTAAAGATTCCAATAAAGGAAGAGACTTTACCGTTGACCCGAGAATCGTTGCACCATTATCTAGCCATAAGGTTAAGTGACTAATAAGGTCGAAACTCCCGGTTAGCCATTGACCAGCGGGAACGAAAAGCTTGGCGCCGCCTTTATCAGAGAATGTATTGAGGTAGAACAAAGCATTTTGAAAAGCTTTAGTGTTGAGAGTCACACCATCTCCAACCGCTCCAAACTCTGTAATCGATACACTATGAGGCCGATGAAGACTCGCTAAATTGGTATATTCACAATGTAAGCTTCCTCCAACATTACACCAAGCACCATAAAATGCTTGTACTAGTAGTACATACAAAAGCTGCAAAAAAAAAAAAATCAAAAATCAAAATCAAAACCAAAGTCTCAAGCTTTTTATGAAACTAAGATAAAATGGAGACAGAATTAGGTGAGACACACACACATTTCACCTCTAAAACTAAGCAAAGAGCAAACTCAGTAAGGAAAATTAGTCATTGAACATTGTGATCCAAAGATATGTACACAAGTCTCAATCTTTATGGAAACTCTAATGACTCATTAACAATTCAGGAAGTCACATTCCACATCTAAAAGCTAGTAAACACCAATTCAATCTTGAACTGTAAAAACATTGATTTATAGTACTTTTAAGCAGATTTTCAGATCTTAAGAGACATATTACAAGAGGAAAGATGTAAAACTTACAAGGAAAGATCTCTTCATAAGATCTGTGATCTCCTTCAAGCTCCAGGAAAAAAAATCAGAGTTTCTTTCTCCTCTCTATCTTTCTTTCTCACTCATAAGACAATAAAAAAGAAAAAAATCAAAACTTTGATTTGAAATTCTCTCTCTCTTTGATTGGAGTTAAGTTGGGAAGATTGATTAGATGGGTCAGTGGTGAGATGAAACAGGGGAACCCACACCAGACATATAAATCATTGAAAGTGACCGTTTTTGCCCGCCAAAATTGAACCACTTTGGTCCATCTTCTACCCAATCCGTACTCATTTACATCTTACTTTCCGTATGAAAATGGCGAAAAAACATGTAATTTAAAGCAGATCAAAGAAGAAGAAGAATAAGATTCGATGAAATCTAAGAAAACCTTATTTCATGTTCTGTTAGAAACAGACAAAGAGGGTCACAGAGAGAGAGGAGAGACCAGACTGTAAAATGAACACTAAAGAATCAATTTTTATATTTTTTTGTTGAATCAAAGCGTAATTCATGTGATCCGAAGTAGAAGAATAATTATTAAAATGAAATTGACCTGAAATTCGACATCGAAGATTGATTGATTCTTTAGCAATAAAGGGTTTTTCGAAAAGTTTCTGTAATTTTATTTTTTTATCCTGAAGTTATCATTACAAGGCAAAACGACATCGTTTTACTTGGAGGTAGGATGAAATTTTAATAGATTTTCATAATTTTAAAAATCCACCATTATTGGTTTATAAATTCTTAAATTCTAAGTAAAATCTATTGTTATTGGTTCGAAGATTTTCAAATTCCATTTGAAATCCATTGTTATTGGAAAAGTTTAGATTTTAATGATTATATAAATCTATTAGAATCTAGTGTTATTGATGGATGAATTTCTTATAATTTTAGTTATTAAACAAGATTTTGAGAATACCTAAAAAAACCATTGGATTCTTAAAATCTTTATAACTAAACTTTTTAAATACACACAACTCTCTACAAATGTAACAAATCTTTGGATTTTTAAAATCATCCAACTCTATGAGAATCCAACTCTAAGTGATAATTGACATTTAACTGTGATAAATAATTACCCTTTAGTAATTTGATATTTTACACGGTTACACTTGGAGAGAAATCCTGCCCAGCTCATTTTCTAGCCTTTTTCAAATTTCTTTATTTAATTTTAGGATGAAGAAGATGAAGGATCACTCGACGAAGCTTTGGATGAGAATTGGAGCGACCTAGATTACGCTTAATCGGAGGATTGCGAGAATCGCCGTAACAGGCCGGGTTTTTCGATTTCTCTTCCGGTTTGGGCCAATTCGAATCGCGAGCTTTTCTGCTTTGTGTTCTGGAGATAACGTTGGGGCCTGATCGAGATTTAACGGCGATTTGTAGCCTTTGCTTAGCAATGAATTCATCCATAACTAGAAAGTTTTCGATAGAAACGATGCATATGTGTATAGAGAAACGTTCTCTGTTTTCTCTAAGACGGCGTCGGTCGAGATGAGATGGTGAAGAGAGTGGTGACGAAAAAACTGAAGAGCCAGTAGATTCGTAACGTTAACAGAATATTCAGAGATGCGAATCTTTTCAATAATGGTGTGAGTTAAACTCATGCAATAATCATTATGTAAGAAAAAACGGTGTAATACTAAACAATCCCGAAACTCCAGATCCAGCGATTAGGCTACCATCTACCCTTATCCAACAGCCGTGGTGAGACAAACGAATGCTTTCTAGTGCGTTCACTATGGAGAATGATACATTATTGGCCAAAATTCTTTCTTTCTGTAAATCGCTGTTTGTTGGTGCGTAAGAGCGATTATCCAGCAACACATTAATGTCCCCTAATGGAGAACTTCATCAAAAAGACGAATATCTTCAGGTTTATCATCGTAATTACTATTCCACGTCTGTGGATACCTTTCATACCTAACATTATCATTAATTACCTCTCTACCTTTCCAATTGTTGTTCCTGACTGCGAAATAAATATCGATCGTTTCTTGGTTTTTACTTGCGTTTTCGACGAAGAAGGTAATGAAACCAACAGTGCAAAGTTTGAACAAACTCTATTCCTCGAATTTATCCACGCCAATAGTGGTAATTATCTAACTTCTTGACTTTATGTTTATTTGCTTTTCTAAAGATAATAACGATCTTTATTCGTCGGTATGTTCACATTCACAATCCCACAATCAGCTCCATTCGTCGATATGTTCACATTCACAATCCCACACATAGATGCCAGAGCTCCATAAGCTTCTCACGGTCCTCAATTAATTTTACCACGGTTTTCAATGCCTCAGCTAATTTTGCCATGATGTAAGGGAGGGCGCACTTTATGTCGTTCCAGTCCTGTACATGGCGGACAACCTCGCCCAAGGTTTCATATGCAGCAGTCATGTCTTCTCAGCCACATTGGCACAACTGTTGTCAAATTCAGTAATACTTCCACAATTTCAGAGACTTTTCGGGTGATACAGAGAAGGGACTGTCTCGGTATTGAAAAAAATCAAACATACGTCTCAGCGACCATGCAGCTGCCTCCTTGGCATGGTCATTGTCATTCTTGATTTCTTTGAGGAGCAATTCCAAGACGGAAGCAAGGTCCTCAAACGTCGGGCCCTCCATAACAGATACAATTGTGTAAATTGAGGCTTCCACATATTGCCAATCCTTATCAAACTTGGTCTCAACAAAAGTTTTCACCGAAGGGATTATATCATTTTCAACCGTCCTTGCAATATTATCAATGCTTCTCCTAGCCAAAAAAAAATGTTCCGGTCATGATCATTTTCCTCCCTAACCAAATTCTCTAACAAAATTAGAACTAATTGGGGACAAACCGTCTTTATGATAGACGAATGTGAGGAGAAGAAATCACGAGTTTCAGGACTTGCGTTCTCGTGACGGTTTAACACTCTTCATCACAGATGGAACTCAGTACTTAATAGCTTGTATCTTAATAAAATATCCTTATGAAACAAAGAAATTCTCTTTTGTACTATGAGGTTGATGAATGTGAAGGGTTATATCTCCTTCAATTTGGGAAAAAAACATTTACTTATAAAAATACAAATTCATTAAAAAAATTTTTTTAAGAACCCTACTAAATTTACTACCTATAATCATTAAAAAAAACACAAAACTAAATTAGGATAAATATACAAATCCCAATACAATTAATAATAAAAACTCTTATATTACTTCTCCATATTACATAACCATAAACATGCTCTTAATAAAGGGTTAATATGCAAGATAGCAAAATAAAATAAATTAATAATTATAAATCTAGCCAAAATTGCCCTATGTGGCATGTTATTAGCCATTGGGTTTAGGGCAATTAGCTAGTTTTCTAATTATAATTTTTTTTCTTGGCTATCTATGCTAATTTCCCTTGTTAAAAAAGATTAATTTGTTAAATAACACAAAAAAAAATATTATAGGTAATCATCTAAATAATTCGGCCATATGTGGCAAAATCTTGACCATTACATTTAGGGCAATTAATTAGATTGTTAGCTACAATCTTTTTGTGTGTTAAGTAGTGTACATATGGTTTATAAGATCTATCAAGATCCTCTTGCTGGTGTAATCAAGTAAGCTATATATTATTAATACTACATATATAGATTAGCGAAGCCGCAACCGTCTATTTAACAATTCAGTTCAAGACTTGAAGATTGCAAAGCGCGATTTGAAAGCATTAATTGTATGACAAACACCAACACTCTATTTAACATTCAGACAAAAAACTATATAGATTAGAGAAACCCTAATTAACAAACTACTTCACACTTGAGTAGATAATAATGATTATTGAACATCCATACAAACAAACGTCCTACATGATTATAGCCTAGTTTACCGTCCACAAGAAAGAAAATAAACAGAGTAGCACAAGTAGTAACAAAATCAAAAACGAAAGCTCGAGCTCGCAGCAGAAGGATGAAGGTCGATCCAGCGATGACCTAAAATAAAGGGAGGGATTTTGGTTAATGACAAGTTGTAGCTACTTTGTAACCAAGAAGCAAGAATCAAGTTATGTACCAACTGGGCCTTCCCAGCCTAAAGCTTTAGGAATCTTATCAGGAGAAGGGAGATTAGCAGGATAGACTGGGCCTCCTGGTTCCGCTAAAGTCACAACAGTGACCTTCCACTTTCCCATGTCAGTTCCATCAAGTCCCACGTAAGTTCCATCAAGTGCCACAGCCTTCTCTAATGCGTCTTCTCCCAATAGAGAAACAAAAGCCGACCTACTCGTCAAAAGAGAGTTTTTAAGTTTTCTGGGAAGCAAATTGGAGGCAGGAAGAAGGTACAAATTAACCTTTCGAGATGACCGGGTTGATTACGGTTTCCAAGGACAGTCAGGTATACGATCTCTCCACAGGAACTGAATAGTCTAAACAATGCACGTTTGACATCATCAGCAGGAAGGTTTGTGGGATATCCCTTAACGCAAAAGCCACATTCACTGCCATAACAACAATAAATTGCATATCATAAACGAACCTAATGATAACAAATCAATTTCCGGAAATAACAAAAAGCAACAATATAGTTTACCGGGAGCGCATGAGTTTGTGAGCAGCCTCCACCTGATCAGAGGTGTACTTACAGTATTGTTTCGGTAAAGCCTTAACAACTATATCGATCCCATCCTCCCAACTTATCAACTCCAGGAAATGGAAACCCCACATTTCTTCCACTAAGTAACACGGTCTTCTCTTGCGCAGCTTTGGTCCGAAAATATACGTAACCACGTCTACAAAAAACAACTTGTTAGCTAGCTTTTAAGCTGCATAGGAAAAAATCACAGCAAAGAAGCCACAAACCTCTCGCGCAGACCGGTTTGAAGGTCTTTGGGGATAATTACATCGCATATGCTTCCACATTTACTGAAATACTGCGAATATACGGCCCTGATATTATTAAAATTAAGCTTGATTTTGGTTTAGCTTAATGAAGAGTTTAGAAATCTCTAGAAACATCATATAATCTCATCACCTCCTTTGAGATTCTAGAGAATTCTTTTAGTTAATTATTTAGATAAGAATGTAGAATAATCTAGATAATTGTAAGATAAATAATCTAGATGTTAATAGAGATATCTAGACAGTTGTAAGATAGTAAGATAATAATCTAGAGATTATAGAGAAGTCTAGAAACTTATAAAAAATCTAGGAAGTAAGGAGGTTAGTAGAATAATCTAGAGAATTAGTGAGAGATCTTTGGGAGGCTATAAATACCTCCACACCCTTCTCATTTGTAACATACAAGAACATAAAAATCTTGAACAAGTGAATAAAGAATAAGTTCAAACAAAGAGTGTTCAAGTTCATAAGTTCTCTAAATTTCTCTAAGAGTCTTTCAAGTATTCTCTAAAAGTTCTTCCATATTTCTTCATCATACTTATAGGGTCTTTTGTTTATTTTGGGTTTCTCGGGGTTGTACGGTCTTGGGCTAGTGCTAAGCACTATCAAGGGAGGTTTCTTTACATGGTATCAAAGCCATTCTAATTGTGCTCATCAAGATCGGGTATTAGAGAGCTTGGGTTTACTCTAAGTATGGAATCAACGGGTCGTGTTGTTGGATTGGGAATGGAGATCCTAAACCAATCTAACTACCGATTATGAAAGTCATGTATGGAGTCATACTTGGTCAGTGAGGACTTATGGGATGTCGTCGGCGGTAGTAGCACAATACCACCAAGGGGAGCTGCTGCGACAGCGGAAGCGACAAAGGAATGGACACGGAAGAATGCCAAGGCGGAGTTTGCTTTAAAGAGGTCAATATCCTCGGGAGTATTTGAGCATGTCTCAAGGTGCAAATCTGCTAGTTCTATTTGGCGGGCGGTAGATCAATTGTTCAACAAGAAGAATGAAGCTCGACTACAGTTGTTAGAGAATGAGCTGGCGAATGCGAAGCAGGGGGAGTCTACAATCTCAGAGTTCTTCATTAAGGTAAAGAACCTTTGCTCTGAGATTAATTCTCTTAATCCGGAGGAGTCAATCTCGGAGGCGAGGTTAAAATGGTCTATTATTCGAGGTCTACGATCTGAGTATACACCGTTTGTGACTTCGGTTCAAGGATGGCCTACACAACCTTTCTTGGAGGAGTTTGAAAATTTATTAGCTTCGCAAGAATCCTTAGTCATGCAAATGGAGGGAGTTAAAGTCCACGATGACTCGGGAAGTGCTTTTGTAGCTCGGAGACAACATAGCTTCAAAGCTAAACATAAGGATAATCATGGAAGAGAAGGATCGATCCAAGTGCTACCGGTGTGGGAAACTTGGGCATTTTAAAAAGGATTATTGATAAGTTTGGAGTACACGAAGAGAAGACGCGTACTACTCCTATGGATGTGAACATGGAGCTTAGGCGTGATGAAGGGTCATTACTACCCGATCCTCGACCTTATCTCTCTCTTATGGGAAGTCTCTTATACTTAATCATTACAAGACCTGATATTGCCTTCGCGGTAGGTCTTGTAAGTCGGTTTATGCATGCACCAAGGAAGCCACATCTCGAAGCAGCTAAGAAGATATTGAAGTATGTGAAGAAATTTTTTGGCATGGGTCTGGTGTACAAGTACAATGCCAAGATTTCCCTTCATGGTTTTACGAATGCTGACTTTGGTAGAGATTTAGATGACCGGAAGTCATCTTTAGGGTATGTGTTCTTATGTGGAGACACAAGTGTTTCGTGGTGCAGCAAGAAGCAACCAACAGTGTCATTGTTGTTGGAATTCATACCGGTTTATAACACTTTATAAATAATTAGTTTCAAATTCAAATTCCAGGATGCGTGTAAATATTGAATCAAATCTAGTATACATAGTTTTGGATATACCTGGATCAATTGCAGCGGAAAAAGGGATTTTGATTGACCAAGGTTTTAGAGCACTTCAAACGTCGTGCCTCTATCGGTATCCACACACACACAAACTAGATCTAACGGGATGCTAGTGCCGTAGAGATCTAATCTCAAAATAAGAACTTTTCTTAGGTTTTATTTTCTGTGAAGCAAAGGAATTGTGATGTGTATTCCTCATACACGTCCCACGTCTCTCTCTTTATATAAGGTTATTATTTCCTTATCACATAAGGATAATTAACTTAATTACTTGCGTATCAAAATACTTGTGAATCAAGTAATTGCTTTATTAAAAAGATATCATGTGTCCTCATGAAGCAATTAACATTTTAATTGATTCGTTTCCTTTTTCTCTCATGTGTGTTTATTCTCAAGTCACGACACACATACACGTATGATCAAATGGGCTTAGCCCATGTTGAGAATCTTGGAGATCAAGTAATTCATTAATTACTAATTACTCTTCACGTCAACATTGTATTATTATTAAAACCCAATTTAATAATGATTTAGTTTGCTTAGGTGTGTGACCCAATAGGATTGAATAATATTAGTAATGAACTTTCAAGCCCATAAGCTATAAGCGGTTTCTAGCAAAACATTATAACCATCTAATATTATACAATTGTCAAACCTTGACATTCAACTTTAATTAGAGTAAAGTACAAATGATTTCAGGACATTCCCAACAATCTCCCACTTGTACTGGAATCATCTATTCCTATAATCCCTTCGTCTCTATATCTCGATCATAGCATAAGGCAAGAACCTGTGTCATCCTTATTCAGCTAGATCACGTTTATCAAACTCCGATTTATACTGATAAAACAAACGACTGACTTTCACCTCGTTTGAGCACGGCCATGCATTTCTCAGTATCAAATCTTCGATAGGCCCAAAGATATTTATCTCCCGTTATATAGGAGGGACAAATCCCATCTTGTTCCATCCCTGTTCCTTACACGCTTCATAGTATGCCCAATCACTGCCTTTATAATCACCTTTTACGGTTGACGTTTGACAGAGTCAAAACAGACTAATTCATGTATAAGAAATCATGATGAACTCAGGTTAAAGGACTATACTCTATAGTTGTGATGAGAAACTCTTATGACACTCATATAACATTCTTGTAGAGTTCTCATAGCGGGTCAGTCCAATACTGTGTTCTCCAACATATATCTATGTGATTGACTTGATACAACATATCAATGACTTCACGAAACTTAGTCATCAATCACCTCACATACTAGTCATTTATAGTTATTAATTTCCCATCTTAATAACTTTGACTAGGGACCACAATAATTTACGTTATCTATCACTTGTAGGGTTTCATGATCAAGTCACGTACTTGATGACCTATAAGAATAATATAAATTATTTTGGGACTATTATTTAATTATCCAATAAAAAAATAATACTGAAACAAATTTCATTAATTTGAAAACAAATCAAATGTATGTAAACATGAACATCATATCATAAAATAAAAATTCTCCCACTAAAATTAAGATCACATCTTAAGGAATTTAATGCCTACAACAGCAATATGACTCTCATGCTTAGGCCGTGGAAGAGGCTTGGTCAAAGGATCAGCAACATTTGCATCCGTCGAGACTCTGCTAATCTTCACATCTCCTCTATCAATAATATCACGAATGAGATGATATCGTCTCTCTATGTGTTTGGATTTCTGGTGTGATCTCGGTTCCTTCGCCTGAGCGATGGCTCCATTGTTGTCACAATAAAGATCCACCGGACCAGACATGCTAGGAATCACACCAAGCTCAGTAATGAACTTTTTAATCCAAACAACCTCCTTTGCTGCTTCAGAAGCAGCGATGTACTCAGCCTCGGTTGTGGAGTCTGCTACAGTGATTTGCTTGGAGCTCTTCCAGCTCATCGCTCCTCCATTAAGACAAAAGATAAATCCAGATTGAGATCGGAAATCATCTTTGTCTGTCTGAAAGCTGGCGTCGGTGTAACCACTTACAACAAGCTCATCACTTCCTCCATAGACCAAGAACTTGTCCTTAGTATTTCTCAAATACTTTAGGATGGTCTTGACCGCTATCCAGTGACTCTCACATGGATCTGATTGGTATCTACTCGTCATGCTTAAAGCACATGCAACATCTGGACGAGTACAGAGCATGGCATACATGATAGATCCTATAGCAGAAGCATATGGGATTCTACTCATTCGCTCTCGCTCATCAGGTGTCGAAGGACACTGCGTCTTGCTGAGAGTTATGCCATGAGACATTGGAATAAAACCTTTCTTGGAATTATGCATATTGAACCTGTGTAAGATCTTATCTATATAAGTATCTTGACTTAGTCCAATGATTTTGTTCAATCTATCTCTATAGATTCTTATTCCAAGAACATAAGCGGCTTCTCCCATGTCTTTCATTGAGAAACAACTACTTAGTCAAGTCTTAACAGACTGAAGCAAAGGAATATCATTCCCAATGAGCAGTATGTCATCTACATACAATATCAGAAATGCAACTGTGCTCCCACTAGTCTTCTTGTAAACGCAAGGTTCTTCTTCGTTTCTAAAAAAATCAAACCCTTTGATCGCTTCATTAAAATGAAGATTCCAACTCCGAGATGCTTGCTTCAAACCATAAATAGAACGATTAAGCTTGCATACTTTCCCAGCATTGTTAGGATCTGTGAAACCTTCAGGTTGTGTCATGTACACATCCTCCTCTAGATTTCCATTAAGGAAAGCTGTTTTCACATCCATCTGCCATATCTCTTATCATAATAAGCTGCAGTTGCTAGGAGGATCCGAATGGACTTAAGCATTGCGACTGGTGAATAGGTTTCATCATAGTCAATACCATGAATCTGTTTGTAACCTTTAGCCACCAATCTAGCTTTGTATATCTGAATATTACCATCCATGTCAATCTTCTTCTTGAAGACCCATTTACACTCAATGGCTTTTACACCATCAGGTAAATTTACCAAAGTCCATACTTTGTTTTCTAACATGGATTCCATTTCGGATTCTTCGGCCTTTAGCCATTTATCGGAATCAAGGCCCATCATTGCTTCTTCATGAGACGTAGGTTCATCATTCTCTATAATTAATAGATCATGATGATCCGTCACCCAAACCCCATATCTGTCAGGTTCGTGACGAATCCTCTCAGACCTACGTACCTCAGGTTCTACAGGCGCAGATTCTACGACTCTTCGTAGATCTAGTTGATGCTCTTCCTGAGAAGTTAGAGCATCCTCCTGTGTTTCTCGAACCTCTTCGAGTTGTACTTTACTCCCACTATTTCTATTGGAAAGAAATTCTCTTTCCAAAAAGACACAGTTTCGAGCCACAAACACTTTGTTCTCACTGGGTTTGTAAAAGTAATAACCTTTGGTTTCTTTAGGATAACCAACAAAGTAGCATTTATCAGATTTGGGTCCAAGCTTATCAGCAATTAAGCGTTTGACAAAAGCTTCACAACCCCAAATTTTCAGAAAAGACAAATTAGGAACTTTTCCTATCCATATCTCATATGGTGTCTTTTCAACTGATTTTGATGGACATCTATTTAGCGTAAACGCATACGTTTCTAGAGCATATCCCCAAAAGGATAATGGAAGATCTGTTTGACTCATCATTTATCGAACCATATCTAATAAAGTTCGATTTCTCCTCTCAGATACACCATTCCATTGCGGTGTTCCTGGAGGAGTGAGTTGTGAAACAATTCCACATTCTCTAAGATGATCAATAAAAGTTTGGCTCAAATATTCTCCACCTCGATCTGATCGAAGTGCTTTGATTGTCTTGCCAAGCTGATTCTGCACTTCATTCTGAAATTCTTTGAACTTTTCAAAGGATTCAGACTTATGTTTCATTAGATAAACATAATCATATCTACTGTAATCATCAGTAAATGTGATGAAGTACTGATAGTTTCCTCTAGCAATAATACTCATTGGTCCACACACATCAGTATGTATAAGGCCCAACAAGTCGCTAGCCCGTTCACTGTGTCCAGTAAAAGGAGCCTTAGTCATTTTTCCCAGTAAACAAGATTGACACTTCTCATATGATTCATAATCAAATGAGCTCAAAAGTCCATCACTATGAAGCTTTTGAATGCGTTTCACATTTATGTGGCCCAAAAGTCCATCAATGCCAAAGAAATGTAGGATTTGAGTCTTTTGACTTAAACCTCTTAGTACTAACGTTATAGATAGGCACACTTTGGTCAAGAACATAAAGCTCATTCTCTAATGGACCGCTACCATAAATAATATCACCACGATCAAATAAAAAACACTTGTCTTTAATCGAAAAATGAAATCCTTCCAAATCCAAACAAGGAATAGAAATAATATTTTTGCTTATAGCAGGTACATAGTAGCAATTATTAAGTTCTAAAACCATGCCCGAAGGCAAAGACAAATGAAATGTTCCTACAGCTAATGCAGCAACTCTTGCTCCATTCCCAACGCGCAGGTCCACTTGTCCTTTCTCCAAAGTTCTACTATTGCTTAGGCCCTGCATATTCGTACAAATATGAGCCCCACAACCGGTATCTAATACCCAAGAAGTAGAACTAGAAGTAGTAACATTTACTTCTATAACATAAAAGTCTTCTTCTATTTCAGATCTTCCAAGTATTTCTTGCAGTTTCTCTTCCAATGTCCAGAACCATTACAATAATGGCACTTATCTTCACCAGAAGGACCAGGCTTAAACTTAGGGGCAAGATCAGGCTTAATCGGGTTCTTAACCCAGCTTGCCTTACCATTTCCTTTGTTCTTACCATGTTTCTTAAACTTTTTACCCCCTTGCACCATAAGTACATGCGGGGCATCCTTCTTGATGTTTGGCTCAGCAGTTTTGAGCGTACCATGCAGCTCAGTCAAAGTCTTTGTCAAGCTGTTCATGTTGTAGTTCAAAACAAACTGATCAAAACTTGACGGTAATGACTGTAGGATGATGTCAGTTGCCAACTCTTGGCTAATAGAAGAATCCAGTTTTGCCAGGTTATCAATATAACCCATCATCTTAATGACGTGAGGGCTAACTGGACTATCCTTAGGCAGCTTGCACTCAATGAGAGACTTAACGGTCTGGTATCTCTCAGTTCGCGCCTGCTCCTGAAACATCCCTTTCAGGCTAGTGATCATGTCCATTGGCGAATCCACGTTCTCATATTGCTTCTGCAAGTCTGAGTTCATGGTAGCCAACATAAGACAACACACATCAACCCTATCACTGAGATGCTTATCCCAAGCAGTCCTCTCTGCATGTTGAACATTGGTCTTAGGTTTTTCAGGAAGTATCTTCTCCAAGACATAATCCTTCTTTTCCTGTTTGAGAACAATTCTCAGGTTTCGATACCATTCGAGGAAGTTCGATCCACTCAGTTTATCCTTTTCAAGGACAGATCGCAGTGAAAATGAACTGTGAGGGTTTGACATATCTGTCAGAAAGAAGAGTAAAGATTAATATGATGTTCATTCTTTCGAGAAATCTTAACAATTAAGAAAGCTCGCATTATATTCAAAAACAATATTATCCTCAAAATGAATATAATGATCCAAGATCCTTATTTTACTAGAACTCAAGTGAGCTTTGGCTCATCGCCCGAATGCTAGCTATTTAGGTAAGCAACAACTTTGCTTATTATATCCAATATAACTCTTGGTTGTTGGATGACATCTTATGCCTGATCCAACTTATGCCTCTAAGCCCAAAACCGTTTTGATAGCTTAGTCAAGTAAACCAATCTCAATTCATATGGTAACTATTAGCATCTGCCTCACTTATGTAGAAGTGGACACCCTGCTTGACAGGCCCATCGCACAACGAAATAAGCCTTGACAGTTGAAAAGATTGGGGAGACATCAAATATACTTGATATTAAATTGAGGAATTAATTTTAATCTAATTATATTATTAATAAATTTTATATCTTATATAAAATAATAACATATCAAATATGTATTTTAATTAGACAATTCAATAAATTAAAATTTAGCTAATTTTAATTAATTAATAAATTATAATATTTCATATCTAATATAAATATACCTCATATCTAATATGTGTATTAATCAATCATAAATAATTTAATAACTTTAATCAAATTAGAATTATCAGTTATTCTCATGATTGATCCGTATAGAATTTTACAGGTTTTGGATTTAATCGAGTTGCAATCAACTCGATACTCAAATCAAACAGACTTTGACTTATCAAAATAATAATTAAACTCCAGAGACCAAACGTCATGCAAATAATTCTATACACAAGTTCACAACATACATATACTATTTTAAAATCAAGCCAAAATCAAGCCATGCATTACCATGCACTACCAGAAGACGTGTTGACTGAATAATTTTATAATATGCATATAACATAACAAAACTAATCCGTATGTCACTCGTTATGTTACTATTAAGCAGTAATGCAATTAATATAAATATCATATATATGTATATTAAATCTACTAGACCAATTTCAATATTATACACGTACGCTCTGATACCACTGTTGGAATTCATACCGGTTTATAACACTTTTATAAATAATTAGTTTCAAATTCAAATTCCAGGATGCGTGTAAATATTGAATCAAATCTAGTCTACATAGTTTTGGATATACCTGGATCAATTGCAGCGGAAAAAGGGATTTTGATTGACCAAGGTTTTAGAGCACTTCAAACGCCGTGCCTCTATCGGTATCCACACGCACACAAACTAGATCTAACGGGATGCTAGTGCCGTAGAGATCTAATCTCAAATAAGAACTTTTCTTAGGTTTTATTTTCTGTGAAGCAAAGGAATTGTGATGTGTATTCCTCATACACGTCCCACGTCTCTCTCTTTATATAAGGTTATTATTTCCTTATCACATAAGGATAATTAACTCAATTACTTGCATATCAAAATACTTGTGAATCAAGTAATGCCTTATTAAAAAGATATCATGTGTGCTCATGAAGCAATTAACATTTTAATTGATTCGTTTCATTTTTCTCTCATGTGTGTTTATTCTCAAGTCACGACACACATACACGTATGATCAAATGGGCTTAGCCCATGTTGAGAATCTTGGAGATCAAGTAATTCATTAATTACTAATTACTCTTCACGTCAACATTGTATTATTATTAAAACCCAATTTAATAATGATTTAGTTTGCTTAGGTGTGTGACCCAATAGGATTGAATAATATTAGTAATGAACTTTCAAGCCCATAAGCTATAAGCGGTTTCTAGCAAAACATTATAACCATCTAATATTATACAATTGTCAAACCTTGACATTCAACTTTAATTAGAGTAAAGTACAAATGATTTCAGGACATTCCCAACAATTGTCTACCACTGAAGCAGAGTATAAAGCTTCGACTCTTGCAGCTCAAGAATGTATATGGCTTCGTAGGCTTCTTGAAGATTTGTTCGAGCCAATCAATAAAGCGACTGCAATCTATGGGGATAATCAAAGTGCTATCAAGTTGGCTAATAATCCAGTGTTTCATGCAAGGACGAAGCATATTGAGCTGGAACATCACTTCATAAGAGAGAAAGTGCTTGATGGGACAATCGAAGCTTTGGAGGTTCGAAGTGAGGACAACGTTGCAGACATCTTCACCAAGTCATTACCGAAGGGACAGTTTGAGTTACTTAGTTCGAAGCTCCGGATGGTTGACAAAATCAAGTTTAAGGGGGAGTATTAAAATTAAACTTGATCTTGGTTTAGCTTAATGAAGAGTTTAGAAATCTCTAGAAACATCATATAATCTCATCACCTCCTTTGAGATTCTAGAGAATTCTTTTAGTTAATTATTTAGATAAGAATGTAGAATAATCTAGATAATTGTAAGATAAATAATCTAGATGTTAATAGAGATATCTAGATAGTTGTAAGATTGTAAGGTAATAATCTAGAGATTATAGAGAAGTCTAGAAACTTGTAAAAAATCTAGGAAAGAAAGAGGTTAGTAGAATAATCTAGAGAATTAGTGAGAGATCTTTGGGAGGCTATAAATACCTCCACACCCTTCTCATTTGTAACATACAAGAACATAAAAATGTTGAACAAGTGAATAAAGAATAAATTCAAACAAAGAGTGTTGAAGTTCATAAGTTCTCTAAATTTCTCTAGGAGTCTTTCAAGTATTCTCTAAAAGTCCTTCCATATTTCTTCATCATACTTAGAGGGTCTTTTGTTTATTTCGGGTTTCTCGGGGTTGTACGGTCTTGGGCACTAGGGAGGTTTCTTTACAGATATCATATTCAGAAAGGTGTATGTTGTGTCCCTCAAGCGAAACCCTAAAGCAACTGCAATAATAATAATGAAATCCCTCAACACAAGCTATAGAGCACATCTTACGTACGAATACAAAAAAAAGAGAGCATCAAATAATTACCGGCTTAAATCATCCGCGTTGAGGGCCTTCCTAGCAGTCACACGATCCTCAAAAGCTCTGAAATACGACAACTCCTAAAGAACCATAATCATCAGAAATTCTATTAGTACGAAACAACAATTCACGATTAAGCCACAGAGAGAAGAAGAGATTACGTACGTTGAAGTCGATGTCGGTGGCGGAATTGTTGCTAGAGTACCCGTCGGCCATGGTGAAAGAGAGGCTTATAACCCTCGAGAGAGATTTTCCAGATTTAGGGATTTGGGAAAGTAAGAGGATAACGAGAGAAAAACAATTTTCTCATCTCTTCTACGCACAGAATTTGGGTAGTTTCAGTGGTACATATGGTTTATATGCTCTATCAAGGTCCCACTACAAGAAAACAGCGAGAATCCTACGGAAATATCTGTCGGAAGTCTGTCGGAAAACGCATATTCCGACAGATTTTCGACGGATTTGTGTGTCGTTTCTATCTTGTCGGAAATGGTAATTCTGTCGGAAATCCGTCAAAAATTTCTGACAGATTTCCGACGGCTATATTTCCGACGGAATTCCGACATCCTGCCGGAGTCCGGCGACACGTCGGAATTCCGTCGGAAATGTCACTGTCGGAAATCTGTCGATTTTGTTTCCGACTGATTTCCGACGAGTTCCGATTACATGTAAACCGACGACTTTCCGACAGACTTCCGACGTATTTATTTCCGACAGATTTCCGACGGTTTTATTTCCGACAGCTTTCCGACGGATCCATTTCCGACAGATTTCCGATGTATTCGTAGAAATTATTAAAAATTATAATAAATTAAATAATAATTAATTTAATATAAATTTAAAATTTAAAATTTGAATTATTTAAATTAAAATAAAATTAAAAGTAGAAATGAAAATAAAATTAAAAGTAGAAATAAAAAGTAATATTGTTTTACAAAAACGTTGAGAATAAAAATTTAAATGGTGGGCCCCCGCGGAAAATCCGGGTTGCGGCCCAAGTACTCCATAATCCGTTGCATCATCTCCCTCTCCTTGTCCCGCTCGGCTCTCTCCTTCTCCCGCTCGGCTTCTAGGGCGGCTTGTGCATCTCGTATCTGTTGGACCGTCGTCTTCAAACCTTCAATTTCGACGTCCTTTTCCTGCATCTTGGCTCTCAGGTCGGATGTCTCGTTGTAGTAACAAGAAGACCCCGATGATCCTGCATCGTCGGGAAGACCATAAAGCCGCCCTTTGCTCTGCGGAGCAACCTGCGGAACAAATTAAATTGTAAATGAAAAAGACATGAAAACTATTTTAAATTTTACATACCTTTAAGACGAATTCGTTGATGATGTCGTCCGGGGCTTGGGTGAGGGGAGGGGTTCCTTCCACGGATGGCTGAGACAGAATGTACTCCTCTTCCATTCTTTGGACGCTCTCCTGAATCTCCCGAGCTACCTGATCCTGGACGACATCATTCTTGTCGGTGTGTGTTGTTAGCAGAAGTTCCAAGTTGTTGGGATCCCGACCCAACTTCTTAGCCTGCAGTTGTTAGATATTTATTTGATAATATAAATGTATAAAACAAAAAAAAAATTAAAAATTAAGACGTACATAAAAAACTTACCATATCCCTAGCCTTTGTCTTCTTGCTGGTAGCTCCAAAGGTTGTGGGTGGAAGGTCCCTTGCCGTTGCGCTGGCTGTTCCGGTTGCTAGAGTGATATGTAGAGCTCTCCTTGGTAGCCTCTAGTTGCCAATAGGCGATGAACCCGTTCCACAAGTCCGGCTTCTCAACCATCTCCTTTGGCACCTCACGGTGTAGCCACTTATCCTTCCACTCGAACACCTTCTTCGAGTAGTGCAGTGCTGCATAAGAGTCGAATTCCCGCCTGACCAGAGCGGTCATGTGTGGGTCCCACCTAAATTATTGCTGCGAAAGAAAAATTAAATATAAATAATAATAATTTAAATGAAAGTAAAAATTGTGAAAACAGATGACTTACCGCAAATTGGCGAAACCACATTTCTTGATCCTCCAGTGGCATGGCGGTGTACGTCGCATAAGGACGGCTGAGCATAGAGTTTTCCATCTTGTTGAGGGACTTCGAAATCCCGTTGCGAGAATCACCAAACCTACGGGAAAAAATGTAACATTAGTCGCAATTAAATTAAATTTGTTAAAAAAAAAACAGAAATGGAACAAAAAACTTACCATCTGTCTCTACCGAGCTGGTCTGGATGGAGTCTAGTCAACCTCTCTCGTCCAGGAAGACCCATGAAGTCCTCGACGCTAATCTGCGACGGTGCTGTGGTGGCTGCTGGTGTCACCGGCGTCTCTAGAGGTGTAGACGACGGTGTAGGTGTAGACGTCAAAGTCGAAAGAGATCTACTCACACGACGACGACGTGGTTGGCCGCTGCCAGATGCAGTGGCGAAACCACCGTAATCCCTAAATTTATATGATAATATATTTTAAATATATGAAAAATCTATTTTTTGCAAATAATGCAAAAATTATTAGGAAATTCTAAAGTTATAAAGTTTTTAAAAGTTTTAGTAAAATTGTTAAAAAAACCTTATAAAACTATTTAAATACCGTGTAAAACTGTTTATAAGATTTTTTGTAAAGTTTTATAATTATAAAAATTATAAAAATTTCGAAATTGGTTAAATATATAATTATAAAAATATAATGGTTTAAAAAAACATTTCTTTAAATTTCCAAAATTGTAAAATTTAAAATTCTGAGGTGGAATTTAAAATTTAAATTTCCAAAATTTTACAATTATTTCGATATTCTAAAATTCTTAAGTAATTGTTATAAGGTTTTTAAATAGTGTTATAAGGTTTTTTGTAAAGTTTTATAAGGTTTTTAAATATTTTTATAATGTTTTTAAATAGTTTTATAAGGTTTTGTAAACAATCTTATAAACCTTTTAAAAACTTTCCTAAATCTAATTGTTTAAAATTCTTTAAAATATAGATATAAATTCAAAAATTAAGTCATTATCTTCAAATTTACAATTATTTCGATATTCTAAAATTCTTAAGTAATTGTTACATAATTAAAAATTTTAAAATATTAAAATTCTAAAATTCTAAATTAATCGTTATAATTGTTTAAAAATTAGTAAAACATGCTAACAATTTTCTAAATATTTATGGAAAAAATAATTTCCTAAATCTAAATTCATAATTTTTCCTAATCATAAATCTAATTTTTCCTAATCATAAATCCTAATTTTTCATAACAATTTAAAAACCCTAACAATTTAGTAAAAATTAGTATTGTTAATACTAACAATTTAGTAACAATTTCATAAAATTTGTAACAATTTTCAAATTTCATAATATAAATTCCCAAACCCTAAATCTAACACTAATCCCAATCCTAAATCTAGCAAAAATCAATTCACAAACTAATTTATATTAAATCTAACCAAAATCAACATGAAATTTGAGAATACTTACAAATGTGATGGAATTTCCGCCATTTGTACGTAATCCGACGAAGAAGAGGCGATTTCCGGCGAGGAGGAGGCGATTTCCGGCGAGGAGGAGGAGGAGGCTCGTGGGCGATTTCCGGTAATTTTCGGCGAAGACAAGGCGAGGAGGAGGAGGCTCGTAGGAGATTAGGGCTCGTGGGCGATTTCCGGCGAAGAAACCGGCGTGAATAGACAGATCGGAAGGGCTAGAGGCGGAGGAGGCGATTTGTGAGTTTTTTGAGGGTTGAGGAAGTGTTCTTCGGGGAAGACGAGTGGTCTGGTAATAACCCAGATTTTCCGACGGATTTCAAGCAGTCAGAAATCCGTCGGAAATCGAAATAAATTAAATGGGCCGCGTGTTTTGGACAGATTGATTTCGCGGTGTTTATTTTTCATTTCGCAGGTAAAATTGGCAAATCTGTCGGAAATTTGTCGGAAAAATATACATTTTTCCGACAGATTTGTGGTTTTAGGGTATGAGAAATTAAAAAAATGTTTTTTTGTTGTTTTAGGGTTAAGGAATTGAAGAAATTTAAGAAATATTTATTAAATTTAAGAAATTTAAGAAATATTTTTTTGGAAATTAATGAATTAGCATTTTGAAAAAAATTGATAATTTTTAAACAATATTTAGCATTGTTAACATTTTTAAACAAAATTCTTATTTTGGAAAAATTGTTAGCATTTTGTACCTATTTTTACCTCAAATCTCCAATTCCTTTTCCGACAGATTTCCGACAGATTTGGGGTTTTAAGCTTGTTTATGATCCGTTTTCGTAGTTACAAGTTAATAGCATGGTTGGAGCATTATTTGGAAGATAAAATACTTGATAATGGTCATTGTTACTTTCAAATTCTAAACATTTAGTATTTTCCGTAAACATCTATTGTTTTGTATATGTAACTGTATGAAACGCTTTTGGTTGAAACATGACAAAATCGCAAAACATGTTCTGTATAACATCGAGAAGGTTATTTACTCATTTATCTTTCACTTTAGTTGTCAGAATTGTATGCCGAGACTTTGTCTTCTCGAAATTCAGGAATTTGATCTCAAAACCCTAAATCTGTCGGAAATGTGTCGGAAAAATATATATATTTCCGACTGCTTTCCAACAGATGTAATGGTAACACGTGTCGTCTTTTAAGGTTAGCATGATATGAATCATGCGTCGGAAATCTGTCGGAAATATATATATATATTTCCGACAGATTTCCGACGGAAAATCATTTTTTTTTAAAATAACCAAAAAAATGAGATAAAATAACAAAAAAAAATCATTCATCTGCGTATATATTTCCGACACATGCTTTAAAATAACCAAAAAAAAAATAGAAGAGCCAGTGTCGATTGACAACCCTATACCGTCGATCGACAGAGGTTTTGGGAAGATATACGCAGATGAATTTTTTATGAGAATTATATAAATATCCGTTTCTGTCAGAAATCATTTTTTTAAAAAAAAAATGGAAAAATGTAAATTATCTGAAATTCTTGTTTATGTTAACAAATACAAACATATCAAAATCCTAAATCTGAGTCTGAGTCTGATCCTTCCGAAGGAATTGTGTCTTCGTCTTCATCAAATTCTTTAACTTCTTCTTCTGATTCTGAATGTACTATATTATCACCAAATTCAGTGAAATCAACAAAAAGGTCCACCGCTGAAGAATGACCAACTGGAGCCATCGGAGTAATTCTAGTTGGTTGCATAGCATCTTGCTCAGCAACTCCATATAGTCTCCCTCTTGGATTAATTGGAGTCACTGTAATCCAAGGATCTCGTCAATGTGTTATCCTAGGGTAAGAAATGTAGCATACCTAAAACAAACATATTTAGTTTAGGCAATTACAATATCATTATTTATCTATAACACACGTATTATATAATTTTAAAATCAAACCTGGTCTGCCTGTGATGCTAGGATGAATGGGTCATACTTTTGCAGTCTCCTAGAAGAATTTACTGAAGTGACGCCAAATTGGCTCACCTGAACACCTTCTGGATATGCCGGATCATACCACTCATACAAGAAAACAATGCACCTCATGCCCAACATTCCTGGATAGCGCACTTGCAATATTTCTTTGAGAATCCCGTAGTAGACTACATCACCACTTGTAGCTGAAACACCGTAATCTTCAGTTGGCCTCGACCTTTCTTCATGAATTCTAAATGCAAATCCCCTAGTGCAATACCGGACGTATGAAGTTGCTTTGAAGCTTGGGCCATAAACTATCTCTTGTAACCATGTCGGAAACCTTTCTCCATTCTTCATTCCTTGAGAAACCTCAGATAATAATTTAGACAAATTAATAAACAAACATTTTATTCAGTCCCATAATTAATTCACTAATTTTAAGATATATAAGCGTTTTTTAAAAACTTACGTAATATTGCAGCCAATTTGGAAACTCGGTTTCCTTAGATTCTCCAAGTTCGTCTTCTGTCATATCCGGATAATAGCGACGTATCGATGCAATGTAAATCCTGAAAGCAAACAACAATATATAACATATGAAACTTATATATTACTTAGGTATAAAAAAAAAGTATTTTAAAAAGTTATGTTTTTACCTTTCGTACTCCGCCATCTCCTCACAATTCGTGAGGATATACATATGTAAGTGACTCCACTCATCTTGTGATAGGAAGCGTCTCTTCCCTCTCCCAATCACACGGTCAACTTGCGAAAACAACTCAGGGACCAACGCGGCATACGTGACTCTCTCACCTCTATCATCATGACGAGCAGGACGTCTACTCTTCGTACGAACTCCCCGCGGAAAGTAATATTCCGCAAACTGTGATGATTCTTCATTGATACTCTGTGCGACAATAGAACCTTCAACTCGAGCCAAATTTTTGACCTTCTTCTTTAGATGGAACATGTACCGCTCGAAAGGATACATCCAACGAAATTGAACGGGACCACCTAGTTCGGCTTCGCGGGGGAGGTGTAGGGGAAGATGTTCCATAACATAAAAAAAAGACGGCGGAAAGATCTTCTCAAGATTGCAAAGGATCACTGGTATATTGGCATCTAAATTGCGGATCCCCTCAACTGTAAGTGTCCTCGTGCATAAATCCCTAAAGAAAGCACCAACTGCTGCAATAGCTTCGTGGACAGTTTGAGGAAGGAGATGGGTAAAAGCAAATGGAAGAAGCCTCTGCATCAGTACATGACAATCATGACTCTTCAGTCCCATAAACTTTAGGTATCGCGAGTCTACGCAGTTACCCAGATTAGCTGCATATCCATCAGTGAATTTAACTTCGTCTTTAATCCACCGGAAAAATTCTCTTATCTTTTGTATTTGCAATCGGTACGGAGGAAAATGATATGTACCATCGGGAAGACGATCAAGATAATCACGGTAGCAAATCTTTGAAACATCCATCCTAGACTTCACATTTTCTTTTGTCTTTCCCGGGATGTTTAACACCGTATTCATGATGTTGTCAAAGAAGTTCTTTTCAATATGCATCACATCGAGGTTGTGCCTTAATAAATGATCCTTCCAATACGGCAAATCCCAAAATATACTCTTCTTGTGCCAGTTGTGAGCTTCCCCTACACCACAAAGCGGTTCATGCCCATTACCCCCACAATAAGGAGTCCTCTCAGCACCAAAATCTCTCAACTGCTCCAATATAGTAAGACCGTCTATCTCATCAATTGGAGCATCAACCACTTGTGTATTTTTCTTAAATAATCTTTTAGACCGATGATAGGGATGGCCGTCCGGTAGAAACCTTCTATGGCAATCAAAGCAACATGGCTTTCTTCCATTCCTCAATTGGAAAGCGTCAGTGTTGTCTTGGCAAAACGGGCACGATAATCTTCCATGAGTAATCCATCCAGATAGCATACCGTAAGCTGGGAAATCGCTAATAGTCCACATAAGGACCGCACGCATCAGAAAATTCTGCTTCCAAGAAACATCAAATGCTTCGACACCGTGACTCCATAGCATTTGTAACTCATAAATCAATGGCTGGAGGAATACATCAAGTGATCTCTTCGGATGCTCAGGGCCGTGAATAAGAACGGAGAGGAATAAAAACTCTCGACGCATGCACATACCAGGGGGCAAATTATACGGTGTTACGATTACGGGCCACAAAGAATACTGCCTTCTATGCTTCCCAAATGGGTTGAAACCATCCGTACTTAACCCGAGGTACATATTTCTTGACTCGTATGCAAAATTCGGATACAACATTTGAAAATGTTTCCACGCTTTTGCATCTGAAGGATGTGTAATCTCTCCATCTTGACGATGCTCTGCATGTCATCTCATTTGTTCTGCCGTTCGCGCAGATTGATATAACCTCTTTAACCTTGCTGTCAATGGTAAGTACCACATACGTTTATATGGAATTGGAACTCTCCCACCAGTTTCCTGATACCGTGGTTTACGACAAAATTTACATCTTCTCCGGTCTTCGTCTTCTCTCCAATATAGCATACAGTTGTCGATGCATACATCTATCACCTGATACGGCATACCAAGACCAGCTTCAAGTTTCTGTATCTCGTAGTATGATGCAGGTGCCTGATTATCTTCAGGCAAAATATCTTTCACAAAATCTGCTATCGCATCAACACAGTCTTCCGCCAAATTGAAGTCCGTCTTAATGGTCATCAGTCTACTAGCAGTTGATAAAGGTGAATGTCCGTCTCGACACCCATCATATAAGGGCTGCTTCCCTGCGTCTAACATATCAAAAAATCTTCTAGATTCTTCATTTGGTTCTTCTACTCTATCCTCCCCTATTACGATCGATGGCAAATTCTCTCTAAACGCATCATGAACCATCTCAGCGGTACCTACACCAAAATCTACTTTCGTTCTATGTTCGCCTAAGCTATCCGTTCTATGTTCACCTAAGTTATCCGTTCTATGTTCGCCTAAGCTATCCGCAACATATGGTGCACTGCTACTACTAGCACCATCATTATGAGTTTCTCCATGAAAAAACCAAATTTTGTATCCCGGCATAAAACCATTGGTATACAAGTGATGCCAAACTTGTTCTACATTAACATTACGCGAATTGCAACAATTTAAACATAAACATTTTATCACCTTTCGATTCCCGACAACCGCCATGAACTCGCATATACCTCGTGCATAACTTTCATTTAATGTCTTCGACTCCGGATCATACATCTCTTCATCCATCCACGATCTATAATATCTAGAAGATGACATCTCACTCTCTTAACGATTTTTTCTAACAAATGTTTGGTTGGAAGTTGTCGTTGTTGTGAGTGAATGAAGATGTGTGGAATCATATATATAAATATGCTGACCGTCGGAAATCTGTCGGAAAAGCATCGGAAAGCCAACGGATATAATAACGGCTATATAACGGCTATTTTTCCGACAGATTTCCGACAGCAAGTTGGGTGTCTGTCGGAAATCTGTCGGAAAATATTAACGGTTCATATTTTCCGACGGATTTCCGACAGCTTACCGGAATCTCTTCCGGCGTCGGCACCGGCTAGTTACACGGTCCAATAATCCGACCGATTTCCGACGGTCTTCTTATCCGTCGGAAATAATTCCGACAGATTTCCGACGGAATTGAAAAATTTCACTTCCGTCGGAAATCGGTCGGATTATCGTCGGAAAATTTCCGACGGAATTACTTTCGTCGGAAATTCCGTCGGATTTGCGGCTGTTTTCTTGTAGTGTCCTCTTGCTGGTGTAATCAAGTAAGCTATGTATTATTAATGCTACATACATATAGATTAGAGAAGCCGTAACAGTCTATTTAACAGTTCAGTTCAAGACTTGAAGATTTGAAAGCATTAGTTGTATGACAAACACCAACACTTTATTTAACATCCAGACAAAAAACTAAATAGATTTGAGAAACCCTAATTAACAAACTAGTCAACAGTTGAGTAGATTTTTTTGAATATCCATAAAAACAAACGTCATACATGATTATAGCATAGTTTGCCGTCCACAAGAGAGAAAGGAAATAAACAGAGTAGCATAGTTTACCGGTCCACAACCACAAGTAGTAGTAAAATCAAAAACGAAAGAAGGGTTTGCATTGTAGGACAAATTTTAAACACGAAAGAAACTCGAGCTTGCAGCAGGAGGATGAAGGTCGATCCAGCGATGACCTAAAATAAAGGAAGGGATTTTGGTTAATGACAAGTTGTAGCTACTTTGTAACCAAGAAGCAGGAATCAAGTTACGTACCAACTGGGCCTTCCCAGCCAAAAGCTTTAGGAATCTTATCAGGAAAAGGGAGATTAGCAGGATAGTCTGGGCCTCCTGGTTTGGGAAAAGTCACAACAGTGACCTTCCACTTTCCCATGTCAGTTCCATCAAGTCCCGCGTAAGTTCCATCAAGTGCCACAGCCTTGTCTAATGCGTCATCTCCCGATAGACGAACAAAAGAGGACCTAAGAGAGAGAGAGAGTTGTTAAGCTTTGTGGGAGAGAAATCACAAGCAAAATGGAGGCAGGAATAAGGTACAAATTAACCTTTGGAGAAGACCGGGTTGATTACGGTCTTCAAGGACAGACAGGTATACGATCTCTCCACAGGGACTGAAAAGTCTAAACAATGCACGTTTGACATCATCCGCTTGAACGTTTGTGGGATATCCCTTAACGCAAAAGCCACATTCACTGCAATAACAATAAACTGCATATATCATAGACGAACCTAATCAATTTCCGGAAATAACAAAAAGCAACGGTAGGTATAGTTTACCGGGCGCACGAGAGTCTGTGAGCAGTCTCCACCTGATCAGGGGTGTACTGACAGGGTTTTTTCGGTAAAGCCTTAACAACTAAATCCCATCCTCCCAACGTATCAAATCCACGAAATGGGTGCCCCACGTTTCTCCATTAAGTTGCACTGCCTTCTCTTGCGAAGCTTGGGACCAGAAATATACGTAACCACGTCTACAAAAACACAACAACATATTAGCTAGATTTTAAACTACTTAAGCTGCATAGGAAAGCAAAGAAGCCACAAACCTCTCGCGCAGACCGGTTTGAAGGTCTTTGGGGATAATTACATCGCATATGCTTCCACATTTACTGAAATGCTGTGAATATACGGCCCTGATATCATATTAAGAAAGGTGTATGTTGTGTCCCTCAACCGAAACCCTAAAGCAACTGCAATAATAATAATAATGAAATCCCTCAACACAAGCTATAGAGCACATATTACGTACGTATACAAAAAAAGAGAGCATCAAATAATTACCGGCTTAAATCCTCCGCGTTGAGGGCCTTCCTAGCAGTCACACGATCCTCAAAAGCTTTGAAATACGACAACTCCTAAAGAACCATAATCATCAGAAATTCTACTACTACGAAACAGCAATTCACGATCAAGCCATAGAGAGAAGATGAGATTACGTACGTTGAAGTCGATGTCGGTGGCGGAATTGTTGCTAGAGTACCCGTCGGCCATGGTGAAAGAGAGGCAAATAACCCTAGGAAAGTTATTTTCCAGATTAAAAATAATTACTATACTTAATTACCCTTTAAGAAATCACTAAACATACCATCATGGACCGGATTATCAGGTTAAGTACACATTGGTTTTTCTCTGTTTTTGATATAAATTAGATGTATTTTTAAATTCTTAATTAAATGCCATAAATAAAATTTATATGAAATAAAATCATCAGAGTTTCTTCAAAATGCTTTATGGTGAATTATATACATCACACAACATGAAAATAGATATCAATATCAATAGTTAATGAGATAAAGTGGTCTCATTATGGCTACGCGTTCAAAACCATACCAAACCGAAAACTAATCTAAAACCAAACCAAGTCTAAACCGAAAAACAAAAAACACAAGAACTTAATAACTCATTCCCCCCAATAAGTCCACTTCTTTGCTAGTTATCTTGATGCAAAACAGAGTCCCAAAGTGTGTTTTATACAATTTCGTGCTTGACTTATTAGAGAGAATCTGTAACAAGAAGAAGAAATGAGTCTCCAAATCTTAGGGCTTCAAATAGCTTTTGGTCACAATGTAAAATCAAAACAAAATGCATTTGAGAGTCTTTACAAGTCCAAAAGTAAACGTAAATTGTAGTGAATTGAAACAAAACATGATGTGAAACATTTTAGTAACTCCTTCCCCAATAGGTCCATTTCTTCGCAGGCTTTCCCGAAGCAAAGCAGAGAGTTCCTGCATCAAAAAAAAAAGAGAGTAAAGCTTTGTGTCAATAGACGAACAAACTTTACGAGCAAAGTTACTCGAGAGAGATTAAAATCTTAAAGAGTCATTGTCTCTGACCTTCAGGGAGTTCAGGCTGATCAAATGGAGAACACAAAGTCTTAGCTGCTCCGGTTTCACCTTTGGTACGAGCCTTAACGTCTCTCTCCACTTCCTACAAAGGATTCGATTATAAAAGAGATTAAAACCACATCATCTCAAGGTTTGATTCTATAAACTGTACCAAGATTTTTTGTTGTAATGTACCTCTTCATCACACCAGGGAGCTAAGATAAGTTTCTTATTGTTGAGAGCTTCAACAAACTCATCCCAAGTCTGTATCTCTTGAACACATGCCTCCCTCTTTTGCTTCGCCACTTCATACATGTTCGTTTGGATCTTCTCGAGTAGTTCCTTTACATGTTCGACTAAGCCATCTCTTGGGATATCTTCCTTCACTCCGTTGTCCCGTCTCACAGTTCTGACCTGTTTAGATGCAAACCAAAGAGAGATGAAATTCAGTTTAACTACATTTTACACGTCTACATAATCAAAACCAAACATCGCTGTCTTCGTAGAATTAAACCAGGCACTTTACTATTATAAGGTTGGAGAACAGAGGAGATATTCAACGGACTGACCTGATTCTTTTCCAAGTCTCTGGGTCCAATCTCAATTCTCACTGGAACACCTTTCATTTCCCAGTCTGAATACTTCCATCCAGGAGAATAGTTGTCCCTTAAATCTTCTTCTGCACGGAAACCGGCTTCACACAAGGCAGATGCAGTAGCAGTACAAGCATCATAAATTCCTTGCATATTAGCATCTTTGTATGGCACAGGGATCACAACAACTTGCACAGATGCGACTTTAGGAGGAAGTACCAGGCCTTTGTCATCTCCATGAGTCATTATCATGACTCCAATCTATACAGGTTATCAAATTGAAACGTTGATAGTGATAAAACTCATGAGGAGAAATAGCCTACGTAATAATTCAAGATGATTTACCGTTCTGGTACTGTAGGCCCAAGAATTCTGCCACGCCATTGCTGTTTCTCCTTTCTCATTCTCATAGTTGATCTCAAACATCTTAGCAAAGTTTTGTCCCAGACAATGAGAAGTTGCACCTTGTACACCACGACCAGTGTTTGGAATGAAAGCCTGTAAAATCAAAATTTTAGTAATTCATAAAGAGTAAATCAAAAAGAAAAATGATCATGTCTCTGAAAAATAAAAGTAGATAGATTGCATACCTCTACACTTGTAGTGTAAAGTCCCCCAGCAAACTTCTCATTTTCACTCTTCATACCTTTCACAACTGGGACAGCGAGATAATCTTCGTATATGCGACGGTAAAGCTCCAAAATTTGAAGGACCTGATAACAATAGGAGCAGTATAAAGACATGATTTCTCCTAAGTGATTGAATGGCAAGCAAAAGATTAAGTTCACATACCTCTGTATCTGCTTCGTCTTTCGTAGCAAAAGCAGTGTGTCCTTCCTGCCAAAGGAACTCACGACTCCTGCAATTTAATAAGTTAGGCATTTGGTTTCGTACTAAGTCCAATATTTACGGCAATAACAATGATTAGCTCAAGAGAAAAACAAACAGGAAAAGTCCGAAAGGAGAATATGATAATCAAGTACCGGATAAATGGAGTGGGGTTGCTGAACTCCCATCTGACAACATTGCACCATTGGTTAAGCTTCAAAGGCAAGTCACGGTGTCCCCTTATCCATTTGCTGTAGTAAGGGTACATCACCGTCTCACTAGTTGGACGGATAGCAATTGGGACTTCCAAGTCATGTTTTCCCGACTTTGTAACCCAAGCAACCTTAACAAACATTAAAATCTGTTAGATGAAAAGCCTTTCCTTTGACACAAATAAGATCATTTAAGGTTTAAGATATACAAACCTCCGGGGCGAATCCCTCGATGTGGTCCTTCTCTTTTTCCAGGACAGCAGGAGATACAAACAGAGGGAAATAGCAATTCTTGACCTTCATTTTCTTGATTTCCGCATCAAAGAAAGTCTAGCAACAGAATCAAAGAGAAAAAAATGATCAAACTTCTATTCCCACTCTTTATTCCACTTCCTACCATTGTGATTGGCTTAAAGAGAGAATAAAGAAATAAGATACTCACTTGCATAATCTCCCAAATCGCCATTGACCATGGCCTAAGGATATAACATCCAGAGATATCATAGTACTCAATCATATCTTGTTTACAAACCTAAACAAACATAAAAAAGCAGCAAATGTCATAACCTGCTTTAACAAAAAAAAACAAGAACGTTTGAAACAAATCATGTTTGAGTATATATAAAACAAACCTCAGAATACCATTCCCCAAAATTATCATCTTTCTTAAAACTAAGTCCAAGTCCTGTTTCCTTCTTCACGTCCTTCTTCTTCCCAATTGTACCAGCCTTTTGAACCTTCTCTTTCTTTTCACCTGGACCAGCCATTTCAAAATCTCTTCTTCTTCCTGAAATGCATTACCACAAACACATACGTTTTAATATCCAAATCAATGTAGCTCCAGCAAATTTAAAACAGATTAAGCACTAATCCAAAGCTAATTCAAGATCTGTGAATCGAATTGAGACTAAATCGAAACAAACTGAAAAATAAAAGCTAAGAAACAAAAACCACAAAAATAACGATTCATGAGGAGTATCGTCTCTACCATTAGAAGCAACAGATTCACCAAAACTACCATAGAAATTAACAAAATCTCAGTCGATTCACGGAAGAAGACGAAGAAGAAAAACCCTAACCTAGTCGCCGGAAAGCTGAAGACGGCGGAGATAAGAGACGAGAGCGAATTGAGAGAAAAAGAGCGTTACACACAACTTGCAAAAACCTTTGACTCGCTTTGATACTGAGCTACTTCCAATTAAATACCGCCACGTGTTAGAGCTCTGATCTATTTCTCGGCTTACTTGGGCCAAGCCCATATATTAGTCAATAAGTCAACGCTAAATGCATTAACTATCGTATTATTATACTATAGTAATGGAGAAAAGATGGATTTATATTCTAATCCAAACACACAGTCGATCCAGTGTCAACTTGAATAATGGTTAGTTCATGGAAAAATTATTTAATTCTTGCCTAACTAATCTCACATAGCCGTCAAACAAACAAAAAATAATCTCAAATTACACATGTCAAAACAAATTGGCCCAATATAGCCCATAAAAGTTTAGCCCACTAAAAGCCTAATTTTGAAAATTGACGAGCGCATTAACGAAATTAAGAATTTATTAACATTTTGAAAAATTTCTCAAATTGTCGGGAAGTGCAAAAGTGTTACCGCACCACTAATTCTGACGATGACTCATCAACAGTGACTCGATTTGACCCAGAAAACCACCAAAAAAATATTTCACACACACTCTCAAATTGAGAATCCCCAAATCCGAGCCAAAACCCTAGCCGAGATATTTCCCCGTTCCGATGGCGGCGGACGAGCGGCGGAACGGCGATTCGGCGAGTTATAACCACCGTGTTCCGAAGAAGCCACGATTCGCTGAGTTATTAACCGAGTCAGATATCCAATCCGAGTTCGCTCACCACCAGTCCGGTGTCGCTAGAATCAACAACGGTAGCTTCGGTTGTTGTCCCAGCTCCGTTCTCGATGCGCACCGAGAATGGCAGCTCCGGTATCTCCGTCAGCCTGACGATTTCTACTTCAACGGTCTCCGTCGTGGATTGCTCGCTTCTCGAACTGTGATCAGTGACCTAATTAACGCCGATGATGTTGACGAGGTCTCGCTCGTTGATAACGCGACTACAGCTGCAGCGATTGTTCTTCAGAAAATCGGACGGTGTTTCTCGGAAGGGAAGTATAAGAAGGAAGATACGGTAGTGATGTTTCACTGTGCGTTTCAGAGTGTGAAGAAATCGATTCAGGCTTATGTATCTCGTGTGGGAGGTTCTACTGTTGAGGTTAGGTTACCTTTCCCTGTGAATTCGAACGAAGAGATTATATCTGCGTTTAGAGAAGGATTAGAGAAAGGTAGAACGAATGGTAGAACGGTTAGGTTAGCTATCATTGATCATATAACGTCGATGCCGTGTGTTTTGATGCCGGTTAAAGAATTGGTTAAAATCTGCAGAGAAGAAGGTGTGGAGCAGGTTTTTGTTGATGCAGCTCATGCTATTGGTAGTGTTAAAGTTGACGTTAAAGAAATCGGAGCTGATTACTACGTGAGTAATCTGCATAAATGGTTCTTTTGTCCACCGTCTATCGCGTTTTTCTATTGTAAGAAACGTGGTTCCGAGTCTGATGTTCATCACCCTGTGGTGTCTCATGAGTTTGGAAATGGTTTGGCTATAGAGAGTTCCTGGATTGGGACTAGGGATTACAGTTCGCAGCTTGTTGTTCCTTCGGTGATGGAGTTTGTAAACAAGTTTGAGGGAGGGATCGAAGGGATAATGAATAGAAACCACAACGAGGCTGTTAGAATGGGGTTGATGCTGGCTAATGCTTGGGGAACGAATCTCGGGTCACCTCCTGAAATGTGTGTTGCGATGGTTATGATCGGTTTACCTTCGAAACTGTGTGTTGAAAGCGATGAAGATGCTAATAAGTTGCGGTCCTATCTGCGGGGGCATCGTTCAGTGGAGGTTCCAGTTTGTTTTCTTGGATTGAGGGATGGTGAGGAATGTGTGAAAGACAAAGACAGTGGGCTAATCACTGCGTATGTTCGGATTTCTCATCAGGTTTATAACAAAACCGAGGATTATGAGAGATTGAGAGACGCAATAACCGAGTTAGTCAAGGATCAGATAACTTGCCAAAACCTTCCTTCACTGTAGTAAACCAACCAGGTATGCTGCTTCAAATTCACAATCTTGCTTGATTCTCAACATCTGAGCTTTCTTGCCTTTCTTGGTCTCGTATCTCGTAAAATGAGCGGAACTTAAACCATATAATAAATACTGATAAAGCAATTTGTTTTTCAATTGTGAAAAGTAGATAGCTTTAGGAGGGGTTATTGGATTAAAGATTTTGATGTATTTTAAAATCAGAATAAAATCAGTGTTATTCAATCTTGTATTCGATAGAAATCCATTAAAATCCCTTGTTATTGGATTTTGAGTGATGTATTTTAAAATACAATAAAAACAAGTGTTATTCAATATACCCTTGATATTAGGAGATATTGATTGTAGTGGATTTTGATGTATTTTTCTTCCTAAAACATGGGTAAAAAAATACCTGCCTTTCACCTCTGCTTTTGATGGATTTCAAATAAAATAAAAAATAATAAAGAAAATAATTCCAAAAAATCCACTTCTCCGAAAACATTTCTACAAATCTGGAACATGAAATCGTGATGAAACTCAACCCACTCTTTCAATTATTAATACACAAAGATCATGAACAAATCATAATAAATTGGATGTTATCACTTTTGCTAATCCTTGAAATTAGAAAAAAAAATTGAAAACGAAAATGAACAAAAAAAATGGAGGCCTCTCCGACTATAATCGTGGGTTAAGGGAGGTAGTTAACAAAATTTTAAATTCAACAAAATCCAGTAAAATACTTTCAAATACAATGCTAATTAATACATCAAAATAAGAATCCAACATGGTGAATTCATCATAACCCAACAAAATACTTCTAAATACAATTACAATAAAATACACTAAAAACACCAATCCAATAACCCCTCCTTAGATCTTGTTCCATGGTGATGTGTGCTTGATTGTATATGAACCAAACCGATTGAAGTTTTGGTTTTTGTTTTGTTGCAGATAGTTTGATAATGCACCAGAGCCTCGTTAAGACTCTTTTCATCGTGTAACAATAAGGCGATGGAGAAGCCACTGGCCGGGATAACTTTATTCATGAGCTTTGTAGAGGGAGTGGCCTTGCTTGCTATGGGATCGAAGAAGCTAACCTTTGAAGCGTGTTCTTTTTAACGTTTAACGTCTTTGTATCATCATTTTGTAGTATTATGCAAATAAAATCTTCATCATGTCCTTTTTATTTCTTCCTCATAACAATTCTGCTCTCAAAATCTTGTATCCCATTCCAATAAATTCTCCTTTTATCACACATTTCACAATCACATTGATAAACAATAAGCATAACTAACACTTAATTTTGGTATAAATGATTGTTGTTCAATGCATCTTTGTCTATGTACCTAGTTTCAAAATTACTAGTGGAGGTACTAAATTGATTCAGAATAAAACCTGTGGGTCAATTCCGAATAAATAATAACCTGATGGGTAATTTGGATTTTATAATTATGTCAAGTGTAATCGGACGGTTAGCCGGAGAATAAAAGAGAGACCATTTTGTTCTTTGATTCAGAGCAAACGAAGAGTGTTGTTGTTGTGTAGAGGAAGAAGAAGAAGATGGCTGAAGAGAAACCTATTAGGTTACTTAATTTCGTATCTGAAGAACAGGTTCTTTTCTATCTATTCTCTCTCTTTCAAACGAAACCCTAGCTTTTTGTAAATTTCGATTTTGAAATTAACTCTCTTTTTTTCTGGGGTATTGATTTCGTGATCCAGTTAGATGAATCGAAGAAAGAAAGAGGTGAAAGAGTTGAAGATGGAACATTCCAAAGAGACAGAGCTCTGTTCGAGGTTTTTTTTGTCTAGTCCTGCATTGTAGTTTCCTTAGATTTTGCATTTAGATGACTAAGAACAAATATCAATTACAGATTTTGAAAGAGAACAAAGACAAGAAGGACGCTGAGTTTAACGAACGATTCAAACACAGTAAGTCACTAGTTTTATAGCTCAATGTAACAGTATTGATTCAGTAGTTTCAAGCTGTGATTGCTTCTAGTTTGTTGGTTTAATTCTCCTTTTATGAAATCACAAATTTTGGTTTGTGCATTTTGTTCAATGGTATCATTAAAGAAGACCCCTTTTTGTGAATTGGATTGCCAGGACCACCTAAAGCTCTTGATGAAGATGAGACCGAGTTTCTCGATAAACTCGAAATGGTTAGCAATCTTCTTATGCAAAGCTTAATAATTTATTACCTGTGTAAGATATATGGCTTGATCCTTGGGGTTATATGTTCTCTGTGTGTCTTGTTTTCATAGTCAAAGAGGGAATATGAGCAGCAATTAGCAAATGAAGACGAACAACAGCTTCGTAGTTTCCAGGTAATATTCTTGTCAAGTAAGAATAACACATTACGTATCGAAAATGCATGGATTTATGGTTCCATTTATAGGCAGCGGTCGCAGCACGATCAGCAATCCTACACGAACCAATTGAAGCAGCACCGCAACCACCAGCTCCAATCACCAAAGTGAGTATCTCGTGGTTCATCAAATTAGATTGTTTGATAAAACTGCACAACTGTTTAATAGAGCATTTGAACCACAGGAACAGAAACCATCCGGGAAGAGAAACTCGGCGACTCGTCCATTTAACACCATCATAAAAGCCAAGCCACAACCGAAGAAGGCTAAACCGACCGAGGAAGAAACGAAAGATATCTCAGGTAAAAAAACTCCTCAAGTTCTGCAAACAGGTTTAGCTTTAGTCTCGTATAGTGACGAAAGTGAAGACGATGGTTAACATTTTTGTATTACTGACTCAAGAATCTTAAAAATGAAAACTTTTTGGTGTCATTACTCACAAATGGTGGTTTATACTAAGAAAATTTATGTAGAAACACTCAAATGAAGTTGTACTAAAGAAGCGTAAACACCGTCTTTGATATTAATCAAAGTCTCATGCTTTCCTTTCTCCACTATGGCTCCATTCTTAACCACTGCTATTACATCTGCATTCTTGATTGTTGATAACCGATGCGCCACCACAACGGTGGTTCGGTTAACCATAACTCGGTCCAGCGCGTCCTGGACCACACGCTCTGACTCAGCGTCTAGCGCACTCGTTGCTTCATCGAGTAGCAACACTTTAGGGTCCTTAACGATGGCTCTAGCTATGGCTACTCTTTGCTTTTGCCCGCCCGATAACTGAACTCCTCTTTCGCCAACCATTGTTTCGTAGCCCTGCAACGGTTAAGTAAACCATTCGGTTAAATCTGAATCCATGGATTTGGATATGGTTTTGTTTTATTACCTGTTGGAGGCTACTGATGAAGCTGTGAGCGTTAGATAGCTCGGCCGCAGATACGATTTCGGTTTCAGAAGCATCTCCTCCTTTACCGTAAGCAATATTTGCTCTGATCGTTTCATTGAACAGAACCGGTTCTTGGCTCACTAGTCCGGTTTGTTGCCTTAGCCATTTTAGCTGCAAGGTCTTGATCTCAACTCCGTCAAGAGTGATCTGACCGGAATCAGGATCGTAAAACCTCTGCAGCAACGCAATCACTGTCGATTTACCACTTCCGCTCTCTCCAACCATAGCTATTGTCTGAAACAGAGAGATAAACAGAATTTAAGATATGTTTAATCCATACTAAGCCGAAAAACGTGTTTTCGAGATCAAAGGTCTAACCTTTCCGGCGCGAATAGACAGACAAAGATCTTGGAAGATTTGAACATCTGGTCTTGAAGGATATTTGAAACTGATATGACGAAGTTCGATATCTCCTTTAACATTTTCAAGAACTCTCCCAGACTCATCGCTCGGATCAATCTTGGATTCTCTATCTATAACCGCGAATATCGATGCAGCCGCATTGCTAGCTTTACTAGAATCAGGAGACAATGAACTCGACTGAGAAATCGCAACCGCCGCCATTGTCAAAGCAAAGAAAACCTGTTTTCAAACCAAAACAAATCAGCCTTTTAACAAAAATGGTGAATCTTGATTTTCATGAAATGTTGTCTTGGTTTCTTACCCTGAAAACAGAGTCAAAGGTTGTTTTGCCGTCATCGACAAGCCTTGCACCGGCATAGAAACTAGCGGCGTAAGAAGCGAAGAGCACGAAGAAAGAAACTCCGAAACCGATACCACTAACAACGCCTTGACGGATTCCTGTTTTCATAGGACCTTCACATTTCTTCTTATACATTTTCATCACTTTCTCTTCCGCACAGAACGAAGCAACCGTTCTTATACTCCCGACCGCATCATTCGCCACTTGACTCGCTTCTTCGTACATTCTCTGTTTTCTCCAATTCATCAGAACAAAAAATAACAGAAATAACTGACTCTAGAAAGTATCAAAAATCAAAAGAGTGTTAATTTTTTGTACCTTTGAATCTGCACTGAAGCCAACCATGAACTTCATGTATATATAACCGTTAAGACCGATAAGCGGAAGCATAGCGAGAACGATAAACGCTAACTGCCAGCTCGCTACAAACGCGATAACCAAACCCGCGGTTACAGAAGCAAGATTCTGAACGGTTTGAGCCAACGCGTCTCCAACTAGACCACGAACCGTAGCTGCATCAGCGGATAATCTAGCTCCAATAGCACCACTCGAGTTCTCGGTCTCATCGAACCATCCAACTTCCATATGAACAACTTTCTCAAAACACAGTGATCGTATTCGTTTCACGAGTTTACATCCGGCTATCGAGAAAAATATCGTTTGCGCGGGGTAAACAACCATTGAAGCTACACCGAGAAGTATGAAAATAATCGCCCAAAACCTCGTATCGGATTTTAACTGCTCGGGCGGTTTGAAAAATGCTTTGATCACGCTCGAGATAAGAATCCCGAAAATCGGAAGAATGACTCCGTTTAAAACCGCGGCTATAGATCCTAGTATAAGCATTGGGATCTCCGGTTTGTTTAGCGCGGCGACTCTAAAGAATGAGACTTTCTTCGGTTTCGTTTCTTCTTCTTTTATCGGAATAGACGCCTCGCCTTGCTCGATTCCTGCCGGAAAACCGAACATAGAGAAAGAAGACGATCTTTTGCTTAAAGACCGACTTAACGATGATTTTCTCAAACTCGACCGTTTCATAGACTCCATTGATATCTTAATCTCATCCGTTGAATCTTCGGGTTTTTTAGTTTCTTCTTGTAGACGTATGAGTTGAGAATAAGCTCCTTCGGGGTCTCTTAAGAGCTCAGAATGGGAACCTAATCAAGAATTTAAAGTTTTTTTTATTTGAATTACTAGTAGGTTCTGGACCGAAACCCGTAATCCCCATGACTATAACCACAACATGTAATATTAGTTTCGTATAAGAATTTGTGATTTCACCTTTCTCTACGATTTGGCCTTGATGAATCACAGCAATCATGTCTGCGTTTCTAACCGTGCTCAATCTGTGAGCGACAACGACGGTTGTTCGGTTAACCATGATCCTGTCAAGAGCTTCTTGAACGATTCTTTCGGATTCTGCATCAAGCGCGCTTGTCGCTTCATCTAAAAGCAAGATTCTTGGATCTTTTAGAATTGCTCTAGCCACCGCGATCCTCTGTTTCTGTCCACCGGAAAGTTGAGTTCCGTGTTCTCCAACCATTGTGTCTAGACCCTGTAAAATACGGTTAATTCAGTTACAAACTGAAAATAGAGTAAAAAACAGAGGAGAGGTTCAAAATCTTTATCTCAAACCTGAGGAAGCTTATCGATGAATTTAGATGCGTTTGCGAGCTCAGTAGCCTTGCGAATCTCTTCGATTGTCGCGTTTTCTTTACCGTAAGCGATGTTTTCCTTTATGCTTGAAGTGAACAAAACCGGTTCTTGACTCACTAGTCCTATTTTGCTTCTAATCCATTTTAGTTGAAACTCTTTAAGGTTAATCCCATCTATTCGGACTTCACCGCTTTGCGGATCATAAAACCTCTCGATTAGACTCACAACAGTAGACTTCCCACTTCCGCTCTGCCCAACTAGCGCCACGGTCGAACCACTGGAGATAGAGAGCGAAAACTCGCGAAATATTTGCTCTTCTGGTCTTGCCGGATAACTAAAGTTCACATCTTTAAGCTCTATATCTCCTCTAATATCTTCAAGAACTTTACCCGTTGTATCGGAAGCATCAATCTCCGGTTTTCTTTTGATTGTTTCGAACATTTTGTATGCTGCGGCTTGGCCAGCCGCAAACGCGCTTAAACAAGGAGATGCTTGTCCTAACGACCTGATATTAACAAGAAAAATCAAATTAGATTACAAGTTTCGGCCCAGAACCTCCTGGTAATTAAAAAAAAAAGTGTAAAGACCAAAGTCAATTCTAAAGCTCACATTGAACCGGTTAAAACCGCAAAGATGATAATGAGAACTTGTCCTCCGGTGTACTCTTTCTCCAATATCATCTTTCCGCCGTACCAAACCGCTAAAGCGTAAGTGCAAAAGATGACTATATTGAGTGTACCAAGACCAAGCCCTGTGGAAGCTCCTTCAAACACACCTGCTCTATAAGCAGAGACAAGATGTTTATTATAATTGCTTATCGCTTGTTTCTCTCCGGTAAACGATGCAACGGTTCTTATAGAACCAACTGTTTGCTCAACTACAACCGCGGCTTTCGCATAAGATGTTTGTCCACGAGAAGCCATTTTCGATATGACGATAGCTAAAGCTGCACCGGACATTACTAGAAGTGGAATTGAGGATACCATGACTAATGTAAGTAGCCATCCTTCAATAAAAGCTATCACAAATCCACCAATAAATGTTGATACCAATTGTATAGCCTTCCCAACCTACAAAAATATAAAATTTGCATCAAATTCGACAAAAACAAAAAATTGAAACTATGTAATAATTTATATTACCTTCTCTCCCATGGCATCTTGTATAAGGACAGTGTCACCTGACATTCTACCAACAACTTCTCCCGTGTTTGTTTCGACATCGAAAAATGCAATGTCTTGTCTCAATATGGTTTTTAGATACAAACTCCTTATTCTTCCAGCTTGTCTCTCTCCAGAAATCATCCAACCAGAGACCTCTGAGTATACACAACAAAAATATCACATCTTTCACATTAAAACACACACACACACAAACACCAACATAAGTATCCCATGAAAAGCCTAGAAGTCGCTGGCTCAAATGACACTTGGGAGGGGACTATATAAAATGTTTTGGTCCCTGGTCTTAGGGGATATACGGACCTAGGCCAGAACATCTTACTATTCAAATAAAAATAAAAATAAAAATCAATGAGTGTGTGTTTACTTACGGAGAAGAGCAGCTACTAGAGTTCCAAGTCCAAGGTATACAAATTTCAAAGCCACCTGTGAGTAAAATTTGTATTAAAAGATCAATCATTGTGAGGTCTAGTCTTAAACAACAAAGAAAAATGAGTGGAACCTATGTATTTACCTTGGCAATCTTATCAGAAACATTTGAACTGTTTTGGTTTTGTCCAAACACATCAATAACATCTCCAAAGAGGATAGTCATTATGGGGAAGCCGAGACCATTACCAATAGCTCCAATTGTTCCGAGAATCATCAAAAGAATGTCAAAGGAATCAGCAAATGCAAATAGCTTATGAAACGGCACCGTTTTGGTTTTCTCATCTTCTTCTTTGCTCCTCTTTGTTTTCCTCTTCTCTTCTTTCAAATCAGTCTCTATCTTAACTACTTCCTCTTCTTTGTGGGTTTTAGTCTTTGAAGTCTCTGCTTCTGTTCTGCTTGAATCCTCCTTCACATTCTCCTCTACTTCCATTACATCCATTGTGTTTATAATCCTGTTTGTAGTATCAAAACAAGGCTTGTTAAGATTTTATTTAAAACAAGTAGAGAGAGAAGAAATATTTTGTTATATTCTTGTTCATTAACATGTAACTTTACTTGTTAATCCTTAATTTTAATATGTATATATATTTGATTTGATTCAAGTGGAGTTTGGGACCTACTTCGAGAAACAAAGACTAAAATGTCGTCAAAAACGACCATGGACATTGGACAGGACAAATCATGTGGATAAGTCTTATTACAACCAAACTTTATTCAACAAAATCAGAGGAATTTCTATAAAAGAGAATAAAAAACATACAAGTTTTCAAAACGATTTTTCGTGTAATTCATTACTTTCCTTTGTTCATAAATTAGCCATTAGCTGCATTTCTATTGTACTAATACCATTCATCATTATCAGACAAAATATCAATTGATATTTGACATTTTTTCATATGCAACTTGCATGACATTTCTTTGTTTCACGGGCCATGATCGTAAAATAACCTTGTTTGATTGATAAAATGTCTCGTAACTTTTTCTTTTGTATGCTTTTTAATTTTATAGTGCACTTACGTACGTAACACGAATCGTTTTTTCAACTTTCAAGCAGCCAATGAAATTTCTTATTCGTTTTCCACATACACATCCTTTTTTTATATTTTGACATGTGATTATTCCCTTTTGTTAGATGTCAATATTTTATTTGTCATCAAATGTTGTAACAATTGAGGATGAGTGTTATCCACGCATCAAATCGCTTTGAAGTGCGATTTGATTTGGTAATGTAAGACTTCATTTTGCTAACATATTACACTTCTCGTAAAGACCTATTATAAACATACCAAAAGCAATATTTTAAAAGAATATATTGATCAAACCAAAATTTTGGTTTGCTTTTTTTTTTTACTAGAATTTTAGTTTTTGAAGTTTAACCAATCATAAAACTGATTAGTGGTAGATTTGATCACTTATATTGTGGAGGCCTAAGCTAGCACAATTAAATTTGTAAGGGTTTCGTAAGGAGGTAGAGATTTCTAGGGTTAGCTAAGGTCGCAAGAGATAAGTGAAAGCTTTGTATTGTTGTGTAAAAGTTTGAGTACAAGATTGTGAATGAATTTTCGAATGACCCTTTAGGGTGTGTACAAAGATGTATATATAAGTTCCTAGGTCGGTCAAGTCTCCTAAGTCTTCGCGGAGTCGGTTGCACCAACATGGGCTTCGCTGTCTGGACCAGGCTTCAAGCTATCTCTGTGTCGTTGGGCTGAAGACTGTATCGGAGAGGACGTGGTCGGCCTTTGAGCGAGCGCGTGGTCGCGGTTGGGAGCGAGCGCGTGGTCGCGGTCTCGAGTGGGAGCGAGCCTGTGGTCGCCTTCCTCTGGCGAGGCCGTGGTTGCTCCCTGGCGAGGCCGTGGTCGCTTCCCTGGCGAGGCCGTGGCCGCTCCTTGGCGAGGTCGCGGTCTCTCCTTGGCGAGGCCGTACATGCCTCCATCTGTCAAGTCTTGGATGGTCCTCTACCTTGTCCAGGCAGCTTCCGTGATTACTGGCTTTGCTTCGCGTGAAGACCTAGGAGCTATTTCGCCTTGTTTATCGAGATTCTGGAGGGTCATTTCTATAGCCATCCGTCTTTGAACGTTAATGTTGAATGGGTGAAAACCGACCCCAACAGTTAGCCCCCCAGCTCGGTAGTGTTAGAGATAATAGTGCCGAGTTAAAGATGTATTGGGTATCAACGTTAACGTTCAAAGTCATGGCGTTGTTAGCATAACCACTCACACAGCGGTAGAGGGTGACTTCATACTAGAGGTTTTAAGACTCCGTAAGCATTCTGAAGGTTTGAAGACTTTTTACTTTGCTTGTCGAAGCCACTGCGTTGCTGCAGTACAAAGAAATTTTTTTTTGTCCTTTTGCTCATGGATGAGGCTTGTTCTTGGTCAATTGCTCATGAATGAGGCTTTGTTTGCTCATGAATGAGGCTTCGTTCGCTCATGAATGAGGCTTTGTTTGCTCATGAATGAGGCTTCGTTCGCTCATGAATGAGGCTTTGTTTGCTCATGAATGAGGCTTCGTTTGCTCATGAATGAGGCTTCGCTTAGGCTGTGAAAACGCAAATGCGCTCACGCTCTTTATCTGCCAACGTTGTTGTTGGGCTTTGCAGAATGGTGTTGTTCTCTAGACACGTCTATCCGAGAACAAGTACACTCTAAGTTTTACCAGCATGCATCCTGGGTTTCCGAACGACTCGTTCAGGGTACATGCCAAACGAAATCATTAGGAGCTGCATTTTACCAACGACGCTTGTTGGGTTTCTGAGTGATCAGTTGGGTTCGTCCGCCCCAATACTGAACATTGATACTTATATAGCGCGCTTTGAATCCGATGTTGGATGTCATTGCGTTCGTATTCCCGCATCACCACTGTGGCCAGCAGCAATGATTGCGGAACGACTCTACTTGATTGAAGCTTTGATTAGCCCATGAAGGACATAGCTGTTCTCATGATGAGGTTTGTATCAAGTGTTTGAAGTTTCTGGTGATGATGTTGTCAAAGAGTGGCGTACGGGTACCCCACTCCCCCCCCCCTTTTAGACGAAAGAGGGAATTGAAATCGTCTAGAGAGATTGAGCTTGTCCGAAGACAAGGATTTGAAAACACCTACTCCCCCCCACCCCCCCCCCCCCCCCCCCCCGAAGGCGGAGGAGGTCAGTGGAGCTCGTCCGGAGACAAGGCTTAGATAAAACACTGACTTCCCCCCCCTGAAGGCAGAGGAGATCATGTGGGCTCATACGGAGACGAGGCTTATGAAACGCGTAATCCCCCCCCCCTTTTTTGACGGAGGGGGAGCAACTGAACTCGTCCGAAGACAAGCTGCCTACGTACCTTTTGCAGGGATCAAGTCGCCTCGTAGTTCATTGGAGGAGCTTCTAAAAGGGTGGTGGCATCGCAGCGGACTGGGTGGGTTTGCCTGCTTGCTTGGTTTTCCCGCCCCTCTTAGCGCGGACTTCCTCTTCACTTCGAGCGAAGTCTGTAGCGCGGTGGAGAGCGTCTTGGATGGTCGCGGGTGGGTTAACAGTCAATTCCTGCCAGAATGGAGAAGGGCATCGAAGCGCTTCTCTCAAGGCCTCCAGCGCGGATGTGTTGGTAATACCGTCCACCTTTGACAGAGTGTGTTTGAACCTTGTCACGAAAGACCGCAGGCTTTCATTCTCACCCTGCTGGTTCGTCCATAGCTCCGCATCATAGACCTTTCTTTCAGCGAAGATGTTGTAATGCTGCACAAACATCTCTGAGAGTTGATGGAAGGTGTGGATTGAGTTCTTCTCCAGCTTGTAGAACCACTGGAGGGCAGGCCCTTTGAGGCTCTCTACGAACAGTTTGCAGTAGCCAATGTCCCTCTTGGCTTCTGTGAAGTTTGCCCTTCCTAAGGCGACTTCGAATTCCATCAGATAGACTGCAGGGTCGGTGGTTCCTTCATAGATTGGAAGCTTGACTTTTCCGGGGTCGGAGATTTGAGCCCTCGGGACCCTCTCAGCGAAGGGTGTGTTTCGTGCCCTCTCGAGCACATAGGCGATCCCAGGAGCCTTCGCCGTGCTCCGGTGCATCTGTAGTTGGGTAGCTTTTAGGTCTGAGACGACCCTGTCCAACTAGGCTTGTAGCGCAGCGACCTCTTCGTCTCGGGAACCTCGTGGAGCCTTGCGCTCCTGTTCCCTCTGGTACAGTTCTGCTATGGAGAGCTCTCCTTCTCCGTCACCCCTGGCGCTGTTGCCAGCAGTGTTCGTTCGGGAACGTCTCCGAGGAGGAGGTTGATCTTCGTCCGACTCTTCCACCACATGCTCGGGAGTTGCATCAGATTCCCGATGAGGCGGTGGTGAAGGCAAGTCTTCTGGGCCTGTGCTATCGGTCCGAGGTGGCAGCTTCTCGTGCCGATTCCTTCGATTGGCTCGAGGCGTGGTGAAGCTGAGGCGTGTCGGGCGGACACGGGATCTCTTGCGTGTCTTTATCTTGAGCGCTCGCAGCTCGCTCATAGTAGCTTCGTTGTACTTCTCTTGATCCCGTGCTCTCTTCTCCAGCATCTCAAGCATCTGCTTGATCTCCGTGAGATCCGCTGGGTTGTTAGCAGTGCGAGGCGCGGTGTTCTCCACGGGGTTCTCCCTTGCCTCATCGTTCCTGTGAGACGAGGATCCTTCGCTGCTCGCGCTATTGCTGCCTGACATCTTGACGGTGTTGCGAAACCTAGCTTTTTGTGTCAGAAACTCTCTAGGGTCCCCTTAGTCGGCGCCAAATTGTGGAGGCCTAACCTAGCATAATTAGATTTGTAAGGGTTTCGTGAGGAGGTAGAGATTTCTAGGGTTAGCTAAGGTCGCAAGAGATGAGTGAAAGCTTTGTATTGTTGTGTAAAAGTTTGAGTACAAGATTGTGAATGAATTTTCGAATGACCCTTTAGGGTGTGTACAAAGATGTATATATAAGTTCCTAGGTCGGTCAAGTCTCCTAAGTCTTCGCGGAGTCGGTTGCACCAACATGGGCTTCGCTGTCTGGACCAGGCTTCAAGCTATCTCTGTGTCGTTGGGCTGAAGACTGTATCGGAGAGGACGTGGTCGGCCTTTGAGCGAGCGCGAGGTCGCGGTTGGGAGCGAGCGCGTGGTCGCGGTCTCGAGTGGGAGCGAGCCTGTGGTCGCGGTCGGGTGGGAGCGAGCCCGTGGTCGCGGCCGAGTGGGAGTGAGCCTGTGGTCGCGGTTGGGAGCGAGCGCGTGGTCGCGGTCTCGAGTGGGAGCGAGCCCGTGGTCGCTCCCTAGCGAGGCCATGGTCGCTTCCCTGGCGAGGCCGTGGTCGCTCCCTGGCGAGGCCGTGGTCGCTCCTTGGCGAGGCTGCGGTCGCTCCTTGGCGAGGCCGTACATGCCTTCATCTGTCAAGTCTTGGATGGTCCTCTACCTTGTCCAGACAGCTTCCGTGATTACTGGCTTTGCTTCGCGTGAAGACCTATGAGCTATTTCGCCATGTTTATCGAGATTCTGGAGGGTCATTTCTATAGCCATCCGTCTTTGAACGTTAATGTTGAATGGGTGAAAACCGACCCCAACATATATGATGTTAGTTGCAATACTTATTTTTCAACTTTCCCCCCAATAAAGATTAGTCAACTAAAACTATAGAAAATGAAAGAGATATACACACACATCGAAGTGGTTAAATTTTATTATTATTTAGAATACAATAAATAAATAAATGAGACAACAACAACATAATTTTTTTTTCATTATCTTTTGCACGTGAAACAAAAGGAACCTTATACAAACTTCATCCCAAAATGTATCTAGAACCCTAAATTGTATATAATACTCAAAAAGAGCCCTGATCCTCAGAGACGAGATCGTATCATTACCTTTACATTAATCACATACTGTGTTATTCTTTACTTTTTTTGTGTGTCTTTTTGTTTTCTTACAATCCAAGTTGGACAGGCACGTTAGCTTCTTGAATCCAGTTAGCAGGACCAACCCAATTAGCCACGGTGAAACCTTCAACCTCGGCCGCTGCCTTAGCCACCTTAGACCAAGGAACCCTTTGAGCAGTGTTAGCTCCTGGTCCACGGTTATTGAACTCAATGTACTTAGCAGTTTTGTGGAATTGTTTTCCTTGCCATTCGTTCCACTCCATTGGTTAAATCGCATCACTGATCTCACTTCCCATAACCACGGACTAATTTTCTTATCCATAGGTAAACTGCGAAGACTCGCAAAAGAGAGCCGCTTGTAATCTTTATTAACGGTGAATATTCACCGTTACACGATGAACTACACTCTTGTATACGCCATTGCTCATCACTTGTACTTGATCTCCTAACTGAACTATCAAAGCTCCTTCGACATACCGTACACAAACTCAGTTACCGTTGGAATCCATTATCTGCAGCCCTTGGTTACTCTGGAGTAAGATATGGCATTCCTAAGGCGATTTCCGTGATGGATAACAGTTCACTGCCATGACTAGTGACCCTTCTTCTATTTCTTCTTGTAAGTAATTTCTCTCTAGTCCTAAACTTTCTGAGATAGCTTCGATTAATTGCTTATGCGTCGCTTCTGCGTATTTTTCTACATTTTCTCTGATATGAAATGAGTTCTGAGTATCCAATGTTTTGATAGTGAAGAGATCAAATTTAGTTTATTTTTTAGATAGTGAACTTAGCTTTGATAGGTTTACTTACTTGTAGTAGCAGGGTTCGAAGGCCACAAATTGATCCATTTCGGGAGAGGATGAGAGAAATGTTTGATGAAATCTCTCCAGTAATGAACATTATCAGTTGAATGTTTTATGCTGGTGCCATATCTTACTGGCTTATGAAAATTATCGGAAACCAGAAGCATCTTTTGTCGTGTTATGGACTTATAATGTAATATCTGAAATCAATGAAAAACACACTCAACTTCAAAGATTCAAAGATACAACTTTGGATCCCAAATTCAATTCCCTAAGTTCTTATGTCTAAACACAATATGTATGTTATATGTTAACTCTTGTTACCAACTTAGAGTCACATAAGGTCATGTTCAATGGTAACCTCTTAGTGTCTTATGTGGTGTTCTTATAATATAAAATTATTAAAACACACACTCTCTCTTTCTTTTACTCAACTTTATACCTTCTCTTTCATTCTTTTACTCAACTTTTATTAATTTTATATTTAAACACTCTCTCTTCCTTTTAAGAACACTCTCCAAAATATCTAATTTTAGACACTCTCTCTTCCTTTTAGACACTCTCTACTCTCTTTACTCAAATTTTATTAACTTTATATTTCAATATACCCCACAAAAATACTCTATTTCTTCTTTTTACAACTATTTTAATAATTTTATATTATAAGAACACCACATAAAACACTAGGAGATTACCATTGAACATGTCCTAAGAGTCTTATGTGATACGTTGACTTTGACTTTTGTCGGTATTGGGCCACCAAATATTGGCTATATAGTTATGGATTTGAGCTAAACATTAGAGCCTGACAATAATTTGTTACATTTTAAAAACAAAAATTCTAAGTAAATTATGAAAATATTCCAAATTCTATCCGAAGTTACAAATGTAATTATTTAAAGACGAACAGAGTAGATTCTAAATAAAAATATTAGATATCATTTTGATATGTGATAAGTGTGGAGTACGTAGCATCTTGGAGACCTTTCTTGTTACTTTCTCTATATGGTTTCTATGGTGATTTTTAACATCGTTTTTAAAAAAAAATGAACCATGGAAACCATATTAGACGATATTGTAGTATTACATAAGAGCACCCTCATTTCAGACATTTTGAGTAGTGTCTAATTGTATTTTTTTTATTAAATTTATCACTAGTCCTAAATTTAAGACACCAATTTGTTTAATTATATTAAGTTTTTAGACATTTAAATGTTTGCAATGAGGGTGCTCTAAGAGTCCGGCAATTTTGAAGTTAATAGTACCTCTTGGTGTATATTTACTCCATTAAATACAAACTCCCCAAAGATTTAACACAATACGGTGTGAATCGATCCACATTTTTTAAAATACACAAAAAGTTTTTATTAGTCTCCTGTAATCATAATGAAAACATTTATCAATTGAAAAGGTTTAGAATTGACAAACATTTAGTAGATGATAAAAGCAAATAACCCAAGTCTGATACAAACATTTAAACCTTAAACCCAAGTCTGATACAAACATTTAAACTAACATTATGATAAAAGCGAGTATGACATTTGACCCAACTCTCAAATTACCACGATGACCCCAGTCTCTCCCATAAACATCTTGTGCCTCGAAGTAATTTTGCCCAGCATAGATCGCAAGCAATAGATGCACACTGGGCACTGTGAGATTTGCCAGTATTGTGTAGATATCCCTACTGTTGAATCGATGGTTAGCATAGCTGGGAATTAAGATTGCCACAGGGAACCTACTATGCAAGGAGAGCTCAAAGGCCAGGTGGCTAGGGTACTGCCAAACGCTAACAACCTCAAAGAGGTTGAGAGTTCTCCGAGGGTGAATAAGTTGGTCCTGCAACAAAAAGGACCAAATCAAATCATGATGATTTTATTCATGATGATAATAATCAAATCATACGAAAAAAACGAGAAAAACATACCTCCGTGCGAGGGCGATGCATATTAAACAGAGTGAGTCTACTAAGCTCCCTAATTAGCATAGAGACCATAAGCCTCAGAGAAATCAGCAAGCCGCATAATACCATGAATGCCTCCACTTATACCGCCAGTTTCAGTAACTAAATCCCTATGAAATGACATAGGAACAGAGTTTTGACAATAACAGATCGTAACATATGAAATCTCATTCAAATAGTTCTAGAAAAATGTACTTGCGCAGGCGAAGGATATCCATGAAGGCATGTTCAACACAAAAACTTTTAAAATATGAAAGTAATCCCCTGATCAGGCCCGGTCCAGAAGACAAGCCAGTGAAGCCACCGCTTAGGACCCTAAATTTAGAGGGTCTTTTTAAGTTAAATTTTTGTTATAACTATAATTAAAAAAATTATAAACTTTTTATACAATAACAATATTTGAAAGATTTTGTTTTTTAAATGTTTTTTTAATGTTTATGGCATTATCTAAGCAAAAATGTTAATTACTCATTTAAAAAAAAAAATTTGAAATTATTAGTTAAAATTCGAAGTTGAAGCTGATAACAAAATTATTTGCACTCTACCATGTGACAAGAGAGATTGAATGGATTAGTTTTGCCATCTATTGAAACATAGATGGTTGAAAAACTCGACAACGTGAGTTTAATTAATGAATTTGCAGGCAAAAATACAAGGACAACATTTTTTTTCAAAATAAATTATGTGTTATTGTTTTTCTTTTATTTCATACTAACTATTTGAAATTATAAACGGTTTAGTGGAGTTTTAATGTGTTGTTTTTATTTAGATTACTATTTTTACAGTATTAGAAAACTTACGAAAATGACACTTTTTTACATATATGCATAAGGCATCTAAAATGATTGGACCGGCACTGCCCCTGATCCTAAAATAGTAGTCATCTGACGCGTTGAAGCCAAGATCCAGCACCAATGTTACGGTCCTTGATCATAAACGGGATCAAGGATCAGCAACCTGTACCATCTTGGAAAATTATCGCTCATACCTACAAATAGTTCAGTTACAAATAGTTAGCAAAAACTGAAGAAATGAAAACCTAGAACGATTCAGATATCTGACATGCGGCTAGGTTAACTCGTCTACGGAGAAATGAAAAACTAAAGTAAAGCTATATACTGCTTTCCTTTGTATTTTATGGCCTTTTTGACATTCAAGGAACCATCTAAACCGCACCTTTTTCTTAAACGGCACCGTCCAAGCCATCTCTGATCCATCTTTGATAAGAAACAAAAAAATTCTCAAGAGGTGTTTTGATGAATGAAAATATAAACAACAAAATACAGCAAATAACAAGAGTTTTAACAACAAAAACTAAAGACGCAGACTAACAAAGATGAGAAAAAGATTGAAGGGTTCTACAAAAATATCATCATTATCAGACAAAAATATCAATTTGCATTTTTTATATGACATTTTTTATATGCAACTTGCATGACATTTCTTTGTTTCACGGGCCATAGCATTATTATTGAAAGATTAAAGAAAAACCTAACGTAAAATAACTTTGTTTGATTGATAAATGTCTCGTAAGAGCATCAACACTCATGATACTTTAGAGTATCACAAGATTAAAAAAATAATAAATCTCCTCTTTTTACTCAATTTTACTCAAAAAAATACTCTCTCTTTTCATTTTACTCAACTTTTATTAATTTTTTATTTAAAAACACTCACTTCCTCCTATTGATATCCACTTTTGATATCAACCCATTGATACCCTCTCTCCAATAATATCAACAATCTCCTCTTTTTACTCAATTTTTATTAATTTTATATTTAAAAACACCTCATCTTTTTACTAAAAAACACTCTCTTTTCTCATATTCCTCAAATTTTAATAATTTTATATCATATGATACCCACAAAGTATACCGCTGTTGACAAGAATGGTTTTTTCATTTTATATGAATCGTTTTTTCATATGCTTTTTAATTTTATAGTGCACGTACGTGACAAGAATCGTTTTTTCAACTTTCAAGCAGCCAATGAGTTTTCTTATTCGTTTTCCACATACACATACTTTTTTCCCACCAAAAAAACCATACACATCCTTTTTTATATTTTGATAAGTGATTATCCCCTTTTATTAGGTGTCAATATTTTATTTGTCATCAAATGTTGTAATAATAGAGGATGAGTGTCATCCACGCATCAAATCGCTTTGAAGTGCGATTTGATTTGGTAATGTAGGACTTCACTTTGCTAACATATTACACTTCTCGTAAATACTTATTATAAACATACCTAATGCAATATTTTAAAAAATATATTGATCAAACCAATAGTACATGTTTACACTTTCACATCAATAATTTTGGTTTGCTTATTTTTTTACTACAAGAATTTTAGTTTTTGAAGTTTAACCAATTATAAAACTGAAAAGTGGTAGATATGATCATTTATATGATGTTATTGCAATACTTAATTTTTCAATTTTTCCCCCTACTAAAGATTAGTCAACTAAAACTATAGAAAATGATAGAGATATACACACACATCAAAGTGGTTAAAAATTTTCATTATTAATTTAGAATACAATAAATAAATAAATGAGACAACAACAATATTTTTTCTTTCTCTTTTGCACGTGAAACAAAAGGAACCTTATACAAACTTCATCCCAAAATGTATCTAGAACCCTAAATTGTATATGTTACTCAAAAAGAGCCCTGATCCTCAGAGACGAGATCGTATCATTACCTTACATTAATCACATACTGTCTTATTCTTTACTTTTTTGTGTCTTTTTGTTTTCTTACAATCCAAGTTGGACAGGCACGTTGGCTTCTTGAATCCAGTTAGCCGGACCAACCCAATTAGCCACGGTGAAACCTTCAACCTCGGCCGCTGACTTAGCCACCTTAGACCAAGGAACCCTTTGAGCAGTGTTAGCTCCTGGTCCACGGTTATTGAACTCAATGTACTTAGCAGTTTTGTGGAATTGTTCTCCTTGCCATTCGTTCCACCCCATTGGTTGAATCACATCACTGATCTCACTTCCCATGACCACGGTCGTGGCATACGTCTTCCATGGTCGTCCTAGGAACGATTTGATGGTTAACTTGTCGGCTATGAGGTCCTTGTCCGGCATGATACGGCAGTTTTGGAGAACGATACCGATCTTGACTGCGGCACCCTTTTCGTTACCATCGGCTGTAATGTAGTTTTGTTGTCCAGGGTTTCCCTTTCGGATGAGGATGAGAGAGTTTTGGATGACGGTGGCGGATTTCCCGAAGATGAAATCGACTGTACCGGATACAACAATGTTCCTGTAGAATTGACGTCCGTTGTTGACGTAGAGTGTGTCTTGGTAACCGTCGAATCTACAGTTGAATATGACCGCACGGTCTCCGTTACAACGAAATGCGACCGCTTGGTGTCCTAATGGACCAGCAGTGTTCTTAAAGCCGATCCATTTCGCCATGAATCCCTCAGATTCAACCTCTGCATGCATGTGAATATTTAGTTATCAACGTTATTTAATCAGCAATGCAATATAACAAGTAGATTTTGGTCTAGTGGTCTTTCTTCAAAAAAAAATAATAATAATAGTTTTAAGTTCACTTAGAAAAATGGGTATTTCCGAAGAGAATAGATTAAAAGTTGACTCTGAGATTATGGAACCTAAACTCCAACGATTCATTAGAAAATAATATATATATAGGTGAATAAAGAAGGTTTAAATGGGACTTACGAACGGTGCCACTGAGTGAAGTAGTGGTTCCAGGGCTAAGTTTAACACTTCTGTTAAAAGTAATGATGGTAGCTGTAGCACCATCACCAAACATGAAAATGTTGTTCTTCTTCTTAGGGATAGTGACTTGCTCATTATAGATACCAGCCTTGATATGGATAATGCAACGTCCAGGGTTTTTCTCGGGACAAGCGTTAACCGCCTCTTGAATCGTCTTAAATTGTCCACTTCCATCCTTAGCCACCACATGAGTCGCCTTGATCTTACCACCAGCACCGCCGCCTTCACCGATACCTTCACCAGCACCAGCTGCACCACCAGTCGGGGCACCACCGCGTCCGGCATTAGCCATAAGCTTCCTGTCTTTGCCAGAAAACCACTTGGGGAGTCCCTTTGTGTCGTTGTCTTCTAGAAGGCGACGAGCAGCTGGGGCTCCGGTTTCTCCTCCCATGGTCATGTTCTTCATATTGTCAACTTTGAAACCCATTTGGGACATGGCGGTTACGACGGAATGGAAGATATCAATAGCGTTACTTGTCAAAACCTTGGAGTTGGAGATTCCTTCACCCATGATTTTCTTGAGTTCAACTTCTTCAATATCGTCAAGACAATCGGTTTGGTAATTGAAAACTCCGGTTAACCATTGTTTAAGCTGATCAAGCTTAGATCCACTTTGTTGTAGATCTTCACCCATTTCTTCAACAATGGTCTCAAGATCCTCAAGAGCGTAAGTCAAGACTCTCTTGCAGTAATCAAGAACGGCCTTGCTAGTTGCGTTCATGTTTTTCCCCATGCCTCCTTCAGTCGAAGACGTGAAGTTTGAGGATTTTGTGACCGCTTCTTTAGTAGCCAACATGAAGGCTTTAATAAGTTTGCTTGGATCGTCGCTTTTGACTGGCTCTAGCGTTTTCGCGCATGAGGCTTTGTCTGTAGTTGGTTGACAAATTGTCTGAACAGCTTTCTGATGCGCATTAAGATCACCTGAAGCATTTTCGGGGCTTTCCTTGTTAAAGATAACGACAGCTCCGATGACAACTCCTACCACTAGGAGGACGGAAGCCAGCGAGACCACAACTTTGCCTGCAGCCATTTTTCGATTTTTTTTGTTTTTATATATTTCACTCTTTTTTTTTGTATGTATATTTTGGTTTTTCACTCTCCCTCCGGTTTTATTGAGGAGGTAAATATGGAGAGGGAGTGGATTTTTATTAGAAAGCCCGGTGGTTTATTATTGGGGCTGATGGAGATTGTTGTTGTGCATTGTGGTGAGATTCTTATAGGAATCGTGGTTTCTAAAATTAGAGTTTGCATGTTTTTTGCATGGAGTTAGAGAATTAAGGTCGTTGTATGGCTACAAATTCTCTGGTCAATTATTAGCTTCGAGGTTAAAATTTGGTCACCACAAGATGATTTTATGTCCTGATCAAGAGGTGTTTTCCATTGCTAAAAATAAAATGTAAAAGATTGAAGAAAATGTTTGTGGCTATGAGGAACTAAGTTCCCTCTAATTCTAACCTGATGATTTCTTCAAAAATTTTAGGATCCAATTCCACTCGTACGTGTATAAATATTTTATTTGAATAATGTGTTTCTCAGTTAGAGCATCCTTATTGCACACATCATCGTGTCTTAAGACCATATAAAATTATTAAAACACACTCTCTATTCATTTTACTCAACTTTATACCTTCTCTTTCATCCTTTTACTCAACTTTTATTAATTTTATATTTAAACACTCTCTCTTCCTTTTAAGAACACTTTCCAAAAAATCTAATTTTAAACACTCTTTCTTCCTTTTAGACATTCTCTACTCTCTTTACTCAAATTTTATTAATTTTATATTTCAATATACCCCACAAAAACACTCTCTTTCTTCCTTTTACAACCATTTTAATAATTTTATATTATAAAAACACCACATTTAGACCCCAAAGGGTTACCAATGAGGATGCTCTTACAGCTTAGTGATTTATTCAAAATTAACTTGGCGAAGTTTTTTTGATTTATTCAAATTGTAAACTTGGCGAAGTTTTTTAATTGAGGATATATCCCATTCCCAAGAAGTTAAAATTATAACTAGACATCAAAGTGATTAAGGTGAACTGAGTATCTAGCTAGGTAGCTAGTGCTAGTAAAATATATACTCTCTATGACTTTTAGTATGTTTGTTAATCAAAGAATATATATTAATTATGAGTGAATATGCATGAAGGATTATTTTAAGGGTGGTCATGTTAATAACTAAAATATTTCAAGATTCTGAACTAGATTTTTTCTTAAAAAAAATTAAAATGGGTACTATTTGATGTGATGATGGTGAAAATGTGGGAACGTATTTGTAAGCGACGTCCTCGTGATTAATATCTCCTCGTATGTAATGTATAGAGACAAACAATTAGGAATTAAGAGACACAAGGCTACAATTAGTAAGAAAAATATAATTCCATTAATAGTCTCTCATTTTCATTTCCATTAAGAAAACGATTACAATAGTTTTAATAAAACTGTGCTTAGCAATATCGACCACTTTCGGAAATAAAGATAGCTAAAAATGTACATACATCCCTGATCAGTCATCATTTTATAACGTAGAAGATCTTATAAAATTAATATGTTTGATAATTAATAATGTCATAAACAAAGAAGAAGATCATATTCCAAAACAAAAAGATAACAATTCAATTTAATATATTAACCTTTCCAACCATCACGAATTCCGTCCGTACATGTATAAACCTATAACTTACATCACAAATGACGCAAAACCATACATGACATATAGAACCATCTATGATTCCATTCGCGAACGCTTTAATTTAGGCAAATACGAAAATTATCGATACTATTACATATCCAATTCCTCAATCAGTAATAATAATCCGACAACGGTGGTGGGCGGGGCGAAGTGTCTTCCTCGTTAAGCTTCACCTTAATACCAAAAGTCTTGAAAATGGTATTCAAATGATTAAACACATCAAATGTATCACTACTTAGCTTCTTCCCAACTCCAATCCCATTCTCCACTTCTTTCAACAAATTCTTATCTAAAATATCATCTAAACAAGTCGAATGATACCCCATGATTGACATTAACGTCTTCTTACAAGTGAAATAATTATGAGCCAACGTCGTTACATCTTTCCCCGTTGCTTTCCAAAAATCGGTGAAATCTTCCAACGCGTAATTTAGGTTTTTCTCGCAACTATTGACCTCGGTTGTGTTGCGTTGCATTCCGTTGAGGAAAGAGACACTTTGTTTAACGGCCGTTTCAGCCGCAACCGCTAATGATCGGATTAACTCAATGGGATCATCAGTAGGAACGTGTTTAAGGGTTTTGCAACATAAACTTGTGTCTGATTCGATTACGGTGCAAATTCCCGCGACTGCTTTTGCGTGCGGTGTGAATAGGTAGTTAGTGCGTTTGGATGGTTTAGCGGATGCGGTAGCGACTGCAACGATAAATAAGAATAGAAATACGGATCTGATTGGAGTGTTCATGATTGTGTTTATTGTATGAACAGAGAAAGGGATCGGAAAGGAACGGGTTCGGAGGGAGATCAAGAGGTTAGAGATATAGAGAAATGCATGTTGTGTATATTTATACTTCGTCTAAATTTGGTATTTTTGTTTGATTTTTTTAATAAATATATGGCAGCGAGGGATTTGCGGGTAATTTTCAGGTTAAAACGGTTATGGTTTTCGAATTAGTATTTTTGCTATATTTTAGTTTTTAAGTTTTGATGCAAATATGGTTGTAATTAAGTGCAATATTTTTGTTGAGAAACAAATATAATTCATAACTTATTGTAGTTTAATTGAAAGTTTGAATTATTTTATTTATATATGTCTAAGATTTAAAAAATTACATAACTTTCTCAGTGATTAATTCAAAGTGAAATTAGAAAACCAAGTTATAACATTTTCGGAAAATAAATGATTGACTTAAGGTTTAGGCTCTAAGGTTAAGATTATGGTTAGTTAATGTTAGTTAGCATTAGGACATGGTTAGGGCTTTTCGGTTGAGAATAAGGCATTAAGGTTGTACTTTTTTGCGTGTTTAGCGATGTTTAGCGTTTTTTTTTCTTATGTTCTTTTTGATCGTATACAACTATGCATACAAATATTAGCCATTTTCTTCGATACCCTCCCTATACATACATCTATATTTATATCATTCTCAGTCATGGATAAATTTCACCATCGATATAGGTAGTAAGTCTCGTAGACTAAACTTCTTTCGGTTTACTGCCTTTGCAAGAATGGATCATACAGTAATCTCCATTACAAGTCATTTTCCTCTTTTCTCTACAATGTTAGTGCAATAAACATTTTTGACAACAGTATAATATGAGACACTCAACGTTTTCAGTTATATTTTCCAATCAAAACTTTGACTCGTTCTACTATCATAAGATTCATAACATCTATTATTTGCTTAGGCAGCACAATATATTGAAATCAGTTTCTGTACTCTTTTTTTTGTCACAATCAGTTTCTATACTTTTCTTCTATTTCCCAACACACACACACATTTATGAATACAACTTTTCTATTTTATGAACCTTTTAATCAGCACAAATATTTAAAACAGAGTCATCTACACAACGTTTTCAAACTATGAAATAAATCAAACACAATAGTTAAACAAAAATGAAGTATCTACAATTTTACCTTCCCTTTACCTTTCTATATAAAATTTAATTTATAATTGTAACGGTAGGAAAAACGGTACTATTCCTTAACGTTCATATTTTATTTCTTTTTCACCCACAACGTTCGACTGTCACATCTTACGGGAGCAATAAAAAAAAACATTTTTCATGACATATTTCCCACTTTGAATTATGGATCATTGGATTGTGTGAGAATACTTGAATCATACATAATACTATGGTTTTTTGGTAATATTTCTAGCTAATTGACTCGTATTTCAATTACGGAAGGCGTTCAAATGATAATCAAATCTATTTTATTTCAGACCAAAAAAAACAAAAAAAAAGTGGGACCGAAAAATATCAATGGACCGAAAAATGAAACGTGTATAATTAAATAATTCGACCGACTCGGAGAATCGAAACGGGGACGCGGGAAGGTAATTGGGGAAAATGCAGGTGGAGGAAGCCAAGACCTTGCTCGGTTTCTCTCCCAATTCTCGTCCCGATCAATCTCAGGTTCGGGGAATTTTCGATCTCTAATTTCGTTAATTAGGGATTTTTGTTTGAATACCTTTTAATTCGGTGATCGTCGGATTTTTTTTTTTTTTTGAGACCTGAATTTTATGATTATTATAGACTTGAATTTTAGTTTTGATTCGGTAATTCATGATTCGATTAGGTTAAAGCTGCTTACCGGAAAAAAGTATGGGAATCACATCCTGATTTATTTCCAGATGATCAGAAAATCGGTGCAGAGTCTAAGTTTAAATCGGTTAGATTTTAAAATTACCATCCTTTATTTTATTTTCTTCTTCATAAGAAAATTTAAAAAGTTTTTTGTTTTCAATTTTCTTGTAGATATCCGAAGCTTACACTTGCCTTGAGTCTGGTAATTAAACCGATTTATGAAGAATCATGGTCTACAAATACTCATTTTGATTTTTACTAGTTTTGCAGATCAGTATACACTTACTCTGTTTATAGGATTCACATATTTAGTATTCCGAAATTTTTGTCTATAGTACGATATCGAGCTTTCTAAGTTCGACGATGGTCTCTAATTTTGCAGGCGATGCTAAAGGCCAACGATATTCTACAGGAGGTAAAAAACATTGACTCATCGGTATGTGTTAAGAAAACCGCTCAACATTGTTGAAACTCTAAAATTTGTAATATTTTTGATAAGGTGTGTATTCGAGGGTGGTTAAGACGGGAGTTCCACGAACATATGCATCTGCAAAAAGAGGTAACGCTTGGTTGATCGGTGCACCTTTCCTTTTGATCGTCCTTGGAACCATTGGACTTGGTGGAATCAAAGCTAACAGGTTAGTTCCACATATATTTTTCTTCTTTTCCATTATTTCCTTGGAACCATCGGACGTGATGTTTATCGGTTTTTTCGGCTTTTGCAGGGCATATACTCAGCAAAAACAGACGTTCCCGTCTCATAATCCTTTCCTTCCTTGATTCAGAGTCTCTTTACAACACAACACTTTGTATCACTGAACAGAAGTATGTTTACTCTTTATTATACCAACACATTTTTCTCTACCATTTTAGAGAAATTTGATTAGTATCATCAACATATGATGCAAACACAAATTGATGCTCAAAGCTCGAGTTTATATATGCCAAATGAAATAAAAAAGGCCAACCGGAAAACTTCTGAATGAAAGAGTTACTAGGATCTTAGAGCTCAGACCAGTCTAGGCAACAAAAAGAAGCAATCAGAAATCAGAATACAAACTAAATGCTCGCAGCAAGAACCCGCAAAGCAGCTTGACCGAGCAATATTCCTTTATGCTTCTTCGGCTTTTGGTGGTTCGGTTTCCCCATCTTTGGGGATAGGTCTTCCTCCAAACGATAGGCTAGACCAACACCATTCTTTATTTACATGATTAAGTAACATCCCTGCTGCTGCTTGTGTTTGTGCTATATAAGCACATTGTAATTTCTCTGGTTTCGCAACATGTTAAGAGCCTTTATAAAAGCCATGTCTCCTGACATGTCCCAAAATACGGCTGTCTTCGCCATCCCGTATATAGACGCATCCCTCATCTTCAAACATTGTTCATCTCTGGTGATAGGGTTTCCTCCAACTGATAGGCTTGTCCAAAGCTATTCTCTACTAACAGCATGAACTAATGTACCTGATGCTAGTTGTGGTTGTGCTAAGAACATATTGACTCCTCTCGAATTCAAACCGTCAAGAGCAATGACATAAGATTGGTATTGTGAAATGTCTTCCAAGATTAACATCAAATTAAATGGTGGGGGATTTTTGGATGCGAAATACATAAAGTCTTCGAAAATCTCTTGAATTTTCTTGTTATTCTCTTCTGAAATAAAGAAGATTACACAAAGACATGTATATATATATATATATAAAGAGTGTTAGAGAAGAAAGAGTTTTTTTTTTTTTCACCTTTGGAATAGTGATGGAACTTGATTCCGGCGGAAACAAATTCATATTTGATTTGATTACCATTGCCGTAAGCATAAATGTATGGTTTACCAAAATGACCATTATTCTTAAGAGCCGTTTCAATGTTCTTGGTAACTTCACTAACATGGAGACCATCAGGGATCTTACAAACATCCATATCCCAATAGACAGCCGTCATCAACATCGGGTGTATCAGCCTAGCCATCTTCTTTGTGTTAAGCCTCAGCTTTTAACGTTAAAAGAAAGAAAAATTAGGTTAAGATTTATGAAAAAGCTCTAGGCGTCACACTAACCATTGAGAACAATTAGAAACATCTACTTAACCTAATTTATTATTGGTGGGTCTCTCGTATATGGGGCCATTTAAATTAGGCCTATTATTTGGTTAGTCATTGAAGCAATTGTGACTTCTCCTTCTTTGAATGGAAAGATCTGGAGCTTAAAAATGAACAATTTTCCACTCAAAATATAGTTTTTTGGTAGATCATGGATATAGAAAGAAGTTAAGAGAAAGATATTTTTGTGCTTAAAAGATCCAAAATGTAACCAAAGAAAAAAAAAAGTTTGCTTCTCTAAAAAGGAAAGACTGTTGCCATTTGCCACCAGTTCCAATCCCAATCATTATCACTCTTTTTGGAACATGCTCGTGTGTAAATATCTCGTGGAATTGCTCTGTCTTTACTGTTGAATTCTTGTGCCATTTCTTTTGTCTTTACTAAACACACATGAAGACATGATTAATTTCTCTATACTTTCAAGATTAGCATTCTATAAATCATTTTTTGAGTTATAAGCAACAATATAATAAGACAGTTAAAGCTTTGGGTTTACATTTTAGATCCGGGAAAACAAAAAGAGAAAATCTTTTTGATTATTTTCTCACAAACTACATTTACAATTACAGGGCTTAGTTTACTTGTAAAAGAATCGCTTTCTTTTTTGAATATCAAAGGGAATGCAAAACAAAACAAAACAAAATGAAACCTTTAGCTCAATGCTAATGTTATCACTCAATGCTTTGTAAGTTTATGGCATTACCATTTACCACTATGAACCTGTTTGTCAAAATGGTTTTAGTATTGTATAAAAAAGCTTCTTAAATTATAACATTAGCAACCTTTTCGTGTTTTCTGTCAACAACTTTGGCTAATATAATGTAAACGTTTCCTGATTCACACATTTGAATAACTAAAATAGATTATGATAAATAAAAGTACCAGTAGAAGTCATTTTCATACATAAACATAAAAGGCTTTAAAGAAAAGGAAGATTCATATTCCAGAAAAGACTTAAAAACAGAGAAGTGAAATAACCAAAAGAAACAGACACTAATGAAGATAACTTTGGTGATGCAGAGATTTCCAAATCAACATTTCTTCTCCCACAAACTTGATGAAATTGAGCAATCTTCTTCTTGATGGCAACACTAAAGTTTTTATGGACCCAACCATGTACTACTACATAATCAATAGGTCCAAAACCTTACCATGTACTACTACATAGGTCCAAAACCTTAACCATCCCCCAAATTTTTAGCCTGGACTCCTTTAGACTGAACCGACAAAAGTAAACGAAAAGGTGCAAGTACTACTACTACTAATAAGGTAAACTACTATGCGAGATTTCAGAATCGTCGCAATTCTGAAATTTTCGATATGGAAAACTCTATTTTTCCATGTCTTAGTGCTAAATATTTGATATTCAAAGTAGTACCCATATATGCTCTGCCTACTACTACCAGATCTTCGATATTTCGATGGATTTCAGGCAACAGTTTGGATACCTGTCACGGTTTCAGTAGCTGTCTTATTTGTCGTCTCTGCAGCGAGGTTAATAATAATTGGTTTCCATGCTGTTTGATGAAAAGTAATCCATTTCTTCGAGGTTGCTGTTGTATTCAAGATCTGCACTATGTCACCTATAGTATACTCTTTAAGGCATTCCTTTTTCAGAAGTTGTGCGGCTTCATAGCTACATATTAGAAGAAGAAAAAGAATGTTAGAATGATTCGTTGAAAATAACCATAGATACCGTAAGTAAACAAACTTTCTAACCTGCACTGAGTTGCCATAATCGCCACCCGACCAGAAGATGAAGTTAGAAACTGTTGGTGATGGCGCTGATGGACCAGCGACATCTGTGGTCTGACGCTTGAACCTAGGAACATACTTAGCAGGACCTGGTGCTGCCGCTGGTGTTTGTGATGTACCAGCGGCTGCAGCGATTGTCTGACGCTTGAACTTAGGAACATACATAGCAGGACCTGGTGCTGCCGCTGGTGTTGGTGATGGCGCTGATGGACCAGCGACATCTGTGGTCTGACGCTTGAACCTAGGAACATACTTAGCAGGACCTGGTGCTGCCGCTGGTGTTTGTGATGTACCAGCGGCTGCAGCGACTGTCTGACGCTTGAACTTAGGAACATACATAGCAGGACCTGGTGCTGCCGCTGGTGTTTGTGATGTACCAGCGGCTGCAGCGACTGCAACAGGAGGAGTAGTAGTAACAGTAGGCTCGGTAACAAGACGTGCAGGTGGTGCATTGATTCCCCTCAACAGGGCCTCTCGCCTTAAGCTCTCTCTCTCCTCTAGCTCTATCTCTCTCTGCCTTTGCTTTTCAGCGATTTCGTCCAGCTTAGCCTTGCGTACAGCTTCTTCCTTCTTGCGTTTCTCAGCTTCTACAAAAACAGAAAAAAGCGGGTTATGTTATTGGAAAACACTATTTTTCCATGTCTTAGTGCTAAATATTTGATATTCATAGTAGTACCCATATATGCTCTGCTTATGGCTACTACTACTAGCTCTTTCATATTTAGATGGATTTCAAGCAACAGTTTTGATACCTGTCACGGTTTCAGTAGCTGTCTTGTTTGTCGTCTCTGCAGCGAGGTTAATAATAATTGGTTTCCATGCTGTTTGATGAAAAGTAATCCATTTCTTCGAGGTTGCTGTTGTATTCAAGATCTGCACTATGTCACCTATAGTATACTCTTTAAGGCATTCCTTTTTCAGAAGTTGTGCGGTTTCATAGCTACATATTAGAAGGAAAAAAAGAATGTTAGAATGATTCGTTGAAAAATAACCATAGATACCGTAAGTAAACAAACTTTCTAACCTGCACTGAGTTGCCATAATCGCCACCCGACCAGAAGATGAAGTTAGAAACCGTTGAATTCTATCCCAAGTTGCTTTTGGGTATTGCTTAGGGTTTCCACCTAAAGGGTTTTCACACTTCCATAGCGTTTCGCCTTTACCAATGTAAAGCTTTAGTTGACCCACGTTATTCACTGTGATCATATGATGCTCTATGGCACTTTCTAAAGCTTTCTTTACATCAGTACCGCGATGCTTTGGATCTCCATACTGAATGCAATCCGAGATACTAGGCTCGGTAGGCATAACTTTTTCAGTTTTCAAGATGTTTAGAGCATGTAAGATAACACCTATAAGGCCTTGAACATACTCAGACGGTGGTGGACACTCTTGTGTTCCCCACGTACCATTACCATAAGGCGGATGCATATTATTCGGAGCACCTGGCCTGGCACCATTGGGATAATAGTTCTGAGCATGGTTTGGGATGCTATTTCCATTATTCCAAGAAGGATTAGGGTTAGGGTCAGGGTAAGGTTGTCTTGGAGGATAAGGAACAGGTCTAGGAGGACAATTGTACTGATTCGGAGGATTACTCATCACATTACCAGGGAAAGGATTAACATTGCTACTAGGAGCAGGTACACTAGTGGAAGCAGATGGCTCATCACTTCTAAAAATCTCATGAGGTTTCTTAATCAGCTTCCCTTGACCGTTCTGTTGCGGACGATTATTACTGTTATGCTTACTTTCCGAAGCCTTAGGCGCAACAGGCTGATAATTATTCGGTTTTGGAAGGTACTTAACCTTGGATTTGTTATCGATGTTCCTTCTAGTGTCGGAATTCGAATCCTGAGTCGATGGACCACTATCCTGAGTTGATGTATCCGCGTTAGCGATAAGCTGTAAGCTTTGGAGTCGCGTGAGAGGGCTTAATCCAGCTGAGAGGCTTGTCCAAAGCCATACCGTCCTCGCAGCGTGAACTAGCGGCACAGAAGCTTTGCGTGGCTGCGCTAAGAGTACATTGTACCGTCTTAGCCTCAATTGGTGAAGCGCGTCGGAGAAATCTCTGTCTCCTGAGATTAACATACAATTTGCAGGTGCAGGATTATCCAATGCCCAACAAAACATGTTCACTAAAATCTTCTTATCACTCGCATCTTTCGCTCCTGCACACACAAACACACACACAAAGGAAACACTTAAGCTACTAAAATCAAAATCAAAACAGTAACAAAACCCTAACACCAAAATTTCGATTCAAATTTCAAATCCTAACCAAATCATACTGGAAAAAGAGCATGGATAATCAATCAACAGGATTATGAGTGAGATTAGCTACTAATATCAAAATCAAACCCTAAGTCCCTAACAACAAATTTCGATTCCGAATTCAAATTTAACCAAATAATAATGCATAATCGATCAATATAACTATCATCGACAGAGCTAGGGTTTTTGTTTTACCGGCGGGGACGTGATTGAGGGCGATTCCGGTGGAATTTAGGGCTTTTTGAATCGCCGGAGGAATAAGATTCGTATCGCCAAAAGCAGAGATAGAGACTGGACCTAAATACCCCATGTTCTTAATAGCAGAGCTAATGTTCTGAGCAATCGCATGAGCGTCAACACCTTTAGGGACTTGACAGTTCTCAATATCCCACCACACTGCCGTCTTCGCTTTCTCGTACTGTGGCTCCGCCATCTCCGCCGCATCAACCACCCGCGCCGTTTCAACATCTCCGTCGATTACAGTAGTCATCGCCGCCGTCAAAGGAATTTTCCGAGTAAAGAGAGAAAGTTTTTGGATTCAATTATTATTATTATTATTATATCTGAAAAAGAACCTTTTTCTCTTCCCCTTTATTTATATTCCCCTACTAATGAAGCGATTGTGATTTTACGGTTTTACCCTTGAAGTAAATGAGAACTTTCGGGAATTAAGAATGAAGCGTTGTGATTGGTGGGAATCGTGGCTATTGCCTTGTTGGCAGTTAGTTAAGTGGGAGATCGTGTGCAGAGCGCACCGTCTCGTTCACGTCCGTTTATGACTTGATGTTGAATGACTATTGACTTAAGCGAAGACTTGGCGTTTTTGTTTTCCACGAAGAAACTTCCTTCCGTTTTCCTAGTTTCTTCCAAAGAAACTTCCTTTCTAATGAGATCCTTCTACGAAAAAGTCTCAAAAAAAAAAAAATTCCTTTTTTTTCTAATTAGATGATACTCTAATACTCTCACCACTAAACATGGTCTTATATTTACATCCTAACTTCCTTAACTGTTTTTCCAATTCTCTAAAAGACAATGTCCTTTTTCTTTCATATAATTTACAATTTGATGTACATTACTATAATTTTCAATTTTAATGTACATTATTATACATTTGTTGTTAGATTTTTACTATATTTTATCACGATTTTTATCTTAGATATTGATGTTTTATTTTTCAAATATCTTTAAAATTGTGTTGTGAGGAATACCATGAAGAGTAAGAAACCAATAAAAGCAAGAAAACATGAGGAACAAGAGTACAAGACATCTAAAAAATATATTTTGTGTCGACTTTATATTATATTATAATGGCATTTGCATTAAAAAAAAAAACAAGTATTAATCTGTAAATAGATTGGGAAATTTTGATATCAATGCCAAATAATAACAAGAAGAGATGTAGAATACTCAAATGTGTTCGAAGTTTTTCAATCTAAAACAATGCTAAAAGCCAAGCCATATATGGGAACTTTCTTAAACGACTAAGCAAAGGGACTTAACACTACGGTTCTCCTTCTCTAGGTCCGGTTCGAGCAAGCAACAATGGTTCAAGAGCTTTCACTACAGTACTCATGTTTGGTCTGAAATCCGCTTCGAATTGTATACACAATGCAGCAACGGCAGCTAGCTACATTATCAACAATAAGTGGGTTAAACATAAAATATTTGAATAGAGAAAAGCTTTTCAAAGTTGGTTTTGGTTGTTTTACCTTAGCAACAGCTTTTGGATGGTAATCTCCTTCGAGTCTTGAATCAACGCATTCCATAACCTTGTCTTCGCTTAGCTTTGGTGTAGCCTAATGCACAAGCAAAGTTTTTATTGATTTTTGTAAAAACTAATGATGCAAGATTTTTCATTTTTTGGAAAAGAGGTTAGTATACATTACCCATGTGACTAAACTTTGTTGGCCTCGAGGCAAAGTATGATCAACGGGTTTTCGACCTGTAAGAAGCTCGAGCAATACAACTCCAAAACTGTATACATCACTCTTGGAAGTCAATTGTACGGTCATTGCATATCTATCTCAAGAGAAAAATAGCATATAAGAATGAGAATACGAGTGGTAAAGACAATTAAAAAATGCTCTCGTCCCGACACGAGGGGATGTACGGACCTAAGTCCAAAACCTCTTAATATTAAAAAAAAAAAAAAAAAAATTGAGCAATGAAGAAGAATCGAAAAAAAACTTACTCAGGGGCATGATAACCAAATGTTCCAAGAACACGAGTCGAATGAAGTCGTGCAGCCATATCAGAAGCTTGATTCGCTACATCATGATCAAAGACAGCGATTTTCGCTACATCATGATCAAAGATTAGAATATTGCTCGATCTTATGTCGCGGTGGATGATATGCGGATTCGCATTTTCATGTAAGTACTCAAGCCCTTTTGCTGCTCCGACCGCAATCTCTACTCTTTGATGCCACGACAAGAGTGGACCAGGCTTTGATTCCTTCACACCTTTTCTACCTAAGGAAGCATATGATATGTTATAACACCAAACAAAAGCATTCTTGTTAAATAAAAATATCTTAAAATTAACAAAAAAAACCATTTGTTAACAGTTTTTAACATTAATTAAGTGTTATTTTGTACCACGAAGAATATCATGAAGAGATCCAATTGGTGCAAGCTCAAAGACAAGTATCCGCGAATTCCCATCAACAGAGTAACCAAGAAACTCGACAAAGTTATCGTGCCTCAACCTCGAAACCATGGAAACTTGAGCAAGGAATTCATTGTCAGGCTGATTGTTAGAATCTAACTTTTTAATAGCTACTGGTTGATCATTCTTTAAGACTCCATAATACACTCTTGCGAAAGATCCTTCACCGATGAGTGAATTCGATCCAAAATCATTCGTTGCTTCGGTAAGTTCCTTAGCAAGAATAGCATCTACTTCTATAGGCTGCATTTTCACAGATTGAGAACTTTTTTGTGCACTTTCATAGGAATTATTACACCTTCCATCATTTCCTTCACACACATCGATATCAGAACACAAGATATGAAGAAACATGATTTTTGATATGAAGTAGGAAAAAAAAACACAACTTAACTCACATACCTTCAGATTGTTTAGCCGTATTTTGGCCTCCATATTCAGCACCTCTAAGCAAATCATCTTCATGGCAACAACCAAAACAGCTCATTATTCTTGTCTGTGTAAGATCACAATTGGGATCATTATATAACACATTACACTGAAATTCAAGCCAAAAATAAACTCGGAAAACGTATATCACTGCTAAGACTTCGCATTCTACAGAAACTACACTACGATAAAAAAAACAAAAAATATGAAGTCGAAGCGAGCAAAATATTCAAATTCACTTGCATTTCATATCAAGAAAATCAATAATAAAAAACCGAAACAAATCCGAAAATAATCGAAAAAGCTTACCTTGATAATCCAAAGAAGAAACACAAAGACAAACACTAAGGAGGAAAGTAGAAATAAGAGATTTTAAAGATCTAAAGAGAGGCATGTAATTTGTAAACGAGTAATGTAAGGGAAAATATCAAATTTTATTTTGGGAAGAATCAAACGATTTGGTAGGACCCACTTTCTTACTTAAGTCTTGACTTAAATGTCAACGTCACTGTCATTTGATACGACAAACGTCAAACGCAACCATTAAGAGTAATAATATTATTTAATGGGCCTCTAATAAGCCCATTAATAATAAGCCCATTAAGAGTACCATTAACCTTTGTAAATAGAACGGTTTCAACAGTATATTAACTAAAAAAACCGCCATGTAAAACCAAAAGACGCAACCTTTAAGAAATATATAAAGAAGTAATGCAAAAACACTGCTTTCTTACGAGAACACTAATTTTCTCTTTGAATCCCTTTTTTTTTTCCTTCGAGAATCTTTAACAATGGATTCAAAAAAGAACCAAGCCGGATTATCGGATTTACCAAATATAGTTTTGGTTCTGATTCTCTCTTACTTGCCTTTCAAGGAAGCAGTGAAGACAAGTGTTCTCGCAAAACGTTGGAAGAATCTACACCGTGATACAACTAACGTCTCTCTCAAAGAATCCGAGTTCGTGAAATCCTCAACTGCCGAAGAAACCAAAAGAGACGCTAGGGTTTCCTTCGTTTGCTACTTGGTTAAATGGGTTTTGGGTTTTACCGGTGAAGCCATCGAAAGTTTCCAACTTTGTCTCTCTAAACCGGTTGGTTTCAAAACAGAGATCATCAATTCGGTAATCGAATTCGTCGTTTCGAAAAAAGTCAAGAATCTAGTTCTTGATTTCTCTGACCCTTCTTGGGTAACAAGTAACCAACCAAGTTTCGCTTTTCGATTACCCGAATGCGTTTACAATCTAGCGAATCTCGAATCGTTGAAGCTTTTCGCTTGCGGATTTGATCTATCGAGGCTTGCGGATACCGGGTCGATGAAAAGTCTCTGTTTTGGTTGGATCCAACTCGGAAAAATCGAGTCTTTGATACTGAAATCTCCTCTTCTCGAGAGTTTAACCATTCAGAACTGCTCTAACGTCGGACTCGAGATGATAACCAAAGACAACAACCGGTTACTCGAACTGATATTCGAGAATTGTGATTTCGCCACGGAGTATTCAACATTCGATGTGTCCAATATTCAAATCTTCAAATACTCTGGAAAAGTTCATCACTTTCAGTTCATGGAAGCGAATCGAGACATGAATGAAGCGTACTTAGATTTTGGTTCAGCGACGGAATACGACGATGCGTTGGGAGCACGTCTCTGTCATCTCCTTAACGACCTGAAATCCGCGAAGAAGTTAACGGTATGTCCTTTTTTAACCCAATTGATCAAAGATGGTGATGATCTGGTTCGATTACAAGCACCTATGGAAACAAAACATTTGATTATGATGACGAATATGCAACCGAATGAGTTTGTTGGGATTAGACTCATGATCAATAGTTGTCCTGAATTGGAAACTCTTACGTTTGTTATGGTTCCTCCTAGGGCGGTCTCGAGTACGGCTTTAGGGTTTGATCCAGACAAGTATTGGGAGCATAGAATTACGTATAAGTGTTTGAAGAGTACGTTAAAGGTCGTGGAAGTGAAGAATTTCGGTGGCGGATTGCGTGAGTCATGTCAAGTCTTGCAGTATTTGATTCGGTACGGCCGTGTGTTGGAGAGGGTGGACTTGTATTTGTCTAGTGGATTGGAAGATGGTGAGAAGACTTTGGCTCGTGCTGCAGCTACCATGTTTGGGGAACCAGGGTTCGTGAAGGGTTCGAGTCGTTTAAGGATTTCACTATACAACGTTTGAAGAAAATGGTCAAGCTTTTGCAAGAATTTGTGTGTGTGTGTGTTCGGTTATTTCTCTGTGTTTTGAATAAGAAAGAGTGAATGAAATGTTGTATTCACATACATTTGCAAAAAAAAACCTCTGTTTGACTTTAAATAAATAAATTGCTTTTGGTTACAGCTTATGAATTAAGATAATTGGACGTGTAGGTGTGTGCAATCATACATTTACCAAAACCCTGTTTTTCACTTGAAAATTGAAATAAAAAGATTACTTTGTAGTTATTACAGTTTTGTTTCCTTTTTGTAATCCTCCAATAAAGAGAGGAATTTGACTAGGAAACATCCAAAAAGATCACAAAACCACACAAAAGTATCAAAATTTGATAACCTTCAATATAACTTCCTCAAAATGCTCTGTTTCACACTCTGAAGTTGAAAGAGAAATTAAGAAAGCTTTGTTCAATTGTTATCATCCTCTTCCTTCACCCTTCACACTCCACAAAAAGCCAAAATCACAGAAGAGAAATAGATATTTAAGAGAAAAGTTGTGCACCTCCTTTACGCCACACACCACGAACCGGTAATTCATTGGTCTGGTTACTACTAGAATTATCATCCTTTGATTCTGGTTCAGGGTCATGGATAGAGTTGTTAAGTAACGCAGCCATTGATCCATCACCAAGCCGTACTCTGTGAAACTTTGAGGTTCTCTTACGTTGCTGCTTGTTTCCAGTCGAAGAAGAATCTGCTCCTGCGACTTTTGATTTGCCTTTGTCTAACCGGTACTGATTCTTATCTTTCGATAATACCTCTTCTTCTTCTTCTACTTCCTGAGTGTTCTGCGAGGATTGTAGTCTTCTCACTGTGTCCATAAAGTTATCCGCTAACGTTTCTTTCGGTTCAACAACCTTCACAGCTTTCCCTTTGTTTTTCTTCGAAACTTGAGAAGAGCTTTGCACAGAAGACCGACCATTCTCCTTTGCGAGTTCTTCTCTCATGCTGGCATTGTGGGTATCAATGAGTTCCTTCTGTCTTATGGGATCAGGACAGAGTCTAGCAAGATCATCAACCAAGTGAGACAGTCCATATCCTTTCACATACTCCAAGTACGTTTTTGCATCAATCGAACCTAAACGATATTGTCCTGATACATGTTTAATGGCCATGAACATATCTTCATCATGGCCAAGCGCAGATCGCATTTTCTCGACCAATGACTTGTTCGCAGACTGTACATCTGGAGGCGGTTGGGTGCGATTTTGCACAACAGTAGAAGAAACTGGCGGAAAATCTGAATGCGAAGGCTGAACCGATCGAGTATCGGATAGATTCGGGGCCGAGGACGAGTGAGGAATCCTTTGAGCATTACGAGCAGCTTGTGGAACCGCGTAACTAAGAGGTCCAGGCTGTGTAACTCTAGCATGAGACCTAGGTTGGGTAGAAGAACTTGGAGCTTGTACAGGTGTGCGACCTATTGCTGGCCATCCCGAAGAAGAATTACCACTGCCACCGCCACTTGTATTAGATGCTTGGTTAACCGCTGGCCATCCTTGAGAAGGACTAGCAGAAGCAGTATGAATAACTTTAGCAGTTTGATTTGTTTGACGTCTTAGACGAGCAGCCATGGTGTTAGTAGGCAAAGTCGGTCCATGTCTAGGTGGACCAGCAAGAGGAGGAAAAGCAGATTGTCCAAGACGTGAAGAACCACCACCACCAAAACTGCCTACAGCTTCAAGATACCGGGAAGAAGGTTCTATATCGGTAGTTGATCCAAAACTGCCTACAGCTTCAAGATACCGGGAAGAAGGTTCTATATCGGTAGTTGATAGAGATTCCATCGGTTGAACAAGAGGACCAGCATCATCGATGCGTCTGTTGTTGTTGTTCTCAGAGAATCCAGGTGGTGGTGCACTTGCGGGTGGAGGAGCAGGCTCTTGCCGAGAATGCTCAGCCTCAGATAAACGAAGAGCATTATGAACTGCATTGTTATAGTCATCATCCTGATCACCAGGCTCACGACGAAATGATCGGGGTCTTCCACGACGATTCTCTTGCTCATTGCGTCGGTATCGGAAACTTGTTGGTATCTGAAGCCGAATCACAATATTAAAACTATAGACAAGCAAAATAAAGGATACATTATTTAAAAAAACAGCATGAGAGATTGCTTGCCTGTAATGCAGCACTTCTCTGAGACCGAGACATTTTACCCCCATGCTCTATAGCATTATGCCTCTGAAAAAAAAAAAATACAGATACTTAGCAATAGTCCATAGAGCAGAACACAAAAAGAACAAAAAGAAATTCACCAAAAGTGCTTACTTTCAACTCTGATTCATTTTGGAATACTATGAACTTCTTAGTTAGGCAGGACTCATCCTCACAAAGGTAATGGTCTCGGCGATAGTGAATCTGTTGCAAAAACATGAAGAATCAGAACATATCCAGCCACAAATTAACCTAAAAGCTACAATGAAACTAGTTGATGTTTACCTCCAAGTCGTCGTAGTTTTTGTAATACTCAAATTGTCCTGGCTGCGACCTATAATGGATATCAAAGTCACTCAGGATACAAACTCACGAAATTAAGATTTCGTAAATATAAATTTCTGTTACCTTTGGCATAAAAAACAAGTGTAATGCTCTGTAGACATGTGAGTATATAACTCATTATCACCATAGAATGGATTCCTACAGAATTCACACATAGGATGTCCAGCGAAGCCTCCCCTATCACTCTCACTTCCATCAACTTCAGAGTCACCAGTGTGTATATGTTGGTTAAGTTGTGCTCTAGTATACAACTTCTGTTCACATATGAATATCTGTCCATGTAAAGAAACAAACAGAGTTACGCAAAACATTCCGAGAAGATCATAGCAGATATGAAGTGTCTCAAGCTCTCACCTTACGCCCTTCGAGACATAAACCGCACATATGCAATTTGTGCTTATGATATAAATGACCCTTCAATTGTTCAACACTCTTAATCCGTAAACGATGCCTTGGCCCTTGCCCTTGTCCACCTTCTCTTGGTTGTTGTTCTTCAGTCTTGTCACAAACACTGCAAGAGAGTCTACACATGGCTTTGATCATCCTGTACTGATCCAAATCATCAAAGAAAGCTTGAGTATCTTCATGATACCAAAACCCTCCTGCTACTCGACCTTCCTTTGGTGCTGATGGGAAAGTCGAAAAGTCATTGATCGTCCTCGTATAATCACCCAATGCCTGCAATAACAAAATCCATAAAAAAAAACCATTTTACAGAAATAAAAAAAAACCATGCAACAAAAATAAGCTAAGATTGAATAGTTTCCAGAAAATCTTCACTATTGAGTAATTTAGATATAGAGGTAATCAACAGAGCTAAGATAGAAAAATTTCCAGAAAAATCTTCACTATTGAGTAATTGTGATAAAGGCTAATCACAAATTCAAGCAAAATCAACTGCAATCAACAGAGATGAACACAATTAAGGAGATGAAATCCCTAATTACCTTGGTGACGAAGATGAAAGGAGACTCAGTTTTGCAGATACAGCAGCGAGGATCGTCGAGGACGAAACGGAGACGAACGACGCATGTGGAGCAAACTTCTCGGTGACCACAAGATCCGTAAGCAACCCATTCGAGATTATCAGCGCAAACGGCACAGCTATCATCCATGGTTTCTTCCTGAATTTGGAGATTTGAGAAAAAATTGAAATCGAATCGACGAAGAAAGGGATGATGATAAAGCAGAGAGAGAGATCTAGGGTTCTTAAAAGCGGAATTGGAAAAGGTCGACGAATCATATAAATTGTCCAGTCAAACAAATTACCAAAAAAGAAAAACTAACCTATTGATTTATATATATCTTCTTGAGATATGACAATTAAATGGGGCTGTAGCTCAGTTGGTAGAGCGCTCGCTTTGCATGCGAGAGGTCCAGGGTTCGATTCCCTGCTGCTCCACTTTTTTCATTTTTTAAAGCTCTGGTAAGAAGAAATGGGCTTAAATAGACTTAGTAAAAGCCCAAAACAAAAACCCAATTATTTTTAGTAATAGGCCGGGGAAATAAAGGGCAGTTACGTAATTCAGCTGCAAAAAACCCTAGAGTCTCCATCTCTTCTACAAAATCCTCATTTTAGGTTTTTTTTTTGTCTTCTCCAGCCGCTGATTCACATTTCGCCTCAAGAGATGCAGATCTTCGTGAAAACCCTAACGGGGAAGACGATCACTCTCGAGGTCGAATCATCCGATACCATCGACAATGTCAAGGCCAAGATCCAAGACAAGGAAGGAATCCCACCTGACCAGCAGCGATTGATTTTCGCCGGAAAACAACTCGAAGACGGCCGTACCCTCGCCGACTACAACATCCAGAAGGAATCGACGCTTCATCTCGTCCTTCGTCTCCGTGGTGGTGCTAAGAAGAGGAAGAAGAAGACGTACACGAAGCCGAAGAAGATTAAGCACAAGCATAAGAAGGTTAAGCTCGCCGTTCTTCAGTTTTACAAGGTTGATGGATCTGGAAAAGTTCAGAGGTTGAGGAAAGAGTGCCCTAATGCGACTTGTGGTGCTGGTACTTTCATGGCGAGTCATTTTGATCGTCATTACTGTGGTAAGTGTGGTCTCACCTACGTTTACGAGAAAAAAGAAGCTGAAGCATGATCGTTAAATCTCTCTTTCTCTATCTTTGAAAAACTTATTTTCGATTTGGTAATTTTATAAGCTTTTTTATGTTGTTATGGATTCTATGTTGAATTCTGGATTTCGCAAGGGTTTATTGGATTATCAACTTTAATTATGATGGTTATTTGGAGTATTTTGATTTACGTTTCTTTCAATTTCGTTAATCATTTTGATAATTGGGAATTAGGAACTGTTCATAATAGAAATCAAAATTGCAATTTAGTAGATGATTTGCTTATTTGAAGAACAATGGGTGATAATCCAAATCATTATCATTTTGTTATAGTTAAGCTTGTGGATTTGATCATTTTGATCTGATATAGTTAGTCAAATTTGTAGCACACAAAAAAAATCATTTCACTTTTCATTATTCACAGACGTAGTAAACGTTTAATTACAATCACAAAACACACATTTATACAAATAGAAATTTTTCATCATCATCGGTTTCGTCAAGAACGCAGAAAGTTTCAGAGATCCATCATTTTCCTCAGTCTTTGGAGAGCTTCTGGTGAAAGACTAAAACACCGTCTCCTCCTCTCCAAAGGAACCACCGGGTCGTCTTTTCGGTCCACTGTCACAAAACATACCACAACCGCGGTTAAGTTATCGAATGTGTTCAGCCTCAGAGCTTCCATCACGAGCTCTTTAGCGCACTTCGTGGGATCGTCGTGTCTGTTTAAGCTGCGTTTTACGATGCTAACAGCTTCTTGGCTCGTCAAGACATCCCAAATACCGTCACAGCCGATTACAAGAAACTCGTCGTCCTCGGTCAGCATCATCTGCTTGATTTCGGGTTCGGAAATCAGCGGTGATTGAGAACTGTGTGGGAGTTTCATTCCCCAGTCGCCGAGAGCTCGAGATACCGATAAAAACCCGTTTAAATAACCGTCGGAATCAATGAAGCCGCCACATTCCTCCACTCTTCTTCTCTCGGATAGATTAATAGGTTTATGGTCTTCAGACATGTCTATCGCTACGCCTTTTCTGCATAAAACCGCTCTACAATCTCCAGCATTCGCAACCATTAAGAGTCTGCAACGGAGAACAACAAAATTATCCCATAAGAATTCACAGTATAACCACCACGCTAAAACCGGATAAACCGAAGTAACCAAACTAGATAACCAATTGCCTACTCTAGCTCATAAGGTAACAATTAACCTCAAAACATAGCTCCTAAGACCGAGACACATACCTTCCAAAAATAAGAGCGGCGAGAGCAGTGGTACCAGAGAAAGGGCTAATACTGCAATCCTCTGCCAAAGCTAGATCTGCCTGAAGAAACGTATTTCTCAACGAACTCTCAACTTCTTCCGCGTAAACACTATCGACTTCCGAAGTTCGCGGAAAGTTATCATCTTCAAACAATAGCTTAATCGCATTCTCTCGTACGTAAGTTGCTGCTTCTGATCCTCCATGGCCATCAAAAACCTAAAGAAGAAATTAAAGTCAGATTATATATTTTAAAAAGACCATTCGGTAAACGAAGCAAACGATGCATTACCGCATAAAAAGCACTTGGCTTTGGTAATTCACAAGGAGACCCAACTTGAGAGGATAGATTGTCTATACAAATGTGTTCGTCTTCCATGTACTTCTTAGGACCGATATCTGCGTAGCTTCCAGACCGAATGGTTGGAACATAAACCGAAACACTAGGAGCACAATCTTCCTCTGGAAATAGACCATCTTGCTTCTGCTTTAGACCCTACACATCATTAGGAAACATAAATCAGATTTCAGAGCCACTGGAACAACATTTCCTATAAAAAAATCAAAACTTTGAACAATCTATTGTCCCCAATACTTTCAATTAACGGAGAAATAGATCCAATTAGGCTAAAATTAATGTTTAATTGAGAATTGCAATAAATGTAACATTAATTAGTGAAGACAATACATATTAACGAACACAATAACTACAAGACAGGGCTTTTCAATAAAAGTAGTTACATATAATTCTCCAAAATGATCTTCTTTCATGAACCTAAAGAACCCTAAAATCCTAAATTCCAAATTATTGACAACTAAACTCAGAGCCCAGTTTCCATAAATTCTCTAATCACAAAAGTAAATTCGTACAGAACCCAGAAAGAAAAATCCAAACTTTAAACAACTTACCACCGGAGAAGTCGATAAACCGCCGGAAACCGATTCCGTCGATTGACGGAAACTCAATTCCGGTGAAGAATCAGGAGATTTAACGGAGGAAGAAACGCCGTCAATATCATCAACACCGAACAATTGAACATCAAGAACAACAGATAAACTCTGTTGAAACACAACCTCTGCTTCTGCTACCATCACAAATTCAATTTCACTTTTCACAATAAACCAAATCGATTCTTTTAAAACTTTTTTTTTATTACTCGAAATCAGATTTTTTTCACTTGCTTTCAAAGAAATTTTGACAATTTCGAAGTTCGCGTATAATATTTTTTTTCCTAATTCTTTGTTTATATATTGTCTATGGCGAGTCGGTGATTATGTGAGATTATTATTCAAGTGTTTAGTTTAATGGATTACACACGGCTAAGACTAAGCCCGTTTATGTGCCACGTGTCATAAATGGAGCGACGCGCGTAACTTTAAAACGACGTCGGATTATAAGAACCACACTCCTTTTTCGAACTTACCAAACTACCCGAGAACTTCCTTGGAAATAACGGGGACGTTTCTGTAATTTGAGTAAAATATTTAAGGGTAATTTTGTAAATAAAGAATATGTCGACTGGAAGAATCTCAATATGTCCACACGAAGATTTAATCTGGACCGTTGAAATCACTATGGTGTACTTGGTAGTTGGTGCCCAAGTTTATCGATTTGGTTATGCCACATCATCATTTGATTACTGGCACGAATAATTTAGTGGCGATATAAGCACTTAACTTGTTGACCATAACCTGAATTATGTTTAGTTTTTCTTATAAAAGTTTTTTTTTTTTTTGTCGTTCTTATAAAAGTATTTAAATTGATGTAGCGAAGGGTCAAAATTATTATCTGTATTTTTGTGTGTGTAATAGATAATGTTTTCTTTTGGACTATGTCAAGAAGCTAAAGACCTTAACGTGTTGTTAAAACGCGAAACGTGTTTCGTGGAAAGTTCGATAAACCAATTAAAAAAACTTGTCTTTAGCCAAAAAATATCTAGCCAATAAGAATTAACAATTAATCAGCACTAATCCTTCCGCATTAATTATATTTAGTCAGAAAACTAATGCACTAAGGATATCGTCACGTTTTTTTGTTTTGGTATGAAAAGGAAAAATGGAGCCTAAAACAAAGATCCCTAATTACATTGTAAAAGGAGAAAATCATATGGGGAATAACATTGTAGCTAGTATATGTGGTGTCTATTGAACCATCATATCAAAATTTGAGGAAATTATGTTTTTGAGGAAAATTTAATCATACATATCTTGCGAAGGACATCTGAAAACGTTTTACCAATCTCAACATGCATATATATGTAACTAAAATGATTAAATTGTGGTATAAGCCTAAGATGCATGATTCATCATGAATCCATATTGAGGTAGAGAGAACAAACACAAATTTAGACAAAGATCTCTCTTCAATAAGTAAGATCATTGGCGTATGCCTAAGGCGACTTGTCTGTTGACAATTGTAGTCTCACCGATATATGTCGGCTCCAATGAATGGTAAAATGACAGTTAAAGACGAGCAATAATTCTCCACTACCCAAGATACTTTTTTGCTCAGAAGATAGATTATAAAGGTTAAATAATAATTTTATATACTATGGTCGTTTTAAAGGAGGTGTATTCGTATGCGAATTTTATCATATTGTCTCTTAACATTTAGACCCCAACAAAAACGTATCATAGTGTCGCAAGAACATTAACAAAATTTATCTAAGGTCTGATTTCTTTGTTAAATCAAATTACAAACAAATATGATATATATGTTTTGTTTCTATCTAATAGTATTCCTACTTAAAAACATCGAACACTCATGTTCTACTTTTGTCTTTCCTTATTGGATCACTTTTATTAGAAGTCGTCTCTTGTCTTGTTTTGTAGCACTTTGCAAGTGTACACTTGTTCGAACACATCAACAAAAAGATAATTGCTTTTGCTTTAGCTTCAAATGTTTTAGCCAAATTTGTTGAATAATTTTTTGGAGTACCTAACAATAATATACTTTTACATGGGTTAATTTGTGATCTAACCATAAAAAAAATTATAACTAAAAACCTAACCAAAACCACTAAATCTAGTGGCTAGGGAATTGACACATAAGGAGGTTTTGGTTAGATTTTTAGTTTTTTTTTTTTTTTATGGTTATACAACTCAATTTCCCCTTTTACATTGGATGGTTTGTCTATACGTATTTTTATATACAAATACGTATTTGTAATTAATGAATAAATGTACAATTGTAGACTTATATACAAATGTAGACTCAGTAACTAACCTTCTAACCAACTAACAACCTATATACAAGTGTACACAATCAATATACAAATACGTATATACAAATCATCCAATATTTTAAATTTAGTTCATGCCTTTAGATTCAATTTTAAATTTAGTTCATGCCTTTAGATTCAAATTGGGAAGTTCAATATTAATTTTTTGCGTATACTACTACTTCACCTCATCTAAATTCAAAATATCTTATTATAAGTTAAATTCCAAAAATAAAAAGTTACCGTTAACATTTTTGGCTTATGACATATATGTCCCTTTACAAAGATTTGAGACCAAGAACAGAAATGCAAAACACACAAACATAGGGAAAGAAAAAAAGTCATTTTTGATAATCAACTAATTTTAAACATAATCTCCTCTGGTTTGATTAAGCCTCCATAAAAATCTTTAGTCTTACTTCGACGGCGAAGACGATGAAGGGTTTAAAGGGCTTGGCTTTGAACTATTTTGCCCTTTTCCGGCGAGTCTAGGACTCATCTCACTTCTCAATTCATTCACTCTAGGGCTAAACACTTGAGACAGATTCCTACGATCAACCGGCGTTGAAGTCGAGCTATTAACCTTAGGACTACATGTATGTCTAAACTCTCCTCTGCTTCTTGTAATATACTCATCAAGAATCTCAGAATCACATGGATATGAAGCTGTTGATCCCATCTCAGCTTCCTGCAAATCCAAAAACCTTTTTATAAACAAGAAACCAAATAAAATTTTGGATTTTGATTCGAATTGGTAAGAGTTACGTTATTTACCGCTGCTGCAAGATTGAACGGTAAAGCAGGTGCTTCTTCGTACTCTGCTGCGTCTAAGTCTTGAAGATGAGCACTTTTGAAGAATCTTGGGAGGATATATTGCCTTACAGGTATTAGAAACATGATCATTAAAGGGAACATAACTCCGGCGATTGGAATCCATGTAAGACCAAAGCAGATTAGTAAATAACTCGTTTGGAAAACAGTAAACATCGCAATCGTTTTGAATGGAACCGTTTCCACGAATGTCGCGTGGTTATCTTCAAGAACCCTGAAAATTTTGGTAATTTCTTGAGTAATGATTCTTGAGAGAGTAATAGAAGATGACAAAAGATTGAGACTTTACTTGAATCGACGACTTGGAGCTGTGAATAGAAGTAAGATTCTTTCCCAAAATTGGTTTCCCGGTAAGCTTTCGATAGCCATGAAGGCGAAATAGCCCCAAAGAACTGATGTAGGGATCATTTTAAGGAGAGGCATAGCTGCAACACATCCTCCAACCATTAATGCTTGAAGCAAATTGCTTACTCTCTGTTCTTTGACTTCAATTGGCAATAAGTCATCGATTTCTTTCTCGATATCAAACAGAGTTTCATCAACTGGAGCATCGAGATTTCCTGTGAATGTCGCTTCTTGGATCGTTGATTCTCTAAGCTCTTTCAAACCCTTAAGAAAATATAATAAATCCTTAAATCAGTCTTAAACCATTTTAAGTGCATTGAAAAATTGAGGAATAAGACTTTACTTGAGGCTGTTGGTACACTAATGGAGTCTGCATTTGATTATAAGCCTCTTGCATGTTTCCATATAACTGTCCTAAACTCACGTTCTGCTTTATGCTTCTACGCGCAGTTGCAACTAGTCTGTTCCGAAGTAGCTGATATTTTAGTGTTGCTAAGCTTTTGGTGTGCATTGGTGATTGAGGGATGACTCCATTTGATGGCGGGATTCCAAGAAGACCACACATTAAGGTCTGAAAAAGGTAAGAGTGATTAGTATACATGAACAAGAAGAAGAAGCATTTACTAATTCTTGCATATTCTTACCAAAAATCCAAGAAGAAGTAAATCATAGTGATAAGAAGATGGTTTTCTCAAATTGAACTCTTTTTGCTGCGCAAGCTGTGATGCTACGCTATGATCGAAATAGTATAGAACTGCAATCATTGTTGCTGGAATAAACGCTCCGATTATGAAGACAATTGGAACATCAAGCATCTCTTTTACGACGGTCCAATTCTCATAAGCACCAGGAGACCAAGGATTTGGGCTAAAAAGTCGTCGAGGAATTCCTTTCGGAACATCTCCTGTTGGTATGTACGAGACACCGGTCCACACCAGAACCATTAATGGCACACCATAGTCAGCTACTAAACTTCTAAGCCAGCCTGTTTCAAGAATAATGTTTTTAAATATTATGTTTCTTCAAGAACAAGGAAGATTTGACTAAGATCTTCCCACTTGTAAGCAATAACTGCTTGCTTAATTGATTATTCATTGGTCAAGATCCCTAGAATAAGGAGATTCCAGCTCATGAGATTAAAAACAACTGTTGACTAAGAACTAGCTACTTCATTACCTGTTCCATATCTCCATGATCTTGCTTTTCTGCTTCTAAGTGCAGTTATTAGAAGACCAAAAGAAAGAAATAAAGCAAACATCCCATTTGCAAATCTCCAAGAAGGTAAAAACTCAACAAGTTTCAGATTTGCCCTCTCCGGAGCACGGAATTCATCAACTAGTCCCTGAATATATAACCAAAAGCGTTAGATGCAAACGAAAATTCGACTTCTTGATATAGGAAAAAAATAAAAAAACTGTCTTTACTTTGATGGCTTGTTGCATGAAGAGCATAGCTATAAGAAGTCCAAACAATTCTCCAGCTACTCTAGTAAATCTGTTGATGATTGAACAAGCTCCACATATAGCCAACACAAACAAGATCAATGAAGTCCAAACACAAACCCTGCACAAAATTAACAAGATTTAACGCCTAATTGTTCCATAATTTTTAAACAAGATCTAATATTTCAAATTCATGAGAAACTTTACCATCCAGACCAAGCTAAGAACAAACTACGTCCCAATTCAGGTCTTCCTTTAGCAAAGTTAAACATGAATGTGTACATGATCACAGTTGGCTCTGCAACTCCGAGTATAAGAAGCGGTTGGCCACCGATAATCGAGTGAATGATTCCGCAAATCGCAGTAGATGCTAGTGTTTGAACAGCAGTAAGAACTCCATCTGCAAATTCAAGTTGCAATCTTTATAAACAATATTCATAAAGCTCATAACTTTAATATCAAAAGAGGAGATTTGATACCAGTGCTTCGTTCCAATTGTTCGCCGAATGAAATAACAGGAATCGCAGACGCGAAGAATATGTATGTAGTGGGAGCAAGAATCCTACAAAGTTTGAATATTAGATCATTCCTCATAAAAGATAAAAGATGAAAACTTTAGAAAATGAATAAAGTACCTAAATCCAGCTTTGATTCCACCAGTCCAGTCTTGTTTGTAGCACATTAACCTTCCTTTAAGATCATTCTTGATACCTTCAAAAGGAACATAAGTATCTTCCATGTTTCTCTCTGTAAATTCACTCTGTTTCTAAGTTTCTGTGTTTTTTCACTCAGGCAATTCGTCAAACACTTGGTGAGCTTCGTCGGTTTAAAACAATCTCCAAGAACAAAGTAGAAGATGAATAACTACTTGAAATCTGAGAAACCCATGTTACAGAACATTCAAGTTTTTAGGGTATAGAAGAAAGATGAACAAAAATCCAGATAACAAGGGCTAAAAGAAGAGAAGCTTGTAATAACAATGAATCTCGTTGAAAGAAGAAGATTGTGAGTGATGATTCATGAAACAAATTTACATAATAAAGTTTTTTTTTTAGAAGTGATTAAGAAGCAACAATGGAAAAAAAAGAGAAGAAATTTGTGGATTGTTTGGATTGCAAGAAAGTGGTAAAAGTTGTTTTAGCTCTGCAAAAATTGCAATGTACGTATTTAGTGTAGTGGGAAGGAAGAAGAAGGTGGAGCATCGTTTATATAATAATAATAGCAATATTAATTAGTGGCGAAAATTAAATTACTAAGAGCATAGTAAGCTCTTGGGTCTAAATGTGGTGTTTTTATAATATAAAATTATTAAAATGGTTGTAAAATGAAGAAAAAGAGTGTTTCTGTGGGGTATATTGAAATATAAAATTAATAAAATTTGAGTAAAGAGAGTAGAGAGTGTCTAAAAAGAAGAGAGTGTTTAAAATTAGATTTTTTAGAGAGTATTTTTAAAAGGAAGAGAGAGTGTTTAAATATAAAATTAATAAAAATTGAGTAAAAGGATAAAAGATAAGGTATAAAGTTGAGTAAAAGGAAGAGAGAGTGTGTTTTAATAATTTTATATGGCCTTAAGATATGATAGTGTGTGCAATAAGGATGCTCTAAGAGGGATTAAGTGAATTTGTATAACCGACAAAAAGTATTGTATAAAAAAGTGTATTTATGGGGGCCACCGTACCTTTGACCTTTTTTAGTTTTAAATAAATTGATCACATAATGACAATTTAAAGAAAAACTATTTTTTTTAAAAGAAAAAACTAATTAGTTGTTACATAGTACTCTCTCCGTTTCATTTTATAAATTTTTTTTATTTATTTCACGAGAATTAAAAAAATAATAAATACAAAAAAAATCTTATTTAATAATTAACTAAAAATATAACTATATAAGACTGCGGAATTTAAAAAAACAAAAATATCAAATCACATTAAAATCTACATAGAAACTAGTAAAACATCTTATAAAATGAAACAAAAATATTTCTCTTAAAAATCTTATATAATTAAACGGAGGGAGTAATCTATTGTGTGTTATTGTATCAGGATGATTGGTAAAATACTTTTGGTTGAATATAGTTTTCTTTTATTAAAGGGACGTACGTTAATGTGTATATATACAAGATAAGATATATAGAGAAGGAATTTGTTGATTAAATTGATCTTTATGAGGAACCAATTGATCTACTGTCGTACGTACAATCAGCAGCCGACCATAGGAAGGATAACTTAACGTAATAACGTGTGAATTCTAATTCCTAACAATAATTGAATAAATAAAAAGAAAAGAGTTAACTATAAAGTATAACTAATGTGATTGGATAATTAAGTCAAAATATGCTTCTTAGTTGTTCAAAAGATGGTTCGTATGTGTCAAGTTGAGTTCTTACTATTACAACGTCAGTGTATGATTAGATGTACATTATCTACACCACCTTCAAAAAGTGGCCTACAAATTTTTCTTCCTTTTTGATTTTTAAAGAAAACATCGTACGGAACCTTTTGCTTTTTTTTTTTGTTTTAGATAAGCAAGATATGTATAATCTTCTTGGGAAAAAAAAAGTCATGTATAATAACTAAAGTGGTTTTCTTAAGTAGATGGTAATGTAAAGGGTGAATTTGTTGGATAACACAAAAAAAATTATAATTTGAAAACTAGCAAATTGGGTAGAGAGAGATAGGAAGAGATAGAGAGAGAAAAAGGTAAAAATTGGTTAGTTTTTAGATTATAATTTTTTTTTGTGTTATATTTGCTAATTTTCCTAATGTAAATGTGATTTTTACTCGATACAAGTTAAGAGGAAAGTAGGTTGTATTGCATGCTTTTATGCAAATAACCGTTTTATAAGTAACATGGACTCTCGATTTTAAGAGGTAGCAAGTTCATATATGGTTCGTTTGTGCCGGTCCAACTATTTTTGTTGTTTGTTTAAAAGTAGTACTAATTTTAAAAATAAACAGTTTAGAGTTACAATTTTTTGAAGCAAATCGGTAAGCCTAGTAAAAAAAACATGGAGGAAACAACAGTAATCGGTACAATATACTGTGACGCGATTATCATTAAAAAAATAGCATTAAAAATCATGTAATCCTTGTGGGAAACTTGAACTGTCGTGAAACACCAACCACGCGATCGAAAACTCTTTCATTTAGTAGTTCAGTATAGCGCAAAGACGAGACTACGCTAGCTAAAATAATCAAATGCGTCAATAAACTCTAGCAAAACCCTTTCTCAGCTATTGCTCAACTTAGCCGCAAAAGATTTGACATAGCTCATCGCTCATCCATATGTTTAACTGTTTTTGATCCTGAGTTTCCGTAAGTTTTGGCTTCTTTTTCTAATGGTAGACATAACTATATATCACAAATTAAAAAACTATGTATATGATATATATAATGTATATGCATGAAGAGAGGTTGAAGGCCATGTGCTACGGACAACTCATTTCTTATACCACTCGACGCAATCTCACAATCACAAATACTACAAATTCACAGCCGTATTTCCCAACTAACTTTTATAATAAGATATTCATCATATATATAGTAGCTAGATTAATCATCATCAGTTTCTGCTAAAAATCCTTATTTATATGCGTTGGTTTCTTTTTGGTCGTATATGAAAAGATTAGTTAAATGTACCTTCCTGAGAAAAATATTGATTGGTTTGATAATTTAGATAGCGAATGTTACTGTCTATAGCTTGTCATCTTTAAATGGAGTTTTTGTTTAATTTTGTCTCTTTACTTAATACGAGAAAAGGTCAACTACTATTTCACTAGATATTTTCCCGTGTTTAAATTATTGAGATAGAGGAAGGGACATGACATAACATTGCGTTATGAATATTACACGAACTTTATTTTAAATTATCTTGTCACCGAATAACTAAAGATCACCCGCCTAATATCCGAGTCTATGATATTGAGGTCGATTAGTCTATACACTTTGACGTTGAACAAAAAAAAAAGAAAAAAAAAAGTCTATACACTTTGACATGACTAGCAAAAGAGAATTATTTGAAGAATTAATTCGCCCGCCTATGACGTTGAGTTCTTAACTTCTTATGCAAATAAAGTTGTAGTTTCTTTTATTATTAAGTAATTGACCAAGTTAAGAGACAAAATTCTGATATTTTTTCTCTCTAAAGCGATTAGCCCACAAACTAATTAAGGAACATACATCCTTGGGCATAAGTGAATTTGAATGCATCATGCATGTATTATTGTTCGTTCTCTTTTTCTATTATTTTGATCACCTTTACACAAACATCTCCATGAAGAACAAGACTACATATTGATTACAAAAAAAGAACACCATTATTAAAGAATCAATCATGCATTTCACTCATTTTCTGTCTTTTGTTTTCTTTCACAAAAAGTTATATTTTTGTACTTTTAATTATATATATTTTGGTTATGCTTTATTATTTGCATCAACCCAATAATATATTACTCACAAGCTTAGGTGGAATCTTCGTATTCATTCTTCAGTTACATTAATACGAGGTTCTTGCATGTTGAGCCAGCAGATAATAATACCATTCTAACTTCATATATACGTTAAATTCCACGTACTTTTAATTATAACCAACTAATGTTGGCCTAGTGATAAAGGAAGCTATACAAATGGTCTTCCGCCCTGGGTTCGACGCTAGATGACCACCCAATCCGCAGTTAAATGCGTGAAAAGGGCCAAAAGGGGATTATGGGTCTTCTGGCCCAGAACCTCTGGATTATAAAAAAAAAAATTAAAAATTGATAATTAGTAGATTGGTATGTATTTCTCACATATATAGTTTTATGCCTCATCATTTTGGATATGAAATTTCTAGCTTGGGAATTCGAATTGATGGTTTTTTCTACCAATTTAACATAATCCCAAATAATAGGATTATATAAAAATTGGTAGATTGACATACATACATATATATTGATGACATCATCATATAACAAAACTCGAATAATAATTCAATTATACTGCTCATTATATGAATACGAGGTGCAATAAAACTTATTTCGGACAATAATGATATGTATAGAAGACGACTTTTTTTATCTATTATGATCGAGAGCGATAATAATTGAGAGAGAAACATGCCAACAAAAATGAGAAACCCGAATACCATACAATAGTGTATACTGTATAAAACTTCTCTTTACATATACCCTTCATTCTAATAACAACACTTTCAATTTCATATCATTATTACTTTACTATTTTTTTCCCTCACCAAATCATATAGTATATGCTTATATAGAGTATCCAATCCATCACAACATTTGTATTCATAGTCTAGGTTCAACGTAGAACATCATCTTAAACAGTGGATAAAAATAATAACATGAGAAAAAACGATTAATTTTCAATTTTATAATAAAGGGTTTCAAACTTTCAGTCAATAAAAATATAAAGCCTCCAAAATTGTGATCATGGCTCATGGTATGACTTGACACATAACACACTCACTTCGTCACGATCATTTGAGATTAGTGAACGGCTAACATTCATCCATGGAATAAACACACATTTGTCTTTTTGTTTGTTATTGTAGTGAATAAAGACTTTATGAACCAAACCGGTTTAATTCGTCAATTTGTTCTACGTACATCTACCAAAAACGATCTAAGGGAACTTTTGGGTAAGAGTATCGGTTTGAAAAAATCGCATCAGAAACAAACCGGTTTGCAGCTTCGGTATAGTGAACCCCATCCCATACAATTGCCTTTGATACATCATTACAAATAGTTGAACCGGGTTGACCACAAGTCGCTTTACGATCGTAATTGTTAGGCTTTCCTCCAAAACCGCAACAAGCCATTAACGGATCCACAAATCCTAAAACAGCAAAAAAGAAATTAACCAATTAAAATGCAGGTTTTGACTTTGTTACTAAAGTACCAATGAAAATTTAGAGGACGTTATTCGTTAATGTATTTTATAACATAAATTTATCAATGTGGAGCGATACGCACCATATATTTTGAAATCTTTGGAGAGTTTGTATTTAATGGAGTAAATATCAACGTAGACGAGAGTAACATCTTTGAATTGTGATCTCATTTCATTGCACAGACTTAAGAGTCCTTTGTTGAATGCTTTTGCCACCTCGTTGTGTACTCGAAAACAACCAATCGGGTCAAGATTCGACTCGTTATGCGGGTTAATGGGCAATTCTTTAGGTGCACATCCTATTGGGCCTGTGTTATGTACCCAAAACTTTCTTCCTCCGTATAAATATACGGTCTTCATTACAATACACCAAAATACAAACATTCCGTATTAGTTACGGTTTAGGAGGTAGCCAAATAGTTTTAAACTATTGCCCATTTGTAATACGAAGTTTTTATAATTTAACAATGTCCCTATCTATTGATTTATCATCCAAATGAAAATTAAATTTTTGGGGCTAACAAGTTATGCATATGCAAGAAATTCTAAAGATTTGAGGAAGAAATGAAGTACCTGTATGGCTTCCTTAATCTCAAGAAGCATGGATGGATTTTTTTCGACAACGGTTGTATAAGTTAAATTTGAATCGTATAGAGCAAGTAGAAGATCATTGTGCCCGATATCGATCATGTACAATGCGTTTATAAATCCATTATCATCAATAAGGTCTTTTCTCCCTGTTAGCAACAAAATTTATAGATTTTTCTTAGTAGTTAATTGTAATTCTACAATACATATTTGAATGATTTGGTTAGAATTTACTTACCGGAAGAGATAAGTTCTTGAGAACGGTTTTTGAAACGGACAAATTGGCGGATTTGAACGGCAAGAGGGAAGGAAAATACGGGAAGAGCCGTGGCGCCGGAGACTGCGAAATTGACTCCTCTTTTGAAATTTGGTGAAAGTGAGTCTAAATATGGACTCAAATATGCCATCTTTAAATGTTCACCTAAGTCATATATTAAAAACCAAATATGAAAATTTACATGTATGTACACAAGTCTAGTAAATATTTATAGAAATGGAACTTACAAAAAAAGTCAATGATGAGTCGACCGTCGCCGAGACGACCAGTGCCTCTATGGAAGAAGGTAATGCCATGAGGTAGCCCAATGGGGAGTCCAACGCCGGCTCGAACTCCTCCAGTGTCGGAGTTCGAATCGCCAAAGTTTATCAAAATAGGTTTCTTTCTTGAGTTGGAACTTTTGCCGAGTTAGAACAAACCAAAAGAGATAGACATGAAATCAAGAAGAAGCATTTGAGAGAAGCAACACCGTGATCCATTTTCGTTTTAAGTTATTGTTACAAAAAAGAGTATAATCAAGATTCAAGATCTAAGCTATATATAGTGTTTATCTTTCTTTAGCTTCAAAAGTCAATACTTTTAACTGTACAGCAATATTTACTTGTTAATACTATTTCAACTTGCATTAGATTAATGTTGTTTAACAATATTGAAGCAATGTCAGATCCAATCGGCTATGGTTGATGTTTAATAGCATTAAAGGACGACAAAAAAAAAAAAAAGCATTAAAGAATGTTACATTTGAGAAAAAATTAATGACTTCAGATTTTTTAATTTATGTGGGCCAAACTTATTTAAGCCCAGGGCCCATTCGTAATTTGGTGGTAAAAAGTTTTGCGGTGAGCGTGGATCGAACACGCGACCTTCAGATCTTCAGTCTGACGCTCTCCCAACTGAGCTATCCCCGCATTTTGTTAATGAAAGCACAATAAAAGAATAAATATCTTGAGATTAAATAATGACGCGTAAAAAATTCTCATTTTGGCATAAGTAGAGAATTGTTGCATCTCACGATCCTCCTCTTACGTTCGAAGATCATTTCTCTTTGTTCTTTGGACGACCATCGGCGACAGTGAAAGTCTAGGTCTATCTCCGGTAAGTCTCTGTTCTTCGCTCTATCCATCTCTCTCTCTCGATCTCTGTTTGTTTACTCGATCGTCTTTTCCATAATCCATCGCGCGATCTGAGTTCGTCATTTCCAGATCTGTTCGTAATCTCCAAATTTCTTCACGGATGTAACTTGATTTCGTTTGATTCGTTTCGTTTGGTGATGTTAGATCTGTATTTGCATGATCGTGATTCAAATTGATCTAGGTTTGTTTTTTTTTTTTTCCAGATCGGGGATCGGAATTTAGATCTCTTACTGTTGATTTGATCAGAACTTGTAATCGTAGGATATATTAGAATTCGCTTTGTTTATTCATGGAGATTGGATCTATATGTGGATGATGGAATTGAGTATTGAGTTTTTGATTTGTGGATTTCGATGTGTGATATTGAACAGGCTTGAGAAAATGGGATTGTCTTTCGGAAAGTTGTTCAGCAGGCTCTTTGCAAAGAAAGAGATGCGTATCCTCATGGTTGGTCTCGATGCTGCTGGTAAGACTACCATCTTGTATAAGCTCAAGCTTGGAGAGATCGTCACTACCATTCCAACTATCGGTGAGTCTCTTAACATTTCCTGAGTTAGTATGCGAAATTGACACATTGTGGATTCATCTCAACGGATTGTATGTAAATAGGGTTGAGTTAGTGGATTTGTAGAGTAATTATGATTTGGAACTTGGATTAATATATGCAAAGATTTGTCTTTTGGTTATCATGAGATGAGTGATCTGAGTGCTTTTAATGTGTTAGTACTGTGGTATTGACAATTCTTGTTTCAGTGTTAGTATGTGAAAATTGACACATTTTGCATTCATTTCAAGGGATTACGTAAAAGTTTCGTATTATGGTTTAATTTAGTTGGTTGTGGAGTAGTTTTAGTTTGGTGTACTTCTTGATGTTGAAGGGTTTTCATCTTTGACTCATTGTTTATGACTATGATCAATAGAGTGAGTGATCTGAGTGCTTGATAATGCCTTAGTACAGTGGAATTGACAATTCTTGTTTTTGTTAGGTTTCAATGTGGAGACTGTGGAATACAAGAACATCAGCTTTACCGTGTGGGATGTCGGGGGTCAGGACAAGGTATTGTCATTACACTCCTTTATCTACGATTACCGAGCTAAATGGCACTTCACTATAACAATGGTTTTTTTGTTGGCTTATCCAGATTCGTCCATTGTGGAGGCATTACTTCCAGAACACACAGGGGCTAATCTTTGTGGTGGACAGTAACGATCGTGACCGTGTGGTGGAAGCTAGAGATGAGCTTCACAGAATGTTGAACGAAGTAAAAACTCAAAACTTCCTTTGTTTATTAATACAAAGAAGCAAGAAGGAATCAATTTAGGTTTAACATTGTCGTCTTATGTTTTGCTTTGAACTGTTGTAGGATGAGTTGAGAGATGCTGTGCTTCTTGTCTTTGCTAACAAGCAAGATCTTCCCAACGCGATGAATGCCGCTGAGATTACTGACAAACTTGGACTTCACTCTCTCCGTCAACGACACTGGTAAGCCAAAATAAACCCGACACCGGATACTTAAACCGGAACAAAGAGCTGATGTAAAATCGTGGGTGGTTTTATTTTTTCTCAGGTACATTCAGAGCACATGTGCTACTTCCGGAGAAGGGCTTTACGAGGGACTTGACTGGCTCTCCAACAACATCGCAAACAAGGTATATTATAAATTGATTTACAAGTTTTTTTAATCGTTTTTTTTAGTAGTATGATACTATTGATTGTTTAAAGACTTGATTAAATGTGTGATTTAAATTGCAGGCTTAGGAGAGCAATGTGTGGGTTTGGTTTAAATCATGGAGAGTCTTTGTCTTCTTCGTCTCTCTTTTGTTCTTTCTTCTCAAACTTTTATCATTTTGGCATACTTTTTGTTCTTCGCTTCTAAATTCTAATAATTCATAAGTTTTTTTTTTTGTCTTTAATCCTAAAATTCAGAAACCTATATAAAATGTGTCCAACTTCAGCGGATATTCCAAATTTTGTTAGGTTTCTGCCTTTTATTTTATTTTATCATGGATTCTCTAATTCCAGTTCCAATTTTTAATTTGAACAGATCAAAAATAAATTTCTGTTTTCGATTTGACCAAATGAGAAAAGATGACATACTACTAAAAAAGAACAAACTCTTGGGTAAATGTAAATATTTGTTTCTACGCAACATCTACTAACCAGTAATTGAAATGAGATTACTAACCATTACAAGGATTTGAAAACTAATCTAAAAACGACATAAATAATATTTTACTAAATTTTTTTTTCTGTTTCTACGACACGAAAAAGATACTCGAACTATATAAAAAGCCAAAGAATATTCAAATTACAACTAATCGACAAATCGGATAAAACACTATTAATACGTAATCGGTCTAATTTTATTGAATTAACAATGGGCGGCAATACAAACACGATACATTTCCCGATCGAAATCATTTATTATTATTATTTTTTTTTTTTGTCACAAAACACACTTCTTTATTACCTTACGAAAATACATTATCTGTATCAGTAAACCAATAGGGGGTAGAAGTGCCGATAAAACTGAAAATCTTGTTTCGCGTGCGCGCATTCCTTGCTAACAAATCCGCTCTCGTATTGTTCTCCCTTTGACGGTAGATGAGATCGAATTCGGGGAAAGACTCCCGAAGGTATGCCAATTCACGTAATTCTGGTTCGAAACCAGGCCACTCTTGTGGCGCTTCCACCATCCTCACAAGATCCCTTGAGTCTGTGACGAAAGAGGAGCAAAAGCGTTCTTTTTGAAGTAATGACTGCATGGCCCACAGAAGCCCATGTATTTCTGAATGGAGGGGGGAGATACTCTGGTTGTTTCCTTGGAGGCCCAGCAAGTCCGTCGTCCCGTCTTATAGTTGTAACACCCAACCCACTCCGCTTGTTCTGTCCTCTCTCTTCCATGAGCCATCCACAAAGCATATGAAGGTGGCTGTATTCATGTCTGAAGAGGGTGGAGGCTGCAAGGTTAGTACCTCTTTCGAGGTGTTTGCCTCTGACCATTCTAGTGCCTCTTTAATTGCCACCGCTAGCGTCGTAGAAGCTTCTCGGGTCACTGCATTAAACACCTTGTCAATTCGCGCTTTCCAAATATACCATATGATCCAGGGAAAGGCCTTCGTGGCTTCGTCTGTGGCCCTCGATCGGGGAATCCGCCAGAACAGGAAATCAAAGTTAGTTCGAAGGCTCTCTGACGGAAAGAGATGGGCGTCCGTAGAAAGCCCTGAAAGGTCCCAGACTTCCTTTGCTGACGGGCAAGTAAACATCGCATGATTAATAGATTCAGCAGGATCCGAACATCTTGGGCAGCTCGAGTGCTCCCTTATGTGTCTAAACTTGAGCCTCTCATTTGTTGCCACCGCTCCCGTTAAACACTGCCAAATAAAGTGACGTAATTTGTTTGGAGTTGGTAATTTCCAAACATGGGCCTTTAGCGGGTTATCAGACGGCAGTTGGAGGGAAAACTGAGTATCCTCGTCTTTGTCAACCCTGGCAAGATCATAACCCGAACGAACCGAGTAAAGCCCGGATTTGGTGTAATGCCAGCTGAAGTTGTCCTCTGACCCTCTTGGGGGGAGCCTCAAGCTCAGGATTTTGGAGACATCGAGGGGGTGCACGATTGCCTTTATTGCCTGAGAATTCCACTTTCGACTTTGTTGGTGGATGAGGTCTGATACTCGAAGTTGAGGGTTGATTATATCCCCTCGGCTGACTGCTGGTCGTGGGTTTGAATCTGGTATCCAATTGTCTTCCAGACATTTGTACCATACCCATTACCTATTATTTTGCGGGTCCCCTGCAGCATCAATTTTTTTGAAGACCATACACTTCGCCACCCGTAGGAAGGGCGGTATGGTTTTGGCGCATGAAAGGGATGCATACTCCGGAAATACCGGCCTTTTAGGACCCTGGCTGCCAGGGAGTTTGGAAACTGGTGTAATCTCCACATCTGTTTTGCCAAGAGGGCCTGATTAAAATCTTCGAAAGACTTAAATCCAATACCGCCCTGTATCTTGGGTAAACAGAGTTTTTTCCATGCTACCCAGTGTAGGCCTCTTGCTTGGGGTTTAGATTGCCACCAAAACTGGGAGACCGCACTGGTCAACTTTCTGCAAAGCCCTTTAGGCAGAAGAAAACTCGACATCACATATGTCGGAATGGCTTGGGCTACTGATTTAATCAAAACCTCTTTACCGCCCTTTGATAAGAATTTCGCTGACCACCCATTGATCCGATTATTAAGCCGGTCGTGAATGTAGGCAAAGATTTGGGCCTTCGATCCCTGTAATTGTTCCGGGATACCTAGGTACTTGCCGGAGCCTCCCTCGTTCATAATCCCTAGGTGATGATGGATGGTTGACCTAACCTGGGTCGGGACATCCTTGCCAAAGGTAATGGCCGACTTATCAAAATTAATTCGTTGTCCTGAGGCTTTCTCGTATTGCGTAAGAATCTGTAAGATCTTATCGCATTGTTCCACATTTGCTTTACAAAAGAACAGACTATCGTCTGCAAAAAGGAGATGGGATACTGGGGGACTAGCGTAGGCTACTTTGAGGCCTGTGAGAATTCCCGACGATTCTGCCGCCTTTAGGTTGGAGATTAGGACTTCCGTGCAAAGAATAAATAGATACAGTGATAGAGGGTCTCTCTGCTGGAGCCCCCTTGAAGGGGTAATTGAACCCCGGGGTTCTCCATTAAGTAGTAAGTGGTAGGTAACCGAGTTCACGCACGGCATAATCCATGATATCCATTTCTCCGAGAAGCCCATTTTCCGTAGAAGACATTCTAGGAAGCCCCACTCAATGCGATCATAAGCTTTACTCATGTCCGTCTTTACCGCCATAAACTCTTTGCGACATTTTGCTTTGGTGACTAGAGCATGGAACGCTTCTTGCGCCATTAAAATGTTATCCGATATCGCCCTTCCTGAAATAAAGGCTGATTGCGTCTCTGACACTAGGTTTGGGAGAAGTCGTTTTAGGCGCTGACCTAAGATTTTGGAGATAATCTTTTAACTAACATTACACAGGCTGATAGGCCGGAACTCCTTCATTTCTCTTGGTTGCTCTGATTTGGGTATAAGGCAGATATTGACTTCATTCATAGAGGTTTCAATGGTCCCAGAATCCATGAACTCTTGCACCATAGTGACAATTTGCGTTCCCAAAATATGCCAAAACTTCTAGTAGAAGAGAGCCGTCATCCCATCGGGCCCAAGGGCCTTTTCGGGGTGGATTGAGAATACAGCAGATTTCGGGGTGGATTCGATCGAAATCATTATTAACAAATAAAAATCATTATACCATTTTTGTTCTTAAAAAAACTCAAATATACTAATCCAAAAGAATAATACTAATTTTTAAACACATTAATAAAGCTAAATAAATCTTAGCGGCATTTTCTTCAAAGATTCACAAGTAGTACACTAAAAGTGTGATTAGTGTGTTTACTTCTTTCTCTCCTCTCTCGTCTAGGTCTAGGGTTTTTGGTGAAGAAGACGAGAGTTCTCGTGTAGCTTCTTCCTCTGAGAAAAATCAATCATGTTGATAACTACTGGAAGAAAACAGAAACTCTCCGTTTCCAAAGGATCTGAAATCGAAGTCTCACCTAACGAATCCAGAAACGTATGGTACTCTGCATTTCTCGAAGAGAATCTCGCGAAATCGATGCGGAAGAAGCTCTCCGTTCGTCAATTGAAACCTCAGAGCAAGGAAGACTATAAACCTCCGTTGGTTACAGCCGCGATTCACCATCTGATTCGTCCGGTTCCGCCTCAGGATCCGTTTCCCGAAGTCGATTTCGAAGAAGGTGATATGGTTGATGCTGTGCATAACGGTGGTTGGTGGTCTGGTTCGGTGGTTAAGGTTTTAGGTAATCAACGTTTCTTGGTTTACCTCAGATCTGAACCTGACGTTATCGAGGTTGATCGGAAGAAATTGCGTCCACATTGGGTTTGGGAAGACGATGAATGGTTTCGTTGGGAGAAACAAGTAAGTCTCTGTGATTTTTGATTTTCTTTTGGTATTTTGATTTCACATTTTGTGTGTTTTGGTTTTGTTGTTGAAGGAATTGATTGAGTCAGAGTTTAGTGTTGGGAAGAGTGTAGAAGTAAGAACTGAGGTTGAACAATTTGGGGATGTTTGGGCTCCGGCTATAGCGATTAAGGAGAATGAGAATGATGATGAGGAAGAAGAAGAAGAAGAAGAGAGTTTACTGGTGAAGTATAAGTCTTTGAGTGGTGAAGATGGTGAAGGTACTAAGATAAGTAGTGTTCCTTATTCGAAAATCCGGCCTGAACCATCGCATGTTGGTTTGAGAACTTACCAGTTGCTGGAGAAAGTCGAGGCGCTTAACGAGTATGGATGGTGTCGAGGTGTAGTGAGTAAAGTTCTTTCTGGGGATCGTTACGAGGTGCGTTTGGGGAAAAATAAGCAAAGTAGTGATTTTGACTGCGAGAAGTTGAGACCATTGGTGGAGTGGAAAGATGGGGCTTGGCTAACCGAAGAGAAGGTACTTGTTACCTCTCTGTTACATTTTTGGGAAAAGTTCATTGAATTCTGAATGTGTGTGTTTGAGTTTCAGGTTGTAGATGACACTGATGAGGAGAGTCCGCTTGCAGCTGAAGAACCAATTGCTTCAACCCGCATAAGGGTGACTGTACGAACTGCCTTGAGAAATATTAAAGCTTCTCGTGCAGGAAGAAATTTGAGGACTACACGTTCTACTAGTGGTGTTCTGAAGAATCCTCCTCCTGCTTCTTCTAATGGTGGAAATGTTGCAGAGGCTGAATCTGGAACTGTGAGTTTGATATTTCCTTCCCTTTCTCTCTCTCTATGATTTGCACGATACTTCAATAGTCTATAAAGTTGAATCAGCGAGTTAAGATTATAAATTTTCCTGTAAATTTAACTTGCTTCAGTGACATAAATCGGATAATTACGATTTAACTTTGTGTGTGTTTTCTGCTGCAGAATGCTGTGATGAGTAAGAACACACCAGTCACAAGCCAACTGGAGATACCAACAAGTAAGTGTTATGATGGTTATTCATGTTAAGAAGTTGTTTCTGTCAATAAATGGATCTACATGTTATTGTTTCCAGCAAGAGAGAATCACTCAGTAGTCCTAGGTGTAGCTGCAGTTTCGGTGACAAAACTAGCGGGAAAAACGTCCCCAAGGATGAAACTTGCGGCAATGAAGAATCGCAAGGGCTCTGCAAATGATTCTGTCGCAGAGAAGGTTTGAAAGTTAATTTAGTGACACTGCTAAACACTGTGTTTATCGGTTGTTCACCGTATTGATTCTATACAGGCACCTGAGGAGACTAACAAAAGAGAGAGCGTTAATAAGAGGAAAAGAGGACAACCACGTAAGTTCGTTAGCAGTACAGAGCCTAAGCGTAAGATCGGTATGTTGTCTTAACTTTAATAGATTAAGTAAAGCGTCATTTGTTTCTTTGCAATCGTGAAACATTCTCCGTATAATAACTTGCAGGTGTTGCGACTGCTGAACTTGCCGATATGGCTGATGATGATACCCCTCTCGCTTCATGGCTCCACGGTAAAAATTCACCATCTGGTTCGGATTGATTTAAGTGCTGACACGTCATTTGAACAAGCTTGCGGTTCTCATTGTACTTTTTATATGTTTCTTCAGGGCAATCTGCTTCTCGGACTCATGATCCGATACTTAATGCTGTTGTGGAAAAGCACGTTGTGGAAACTCCTCTAGTGAAAGATTCGACAATGGTTCTGCCATTTGCAAAGAAGTCACCGCTTTGGAAAGTCATTGAATCAATGGATGCCTTTCAAGCAGTGCCACAACGTCCGCATTTCAGTCCACTCGTAGACTGCGAGGAAGAGTCTCGTGAAGGAGACGCCATTGGTGCAATGGTAACGTTCACTGGTCTGATAGAGAAAGTCAACAAATTACAAGTGGATGATCCAGTAAGGGTGATAAACAGGATCGATGAGTGTTTTGTCAAGCTGGAGAAACACGGGTTCAGTGTTACAGCGCCTCGGTCTCGGATTAGCAAGCTACTGGGCGTGAAAGAAAGGCAGACATGGGCATTGGAAGAGTTAAAAGTTGCTGAGAGAGGGATCTCAGAGAAAGACAACAAAAGAAGGAAGTGTGAAGAAGATATTGAAGACGTCGCAAAGAAGATTGTTGAATTGCAGAGACAACAAGTGCTGTTGAAGGAAGAGAAAGTGACTATGGACAAGGAGATAGCTCGGATGCATTCTCGCGCAGCTGTTCTCGATCAAGAGGTTCAGAATGTAGAGGAAGAGTTTCGGGGAATTGTGGCTGCTCCATGGAATTAAGCAAGCCACAGGGACTAATCTAATGTCTGTGTGTTCTAACTATTTTGAGTTGTGTGTGTTAGTAGTAACATAATTTAAACCTAGTTAACTAAAAAGGTCTTATGTGCCTTGCCTATCAAAATAATGAACCTATCTCTTTAGAGTTGTTGATTATTCCGAAATTATTATTGCTAGTTATCATAACAATAAACTGTATGAAAAAAAAACAATTACTCATTAAAATAGTTGTGAAATAGGAATCTTCAAATTTAACAAACTCTGGAGGTAAATGTAATATTTGTTCCGACACATAAAATCAGTATAACTTATTTTGGTCAAAGAGGTATATTCCTAATAGAAACCAGACTTTATGGATCCTCTTGTCCAAGTAGAATCAGAAGTTGACATGGTCGTTCATTTCCGGTTCTTGCTCTCATCCTTCTCTTTCTCTCTCTTCTTATAAAGCTTCTCGAGTACACGTTTCGCCTCACAGTTTGGGAAGTTGGAAAGATCGTAATAGTGAGGAGCAACATCTACTAGCCTATAAATTCAACATTGCAAAAGGTTTATCAGAATTGAAAACTTGAAAGAGATACTAAACAAAAAGAACACAAGAACACGGAATGTAAGAACTTACCATTCACCGTGAATATCTGTCACAGTTCTGATGAAATTTCGAGTAGTCAATACATATTCATTGTAGATTACCCACTCCGGTTTGTGATCTAAGCAATTGGATGGATGCAAATGAACCACCTGCCAAAACCAGAGTTTAACCATCAGATTAGAGAACAGAAATGTCAAATGGAAACAACAATGTAAAGTAGATTTGTTTAGACATACTTGGTTATCTTTGACGGTCAAGTAGTGGCCTGTTCGTTCGAGGTGGGCCACTTGCATGAAATAACCGGCAAGCATGGCCTTTCTTATGTTGACATAGTATTCACGGCTGTTGAAATCAGTGCTGCACATCCTTAGACTGAATCTCGACATTATCCGGACTAGCTGCTGCCTAACATTATCTGCAGATTTCATTGCTCTACTGTTGATGAAGTTTTCGTAGCACCAGTTTGGGTCTTCGCCTGTAAGAATTCATATTGCTGTTAAATGTCATTTTATTCGGACTAAACCAAGAGAGGAAAAGGGAGGTAGTATAACTTACCGTTTTGCTTGTAAGCGTGATAGACGTTTAGCAGTGTGAGGTGATCTCCATCAATGTGTCCAAACCTAGCTTTAGCTTCATCTGCTGCTTTTTGGGCCTCTCTAGGCCGAATAAAGCAATTCGGTACTAAAGAAACAATTGATTTTTATAACAGAAGAGTTCCATGGAAGAGGTCAGCAGATGCATAGAGGCGATAAGGCTGATACTATTTGCTTCATGAGATTGAATAACTGAGAAACTGCAACTATCTGCATCAGCACTTACTTAAGATACCCCTAACCTAAACTCGACTATTTAACTCTAGACAATCATACACATGTACTGGCAAAGATGAGTTATAATGCACATAGACTAGATGATGCAGAGAAGCAAGCATGTCAATGGAAACTAGTAGCATGCAAAGCCTACCCATATCTACATACCTAGCTCAAGATGACAAAAACAAATAAATAGAAGCAAAGGGCGAACCTGAGAGCATTGCCGAAACCGATAGAATCTCGTTTGAGCAGTTGAATTCAGGACTGACTATGAGCATCTTCGCCATTTGTGGATCCAAGGGGAACTCACTCATGATCTCACCTGTCTTTGTCAAGTTACCTTCATCATCCAGTGCTCCCAAGTAATTGAGGACTTCTAAGGCTCGCATCAGTGTCTCCGGAGCAGGTGGATCCATAAAATCGAAGTGCACCAAGTCATCTATACCTAGCTTTTTCAAAGTCAGAACTGTGTTTGCAAGGTTTGATCTCAATATCTCTGGATATGTCTGCGGCACCAAGTCATTGTTGAAACTCTTCTCCGTATAGAGCCTGAAACATTTTCCAGGCCTTGTTCTACCGGCACGACCTGATCTCTGGTGAGCACTTGCCTTTGATATCGGCGACACCAACAACGACTCAACACGGATTCTCGGGTTGTAGACTTTTTGCTTAGCGAAACCAGGGTCAATCACGTAAACAATCCCATCAATAGTTAAAGAAGTCTCAGCAATGTTAGTCGAGACAACAATCTTTCTCCCAGGAGGACCACCTTCTGTTACCGGTTCTGGAGCAGCATCAAATATCTTCTGCTGCATCGCAGGTGGAAGAGTAGAATACAATGGCACAACTTTAACAGGCCCCACTTGATCCCCAAGATTACTGACCTCTTTGTTGATTTTTCGACATGCATCTTCAATCTCCTCCTCTCCAGTTAAGAAAACAAGAATATCACCAGGTGGCTCACACATGTGTATCTGAACAACAGTCCTAATAGCAGCCTCGAGATAGTCTCTCTCAGGCTCCTGTGTGTAAAAGATCTCCACGGGATGAAGCCTACCAGGAACTTTCATAAGAGGCGCACCGCTAAAATATTCCTGAAACTTTTCAGCTTCTAGAGTTGCACTCATCACAACTAACTTAAGATCAGGTCTGTTTCTCAACACCTCTTTCAAAAGACCAAATAACACATCAGTAGCTAGAGTCCTTTCGTGAGCCTCATCGAGAATAATTACTTTGTATCTCTCTAAGAGCGGATCCGCCATTGCTTCTCTCAACAACATACCATCAGTCAAGTACCTGGTCACAGTGAATAGCACATGATTAGATCCAAGTCCAACATATATTGCAATTACAAAATGTGAGAAGCTATTGAGACAATATGCTTACTTGAGAACCGTTCTCGGGCTACTACAATCCTCGAAACGAATACTGTAACCAACTTCTTCACCAATAGCTACATCCATCTCATCAGCAACACGACGAGACACCGACATCGCTGCAACTCTACGAGGCTGTGTGCATCCAACCAACCACTTCCTACGCTTATCCGATGTTTCAGCATCCACAGCATCTATCACAAACTGTGGAATCTGTACAACAACAAACAAAATTCACAATCTTTAGCTTCTCAAATTCTAAACAACGAACATATTATCTCATCTCATCTCCGATCAAATCAACCAAAACCCATCTCGAAATACAACCATTCCTAAAGCTACACAGCAAATAATTGTTCAAATTCAAAGTACATAGCAAACAAAATTGAAAATTTTCAGCTTTATGATCAAATCAACCTAAATCCATCTCGAAATACTATAATTCTAAAAGCGAAATTGCAAATAATTGATCAAATTCGAAACTTTACCTGAGTAGTTTTACCACTACCGGTCTCACCGACGAGAATTAGGGTTTGATTTCCTTTCAAAGTTCGCAAAAACTCTTCTTTCTGTAACCAAACAGGTAAAGTCCTTCGTTTCTCCAATATATCATAATACTTCTGCGAATATGGCTTCCCGTTCCATTTATTGATCAGACTATTAACGTCGGGGATACCACTGGTTTTAGCATTCTTCGCCGGAGCCGATGGATCTTCCATAACATCGAACAAACTCACTTTCCTCTTCCTCTCCGTAACCATCACGAGAATCGCTTACGAAGAAGGACAATGGCTTTTGGGATTAACCAAAAGCAAAACGATGAATTGAAATTACGGAAGCTAGGGTTTGAGGAGGGTGAGATTTAGGAGGAGAGAGAGGCGGCGAAAGTTTTTTAGAATTTTCAATTTAACCCCATATCTTTAATATAATATAATTTAACCCCTTTAGAATATTAGGAAGACGGTTTAAGAGTCTGTTATATGGGCTAATCAGCCATAATCAGTTACTTATTGTTAGGCCCAGTTTAATAGTTAACGACATGGTTGAAAAAACCGGTTTAGGAGTTTAAAATTGGTAATAATCGGCCAAATCGGTCCGTTTAACCAAAAAAAAAAAGTTATTGCCGATGAAAATAAAAAATATATTAGTAGCAAACTTAGCCGATGAAAATGGAATGGTAAAAAATTGGGACTTATGACACGTTGCAATAGAAGAGCATTGCATTTTTTTTGTGAATTGACTTGTGATTTATAGTAATAGGATAGGATTATTGCTATTAAGATTAAGATTATTTTCCTATAAATAAATATAATTATTTAATGCAATTGCATATCTAAGATATAATATGATATGTTTAAAAATATTAATGGTGATTCTCAAAAATACTATATGTTTTTTTAAAGTTACAAAATATTTTTTTTAAAGTTACAAAAATACCATTTTTTGTTGAAAGTTTCAAAAAACTACATATAACTTTTAACTTATGTAACACTAAAAATATTAATATTTTATTGATGATATATTAATGAGTATCTAACTAATAGAGGTAGTATTTAGTAGTTAATCTCTCAAACTTAAAATATATTAAATATTAATTATTATATTGTTGAGATATGGATATCTAATCAATGGAGATGCAATTTTTTTTTTGAATTATACACAGTTTCCCCAAAGGCTTTCTAGGCCCAAAAGACTAATCTGTGTCGCCGGCGATGCCCAAATGTTAATTCCCCGGTGGCCGAGACTCGAACCCGGGTGGCGGTAGTTACAGCTGCAACCCATTTACCACATTTACCATGGAGATACAATTTTAAACTTGTATTGTAATTAGTTTACATGGCGTAATAGATACCGCCAAGCATGTAATCGTTTTTCTTATGAATTGTATAAGAAATACTACAAGGAGTATATATAAGAAAGAGAGTCTATAGAATTTGTCCACACAGAAGCTAAGCTACGTTGTTACAAATTAAGGTAGATTATTTTGTGAGATAACTCTTAATCTTATTATCATATATTTATTATTATTTTTGATAACCAGGTGTATAGAATGATGAAAGATAAAATTTGAATGTAAATTGCAGAACAAGAAGATTTGGAAACTCCGTTTTATTAGTTTAGAAAATTTGCTCAAAACTAAACTCTCCTAAAACTCTCAAGTTTCTATCTTAATCTATTGCTCACAACTCACGATTGCAACAGACCTGCAACTCATGTATTTATAAAACCCAAAACTTAATTCCCATTCCTAAAGAGATAACTACTCTAACAACTTTTCATTATCCTATTAGACTCCTAACAGAATCTGTTGTATATCTCATAGATATTGTGTTTATCTCCTAACACAATCTTATCTCTTTTAACTCATGCTTATCTCTAAGCATATTCACATTTCCAAGCTTAATCCAACATTGTCTCCCTTAAGCTTGAAATCACCATTCTTGACATCTTGAATTCCCAGAGACCTTCTCATCTCAACGAACTTAACTCTCCCAAGTGCTTTCGTTAAAACATCTGCTTTCTGACTGCTCCCCGGAACATGCTCAACTCTGATCAGCTCTTTCTCCACACACTCACGAATAAAATGAAACCTCGAAAGTATATGCTTGCTTCTCCCGTGAAATACAGGATTCTTGGTGAGTGCTATAGCTGACTTATTGTCAATACGGATGACAATTTCTTCCAAAGATGATCCTATGACTTCATAGAACAACTCCTGCAACCAAATGGCCTGTTTAGCAGCTTCCGTTGCTGCCATGTATTCAGCTTCACATGATGACAAGGCAACCGTTTCTTGCTTCTGAGAACACCATGTGATCAGACATTCATCAAGATAAAACACATGACCCATCGTACTTCTCCCATCATCCGGATCAATGTTATGGCTACTGTCACTGTAACCAACCAACTTCACGCCTTTTCCGCATTGACTCCAATCCTTGTTGTTATTCTTTACCTTCTGTTGTCGATCGTATACCAGACCCAACGAACTCGTTCCCTTTAAATATCGCAGTACCTGTTTCAAAGCAACTCCATGACACTCCTTAGGATTCTGCATGTATCTGCTTAGAACACCTACTGCATACGAAATATCTGGTCTAGTATGAACTAAATACCGAAGGCACCCCACAATCTTCCGATACTCTGTAGCATCTATATCCGCTTCTTTCTCAGCTATGCACAATTTGAGTCCCGGATCCATTGGAGCATGAATAGCATTGCACTCCTCCATTCTTGCTTCCTGGAGAATTTTCTTCACATATCTTTCTTGTTTCAATACAATCCCCACATTGTTTTGACAAACTTCAATGCCCAGATAAAACGTTAGTGCTCCGAGGTCACTCATCTCAAAGTTTGAGGACATCTCCTCCTTAAACTTGCGTATGACATCCAAATTTGATCCTGTGACAAGAAAATCATCAACATAAACCACAATGATAAGAATGAACTCCGAGTCATGCTTGCGATATAATGATGGCTCCTTGACACATCTTTGAAAATTCAAGCTCTTAAGAATAGAATCCAATTTGTTATTCCACGCCCTTGGAGCTTGTCGTAGTCCGTAAAGTGCTTTCTTGAGTTTATACACTTTACTCTCACTCCCCTTTACCATGAAGCCCTCTGGTTGACTTACGTACACTGTCTCCTTTAACTCCCCGTAGAGAAACGCTGTTTTCACATCTAGATGATGTACTTCCCATCCGCATAGAGCTGCTAAGGCAATCATGAATCGTACTGTCTCCATACGTGCTACCGGTGCAAAGATTTCATCAAAATCCACCCCATGTCTTTGCACATATCCTTTAGCAACTAGCCTTGCTTTGTACTTATTTATGCTTCCATCAGAATTTCTTTTTACCTTGAAAACCCATTTAAGTCCAATCACTGTTGCTCCTGTTGGAAGATCTACCAGATCCCATGTGTTGAGTTTGTTTATCGAATTCAGCTCATCTTCGCATGCTCTCACCCATACTTCTAATTCCTTTGCTTCTTCGAAATCCCAAGGTTCTTCATTTAGCGTCAGTAGAAGACGTTCGCATTCAGTCTCGGCCAGTAAGTTATAATCTTTTAGATGACTCGGTAACTTACTCTGTCTCGAACTTCTTCTTAACGGTGGTGGAGCAGCCTCGAATTCAGTTTCTCTGCAACTCTCGTCATTTTCATGTTCTGGTTCTGGTTCGCCATGGTCAACGACGTTGTTTTCTGAGTACGAGTTGTTTGGTGTGCCATCTTGGTCGTTGCACACATTCTCCTCTGTTTCTGGTTCCCGTGCAATTCCATGATTACCATATTCTCCCACAGTAATTGTGAATCCATTTATTCCCTCAATAGCTCTTGCAATATGAATCGACCAAGACCACCCTTTGTCTTCATCAAAGTGTACATCCCTGCTAACTACAATTCTTCTGTATGTTGGATCATAAAGCCGATAGGCTTTAGATCCTGGTTCAGTGCCAAGATGTACTAGCTTTCGAGACCGATCGTCGAGTTTCTTTAGATGTGCAGTATCATTTCTCGTCCATGCCAAACACCCAAAGATTCGTAGATGTTCAATATTCGGTTTTTTCTTTTTGAACATCTCGTATGGAGTTCGCAGATTGAGTGCTCTTGTTGCTGCTCTATTGATCAAATAAGTCGCATGCCTCGTTGCCTCTCCCCAAAGATAGTTAGGTACATCTTTGTGTTTCATGATGCTCCTCGTCATTTCCATTAATGTCCTGTTCTTACGCTCAACTACACCATTCTGTTGTGGTGTGTAAGGAGCCGTTAATTGACGTTGAATTCCCGATCTCTCACAGTAACGATTGAACTATTGAGATATGAATTCCCCTCCTCGGTCTGTGCGAAACATCAATATCTTCTCTCTCGTCTCCTGCTCTGTCACGGTTTTAAAGCTCATAAACTTTAAGAATGCCTCATTCTTCTCCTTTAACAACATGGTCCACATATACCTTGAGTAATCGTCGATGAGCACAAAGATGTATCTGTTACCTGCTAACGTGGTCGGTGTTATTGGACCGCAAAGGTCCCCATGGATAAGCTCAAGACGTTTTGTTGCTCTATATTTTGAAGCTTGTGGGAATGTTCTCCTGGATTGTTTACCAAGTAAGCATGACTCGCACATTTCCTTTACGATTTGTATATTTGGTATGCCCATGACTAAACCTTTTTCAATCATGAGCTTCATGTTATCTGTGTTGATGTGCCCCATTCTCGCATGCCACAAATATGTGTCGCTCATGACTTCATTCTGCAGACACATAACACCTTTGAGTCCCATTCTCACTTTATACAATCTATTCTTCGATCTTGTTGCCTTGATCAGAAGCTTTCCATCACCATCGTGTAAAGTGAGAACGTTCCCCTTCATATGAACTTCACACCCAGACTCCGTTGCTTGACCAAGACTGATTATGTTACTCTTCAAGTCTGGTATGTAGTAGACATCTGTTAGTACTCTGTTTTCGCCGTTTTTGTCGATGATTTCAATCGATCCTTTGCCTTTTATATCTATTTTTGAATCATCTCCAAAACGAACCTTTCCCGTGATTGATCTGTCTATCTTGGTAAAGTACTGCCAATTTCCCGTCATGTGATTTGATGCACCATTATCTAGATACCAGAGGTCCACTTCGGAGTTGGTTTCATAGTTACTTGGAATCACTTTATCTTCGTTTAAGAAGACAATCTCATGCATCATTAAACCATCAGCTTCCTGTGTTTCCGTATCATCAGCTCTGTCCTCTTGCACTTCTTGCAGTTTGAGAAGTCGATCAGGGCAGCTCTGTGCGAAATGCCCGGTTTTGTCACACCGGAAACAAACGATTCTGGACATATCTCTCACTTGTCTGTAGTTATAGTTTTGTCCTCCTCGACCTCCACGTCCACCGAATCTACTTCCTCTGCCTCTTCCTCTATACCCACCCTGGTATTGATTGTTGTTTTGTGTCACCTGTTGTCCCGAGTTTTGCATTGATTGTTGCCCTGATCCTGCGAATAGCAATTTGTTTGAGTTCTCTGTTTCTTCATCATCATGGATCCTTTCCTCATAAGCTTTGAGACGCCCAACGATATCTTCAAAACTCGTGGTCTTCAGGTCTAAAACTTGTTCGAGCGATGCGACTATGTGGATGTATTTCCTCCGAGGCACGCTACTTAAAAACTTCTTTACCATGTGCGGTTCATCGATACTTTCTCCTAAGGATTGAGCCTTCGATGAAATCTCGGTAAGTTTGCTGACAAAATCATCAATCGAATCTGTTTCCTTCATTTTGGCTTTGTCAAACTCAGCTTTCAGGGTTTGTAAACGTGCTTCACGAACTCGCTCAGCTCCAACATGTCTTAGTTTGATTGCTTCCCACACGGCTTTTGACGTATCAAGTCCACCAATTTGTAACGTCAAGGTCTCAGGGATTGATTGGAACAACAACGCGATTGCCATGTTGTTCTTATCTCCATCGGTTGTTCCAGACTCTATCGTTTCCCAGACCTTGTGCACTTTCAACGCTATCTTCATCTTAATTGCCTACACCGTGTAGTTTGTACCGCTCAACATCGGACATTGAATTGAGGAAGAAGTATTTTCAATCGGTTTTGCAGCAGTAACTATGTCTCCCATGATTCTATAGATTTTGCTCTGATACCAATTATAGAATGATGAAAGATAAAATTTGAATGTAAATTGCAGAACAAGAAGATTTGGAAACTCCGTTTTATTAGTTTAGAAAATTTGCTCAAAATTAAACTCTCCTAAAACTCTCAAGTTTCTATCTTAATCTATTGCTCACAACTCACGATTGCAACAGACCTGCAACTCATGTATTTATAAAACCCAAAACTTAATTCCCATTCCTAAAGAGATAACTACTCTAACAACTTTTCATTATCCTATTAGACTCCTAACAAAATCTGTTGTATATCTCATAGATATTGTGTTTATCTCCTAACACAATCTTATCTCTTTTAACTCATGCTTATCTCTAAGCATATTCACATTTCCAAGCTTAATCCAACAAGGTGGTGATCTAGGTTTTTGATAAGTTCTCTTGACGAAACATGATGGAGGTATTTTGGACCATAATGAAGTATTTTGTTGAAGAATTAAAAGATGGTGGGGATAATTCTCCTGATATTGGGACTACCATCTCATTCTTGGTGACTTCCCTTGTCTTAATGGTTGAAAAAGCGCAAAGAATTACGACGTTCCCTTATATGAAATTGAATCTTAGGAGTCGTATTCATGATTATCAAGTTAATGAATTCAAAGTCGCCGTATGAAATCACAAACATCTCTTGTTTTTGTTCTTCTTACTCGGTGGAGTAACACATGCCATCAACTGCGGTGGTACGCATAAGTACCATAATGAACTGTGTATTCTTGTGACGAGGTTTGTGATCAAATATTGCTGGTTCATTGTCTCTACTTTGGTACTCGACAAGATTCGTGTTGCTTTATGTCTCAAACCACCCTTGGAAACGAAAGAGCATGAGATTGTCGGTCTCTTCATTCAAAAGTTGGATGAGTCGAAGTCGGTCGATGTCGTCAAGACACAACAGCTAATATGAGCTTTGATGGATCTTGTAGGGCTTCACGTGAAAACTTGGGCCTGGAATTACTTATATATATACATATATCGATTCAATATTCTCTAAACCAATCGGACATTGTTACAAATTTAAATACAACTAAATCGTAACATTTTAAACTCCTGTATATGTTGTGGGCTGTGTAATCAGCATACTAAGGGGGTGATGAAGATGTATTAGCTACTGGTACGGTTACTGCTACAGAACCGGAACACAATACACAAGGGTTTTCTTTTCAAAAACTTTAACTAGATTGATAGAATAAGAGTACTTACACGTTTTCTATTAATCCAATCAATCCTAGCCTCGTAGTTCAAAGATCACAACCGATCTTAGAACTTCTAACTACCCTTTAACCCTAGATTCAATATATTGTTTTCTAACCTTAAATCCCTTTGCTAAAGATTGTAATTCTCCATTGTGTTAACCTGCACAAACCGCAGCTAACGTCCTATATAAACCCATAGGAATATTCCCAATTTGGTTAAAATCTTGTATCTTTCCAAATCTTCCTTAAATCTCTCATGGATCTTCACGTTTCCTTTTTCTTCACGTAAAGATCCTTGGCCGTCACTCAGCTCCACTTCATGACGGCTGCATCCTTTAACCTAGGCCACGACCCAAGTCCATAAAGCCCAAATCCTTGGTACGTGATTCAGCTCCGTTTGTACTCCCCATGATACTCGGCTGGTACAACTGCTGCTTCTGGTACAGTAATCCTTCTGGTACAGGATTGAAGTGGTCTTGCATCTTCAATCTCCCCCTTTTTAGCTTTGTGTGTCTCACAAGCACAAGCACCTGAAACACATACATAACAACAAAAGAAGCCAACCACAAATACGATTATAAACAAGACTGTGTTTTACATGGAGCTACAGAGTTATAGAGTTCTTAAGATCAATCATTCAACATTATAACCTCATCTCCTAACTCCTCCATAATCCTATTACTAGTGACCGAATCTCTAATCAAGATCAATAACATATAACAAATCATGACACGGTCATACTCATACTCCCCCATAAATTAAAATATCTCATTCGGTCATACTCCTCCATAAATCGAGACATATACTTTTCTCCCCCAGCTTGTGAGCACACAAATTAAAAAAAATTATAGTTAGTACATAGGGAAAAGAAATATGACCTTTATATTCTGAAGTACAGCTCATTGGGTCTTGTGGTATGATGGCTGAACAAATCTCCATGTCGTTTAGCTTGTCTGATGCACCTTATGACTCAAATCACCTTATGATTCCCGTTAGGTTTAACTTGTGATTTAGATCCATTATTTGGAATAACTCTTGGAGTAGATAAAATCCAGATGAAGCCAAGACTCATAACTGTGTGATATCCTGATACAGGCAGAGCTGATGCTGAAGCTTGTCGCACTGCTGCAGAGACATGCGACTTGACAGGAGTAGATACAGGTTATGCTATAGCAGATGCTTGAGACTGAACAGGTACATATGACTTGGCACGCACATCAAATTCTTCTCTTTTAATCCTTTTGCTTGAAATCCGCTCAAGAGCTGGAACTGCTCTAAGTTCTGGTTCTTCAGCTTCCATAGAGACTATCTTGAGTCTGGTCCATTTGTAACACTAAGGAAAATTCGTTCCTTGTCTTTGCTGAATCACTGTGGTACAGAGTCAAGGTTATCCGAAACACCCTGATTCACTACATAACAATCTAAGTACACAAATCCATTAGTAGTACAACTCAGAATTTAAGCTCAACCACAACTACATTTATCCAAAAAATAAATGGGGATTATCAGAACAATGGTGCCCACAAATCAATCTTTAACAATTGGCCTTTGAAAAACATTTTAAGTTAAATTTGAAGATTTATACCTTTTCCCATTGTTGTGCTTTAAGAACCAACACTGTACCAGATCCAGAGATACACTTTTCGCTTGTACAGATTACACATCTGGCCATCAGTGTCTCAAGTGATTAGCTTTCACACCATCACGTCTTTATCTTGCCTTGTGTCGGTTTTCAACCTTTGTTCACCTAAGAAGCGTATGATCATTGGATCCTCAAGTATCATACTGTCTGAGCAAAAGTAATACAGTACGAACCGTTATAGAGACCCTCACTTGCATAATTTAAAGCTTGAAAATAATTTTAGTGGTACAGAACTGCCTGAGCAAAAGAAATACAGCCTGTACCATGCATAGAAAATCCGAATTTCTGTTACAGGTTGCCTGAGCAAAAGTAATACAACCTGAACCATTTTTTGAATTTTTTTGTTTTTTTTTTTCGTGAAACATGTGCCGACGACTAGACAAGACGACATGATGGCTAGCTCTTTCTCACAAGTGTTTCTGACTCCAAACAAAATCCAAACGTATACATACTCTGAGTCAGTACCTGTATCAGTTCTGCACACTTCGACAAAACACATCAAATTCCACAAATACCAATTGAATTTCTTAAGGTGACAAAACAGTTAAAGTCCAAAGGTTTTGTAAATAACTCGGCCAGTTGTAAATCAGTGATAATGTATTCAACCACTACCCGTTTCTCCTCCACTAGTTCGGAGACAAAGTGGTGTCGAATGTCGATGTGCTTTGTCCTTGAGTGCTGCACCGGATTCTTTGAGATGCTTATGGCATTCTTGTTGTCACAGTGAACCAGAAGTGTTCCAGAATCAATTTCGTAGTCTGCTGACATCGTTTCATCCATAAGAGTTGAGTGTAACAGCTGCCCAAGGCTATGTCCTTTGATTCAGCTGTAGAAAGTGATACATAATATATCATGGTTTTTACCCAGTTTAAGCTATGATATAAGTCCTATATCTAAAGTCTTTGTTGTGTTTTCCATTGGTTTTAGAGTCTTTGCAGGTTTCTACATGTTTGGAGAATAAAAGATGTTTACTGGGAGTTTTGGAGCATTACGGAAGAAGACGTCGAAAATGCAAGTGAAGAATGGATTTCAGAGACTGGTGTCGATCGACACCATCCCTGGGTGTCGATCGACACCCTGCGCGTACACAGAAAGCCACTTTTCGGAAATTTGCCGTTTTTGCCCAGAAGTTCCAGATGTTTACTTTTGTGATCTATGACGGTTTAGAACCTGTATAAATACGTTTTCCAAGTCATCGTTTAGACTTATGCTTTATTTTATCTTTGTTTAAGAGATATCTTCAATTAATATAATGGTTTTTGCTTTGATCATGTCTGAGTAATTTCCCTGTTAGGTTTAGGGATTTTCAAAGGTGTTTGATGATTTGCTAGATCTGATCTTTATTGCATAGGATTAATATCTTTAGAAAGTTCTTCATCTTGTCTTGTGATTAATGCTGATTTTAGATTCATGACTTGAAATCTGATCTTAGGATAATTAATAGAAACGACAGTTTGATTGATTTCCTGAACTAGACTTTGATGAGCAAAATTCCTTTTTGCAAAGAAATTTGGTTTAGGTTTTTGTGAGCAATTGAACCTGAACATTAATGCTTGTTTAGATTGTTAGGATTCGCAAAGAAATTTGGTCTTCTAGGATCTGAACATAGATAATCTCTGCAGCGAAAGCTGATTGGTTTTATATTCGTGATTCATGTTTGTGAACTGAGCTTAATATTCCTAACTATCTTATCGTATCTGCAATTCTGATTCACTGGAGATTTCTCTGTGCCTAGCGCTTTCTCTTTATTGATTTTCACAACTGTTTAATTACTTGTTTTGATTTACTTGAATTCATATCATCCTGCCTAGCTTAGTCTAAACTTATTAATCTATTGTGTTTCATTGATTCCCTGTGGATTTCGATACCTAAAGTACTGCATTGATCTCTTAATTTGAGAGAGTAGCTCTTAGGGTTAATTTGAGCATATCAATACAGAGTTCTGTTTCTTGCTCATCCATGCAATCAAGTTGTTACCAAGGAAGAAACAACCACCACTGGTACTCTTTCGATCATCTACATATCCGACATAGTCAGCATCACAGTAACCAACCAAGTTTTTGTTCGATCCTTTGGAGTACCAAATACCTAGATCAGTTGTACCTCTCACATAACGAATGATTTGCTTGACTGCTTCAAGATGAAATTGCTTAGGCTTGGCTTGATATCTTGCACAGATGCCAACACTTAAGCACAAATCAGGACGACTTGTTGTCAAGTACAGAAGACTACCAATCATGCCACTGTACAGCTTCACATCAACATCAGGACTGTTATTGTCACAACACAGTTCAGCTGTACTACTCATGGGAGTGTTGGTTTCTTTGCACTGATCCATATCGAACTCGTTGATTAGATTCCTAGCATAAGTACCTTGCGAGATAAACACTCCCTCTTCAGATTGAGTGATTTGTAGACCGAGAACATACTTTAACTTTCGTACCATATTCATCTCAAATTCTCGAGTCACACGTTCTACAAAAGCACCAATTAGATCTTGAGATGTACCTCCAAAGAAGATGTTGTATATATGAACTTGTACCATCACTGTCTCAATGCCTTGCTCAAGGATAAACACCGTCTTATCAACACATCCTCTAATGTATCCTTGCTTTATTAGAAACTCTACAAATCGGTCGTTCCACGCTCTTGAGGTCTGGTTCAAAATACTCTTAGATTTCCTTACTTTGTTGACATGGATCTTCTCTTGTAAAACACCATTTAAGAAGACAATTTCAACATCCATCTGGTACACCTCAAAGTTCAGAACACAAGTTATTCCTAAGAACCACCGAATGGATTCGAGTCTTGTAAGCAAAGGAACCATGTGCTTACAGTTCCACTTAGTACCAACACAATTAACTGCTTCAAGACGTGGTACAAGTTCCCATGCCTTGTTACCTTCAAACTGTTCCAGTCCCTGTTCAATATCCACAATCCAGGAATCATCTTCAAGAGGAGCTGGAACATGTGTCCTTGGTTCTAGGACTGATACAAGGCAGACCAACTGAACTATCTCACTTTCATTCTTCTTCTTTGTTCCATGATTCATCTCATGATAGTCCATCTTGATCCCTCTCGTTTTCCACCCCTCATTCGCAGCCCCGATGACATCAAATGCAGAATGATTCGGATGTACATCATGTAGTACACAGTGATCTGTCACATACTGGTTACCTGATTCAATTAGTTCTTCTGAACTAATATGATCCACTGCTGCTGCCTGCTCTACTGCTCCAGTGGTCTTCTCTGACTCTGCTTCAAAGGTCTCTGAATCACTGTCTGAGTGATACATGTTGTGCATTTTAGAAGGATGCTCGTCTTGTGCACTGAACCAGTTGATCTTATCATCCCATATATAATAACTATTGCCAGACCGAACTCCTTCCAACACTGTAAAGCCATCTTTGTCAATCACCTTACAGTCGACACTTGTAAAGACAACAGTTAGACCTTCGTCACATAGTTGGCTCACACTTATCAAGTTGGCTTTCAAACCTTGTATCAGGTACACGTTCGTTAGTTGTGGTAGCCCTGTCTCACCGGTGTTTCCTTTTCCTTGAATAGCACCACGACTTCCATCTCCAAACGTAACTTTTCCTCTGTTCACCTTCTTGATATTTTGAAGGTTGTCCAAAGTACCTGTCATGTGTCTTGAACTGCCGATGTCGAAGTACCAGGGACAAATATCATCTTGTGTCTCTGAGACAGATGCCATGTTACACCGGAGGTCTGTTTTGCTTGAACTAGTTGAGGCACATCTTGTACCATTGAACTGTAGATCAGTCTTCTTGACCCAGATCTGATTTTTATGGTGATTCCATGTGAATTTCCCCTGCTGTCTCATGCGCCTCACCCTTTCCCAAAACTTGTAACAGTACCTCTTAATGTGACCAATTATTCCACAAAAATAACATCATTTCTTCTGAATTGTACCACTTACAGTTTTGGGCTCAGATGTACCAGTGTATCCTGTTGATACAAACTTAATACCTCCAGTCTCTGAATTAGTTCTTCCATTGTAACCCAGGCCTCTGTGTGTCTTCTCTGTGCGACCATAAGACAAAATCTTATCAAGTTGTTGTGTACCAGCGAACATGCGAATCTTCCTGTACTAAAGATCTAACTGAGCTTGAAGCTGAGCTGAGTTTTCCTGTTCATCATACAGCTCTTTTTCCAGTCTTGCAGCTTTGGTTGCTAGTGCTAGTTTCTCTTTCATCAGTGTCAGACTTCCTTATACCAGCTTCTTCCCAGCCTCTAGCTCACCCTGAACTACTATCATCAGCTCCTGAAGACGCTGCTTTTCCTTGATAAGATATGCATTCTCAAGGTTGAGACGAATAAGAGTATCTCGAACGTCTCTGTAGCTTGATGCAAGTTCATCATCACGCTCTCCTTCTGATTCTAACTCAGACTCCGATACTGTCTCATCTATTTCAACGATCCCAACAAATGTAACAAAGTTGTTCATCATACCTTCATCATCGCTTGTATCGTCTGACTCGCCATCATCCATCATTGATCACTCTTGTTGAGTATATCATGTACCTCTGCATCCAGAGCACTTAAGCTCATGCCGTTTCACGGTAGGACAGTCAGTTTTGATATGACCAAAACCCTTGCATTCATAGCATTGGACTTCATTCTTTCGCCCAGTCTTCTCATCCTCTGGTTGTCTCTTAAAACCACTGAACTTCCTTAAACCCTGACTTTGCTCTACACGTTGTACCAGCAGTCCCACTGTATCAGCTTCATCTTCTGAACCAGCCTCATGTTTTTCTCTCGATGGCAGCGCCAAAGTCTTCATCTCTTTGGTCTCCAAGGCAATACCATCCAGCTCTGTCTCATGCTGATGTAGCATGTCTACTATATCACCAAAGCTCATCTCATCACTATTTTGAGAAGCATTAATTGCCGATTTATAGGCCATGAATTTTAGAGGAAGACATCGAAGGAACTTCTTGACTAGCTTCTTTTCTTTATACCTTTTTCCAAGAGTAGCAGCCTCTTGTGCAAGAGACTTCAGCTTTGCAGCAAACTCGGTGATAGTCTCATGCTCCTCCATCTTCAAATTTTCGAACCTGAATGCTAACATGTCCTTCTTTGAATTTTGAACCTTCTTGGATCCTCCAAAGTGTGTCTGTAGCAGATCCCATGCTTCCTTAGCTGTCTCACAGCCTTGTATCAGTTCAAAGGTCTTCTTTGTAATGCTGCAGTGAATCGCAGAGAGAGCCCTGGAGTTGTACTTGGCCTTCTTCATCTCTGTCTCAGTCCAGTCTTCCTCTGGTTTGAGAGATCTGACCCCTACTGCATCAGTTACAGTAGGAGCTTCCCACTGAACTAGAACGGCTCTCCAAGCAAGTACGTCAATGCCTCCAATGAGAGATCTCATCCTTGATTTCCAAAAACCGTAATTGTTGTCATCCAATATCACCTTTGAACTATTGAGCAGATCTTGGTAGCTATCCATCTCTTCCTCAGGATCTCGCTTGTACTGTTGCAGACAAACGCCCGCTCTGATACCAAATGAAGATATACTAGCTACTGGTACGGTTACTGCTACAGAACCAGAACACAATACACAAGGGTTTTCTTTTCAAAAACTTTAACTATATTGATATAATAAGAGTACTTACACGTTTCCTATTAATCCAATCAATCCTAGCCTCGTAGTTCAAAGATCACAACCGATCTTAGAACTTCTAACTACCCTTTAACCCTAGATTCAAGATATTGTTTTCTAACCTTAAATCCCTTTGCTAAAGATTGTAATTCTCCATTGTGTTAGCCTGCACAAACCGCAGCTAACGTCCTATATAAACCCATAGGAATATTCCCTATTTGGTTAAAATCTTGTATCTTTCCAAATCTTTCTTGGATCTTCACGTTTCCTTTTTCTTCACGTAAAGATCCTTGGCCGTCACTCAGCTCCACTTCATGAAGACTGCATCCTTTAACCTAGGCCACGTCCCAAGTCCATAAAGCCCAAATCCTTGGTACGTGATTCAGCTCCGTTTGTATTCCCCATGATACTCAGCTGGTATAGTTGCTGCTTCTGGTACAGTAATCCTTCTGGTACAGGACTGAAGTGGTCTTGCATCTTCAGGTGATTGGTAAAGACTTTAAGACTTGGACTGTTATTTAAAAAAAAAATTAAATGGCTCTAGAGAATTATTAGATATTTTATCTAAATGTTAATATTTTATTGATGAGATATAATGAGTATCTAACTAATAGAGGTAGTATTTAGTAGTTTATCTCTCAACTTAAAATATATTAAAAATAATAATTATTATATTGTTGAGATATGGATATCTAATCAATGGAGATGCAATTTTAAACTTGTATTGTAATTAGTTTACTTAACGTAATAGATACGGCCAAGCATGTAATCGGTTTTCTTAATAATTGTATAAGAAATACTACAAGGAGTATATATAAGAAAGAGAGTCTATAGAATTTGTCCACACAGAAGCTAAGCTACGTTGTTACAAATTAAGGTAGATTATTTTGTGAGATAACTCTTAATCTTATTATCATATATTTATTATTATTTTTGATAACCAGGTGGTGATCTAGGTTTTTGATAAGTTCTCTTGACGAAACATGATGGAGGTATTTTGGACCATGATGAAGTATTTTGTTGAAGAATTAAAAGATGGTGGGGATGATTCTCCTGATATTGGGACTACCATATCATTCTTGGTGATTTCCCTTGTCTTAATGGTTGAAAAAGCGCAAAGAATTATGTAGGGGTCAAATCTCCCCTAGAAGAATCGATAAGCCTAAAACGACGTCGTATACGCCAAACCGGTCCAGCGGTCAAAACCCAGAAGACAGAGGCCCATTAACGGCCCATCACTGTTTGTCTGAACCAAATTGTATTTCTCTATAAATAAGCATATAGCCCCCTCATTTGAGGGGATCCGGTTTTCTGAGTTATAATAAGACAAAAACAGCTCTGATCTTGATAAATAAGAACAACTTCTAAGAACCCTAATTCTATCTAATTGACTCTAAGTGTTTGAAACCCTAAAGAAGCTCCTTTTCGTAGAATCTTCACAAAATTTATTGTGTGAAATTCCAGCTCGCACAATTTGGCGCTAGAAGGAGGGGCCCTACTCGCAACACTAGCTTCATACACGAAACAAACACTTAGACGAATTCGACAAGATGTCAATAACGAACCCACAATCCCCAGCAACCGAAGGTGGTTCAGATCCAAGGGAGCTCGCCGAGAATGGCCAGGCGAACGCAAACAACCAGTCCGCATTGGAGGCGGAAGCGGGCAGATCTGTCCCTACAGGAAACCAAACGACCGCTAATACCAACTCGGCCGACCCGGCAACACCGGCCGCTTTCGATCAGCTCAAAGCAATGCTCGAGCAGTTGCTCAACCATCAACAGCAACCTGACCGCCGAGATCAAGGCGTTGTCGACAGCTCGCCAGTCTCAAGGCCTACCTCATGGTGCTATACGTTGCGTCACCCCGATCGTTCTTAACTTCTCTCCAGCGGCCTCACCTTCAGCTCGCGGGGCTAGCGAAGATCATACGCCTCTCAGAGACGGGGTCAACCTCGTCCCAGATGCAACTGGAGGTATAGTTGCAATCGCAGATGATCTAGAAGGACGCGAATTCGGAACCACTCGACCCAGTCGGCCGACCAGTCGTGTCCAAAGTCGAGATGAGGGCGAAATCGCAGAGAATGCGCGATGGATGAAGCAGGCCGAAGCCCCGACCAATCGCGGAGCTATCGCTTCGCAGCAAAGGGAGATGGACGAGCTCAAAGACATCATGCAGCAGACAGCTCGCGATCTTAAGGATATGAGGTCACAAGTCCATCGCGCCACAAGCAAGGCGCCTGAGATCGACCGCGTCCTTGAAGAAGCTCGCACTACTCCTTTCACCGCGCGAATAAAAAAGGCGCGTCTATCCGATCCGGGGAAGCTCAGGCTTCCAATTTATGATGGCAAGGGCGACCCCACGAAGCATATTAGAGCTTTCTCAATCGCTATGGGGCAAGCCAATTTCCGACTCGACGAAATCGACGTTGGTTGCCGCCTCCTCTTCGTGGAGCACCTCAAGGGGGCAGCTCTCTATTGGTTTACGGGGATGAAGAAGAATTCGATTGACAGCTTCGCACAGCTCTCCGAAGCGTTCTTAAAGCAGTACGCAATCTTAATCAAGCGTAGGACGTCCGAAGCTGATCTTTACACCATTTCGCAAGTGGCTAGCGAACCCCTCGGAGTTTTCATCGAGCGCCTTAAGGCAATGCTTACTCAGGTAAAGGGGATTGACGACCAGTCCGCACTGAGTGCGCTTCGAAAGGCTCTGTGGTACGACTCGGATTTCCGAAAGGAGATGACGATCAACGAGCAATCGTCTATTCAAGATGCGCTTCATCGCGCCAATGGCTTCGCTAAAAGCTAGGATGAAACGAGAGTTCTGGGCCAGAAGTACGGGAAGGCCAAAGTTCCCAATCCGCGAGAAGCCCCAGCTGCAACAAAGAAGAAGCCAGGCAACTTTGTGCAGCACGAGGGAGGTTTTAAGGGTGCCCATAACTACTAGGTGGACTCGCCTGGCTTCGGTCGAGGAAGGGGGCGAGGTCGCGAAAATGGCACTCCAGGTCGTAATAACGACAATACGTGGATAAGGAACTCGCCTTACGACGAATCCGCATATTGCGACTTATACAAAATGGGCGGACATTCGACGGCTAATTGCCGAGTACTCGGAATGCGACTCGCAGCGATGCTTGCCGCCGGAGAGCTCAGAGGAAATATAAATGTTAACGATTTTCAGCTCGAGCAATTCGACGATGCAAGAGAAGGAGACGGCCCGTCCGGGGACAATAGCAATAATCACAAACGGGACAGGCAGAATAACGATGATGTCCACCTCGGCCGACAAAATAATAGTGATGGCCGAAGCGGCTCGAAACAAAAAGTCTGCAACATGATCATGGGCAGCTCGCGCTATTGTTCAAACACCATCTCGTCAATCAAAGCTTATCAAAGACGAGCTGAGGGAGGAGCGAACAAGCCCATACCGTCCAAGTTTCCAAACGATGTCATACAGTTCAAAGAGAATGAGATCGATAATATTGACAAACCTCACGACGACCCGCTTCTCATCCGACTCGCCATCGCAGGATGGGACACGGGTCGCGTTTTGATCGATACTGGAAGCACAGTCGACATCATTTTCACTAATGCTCTTAAGCGTATGGAAATCGACCTCGCTCAAGTCGAATCCTATCCCAAGCCTTAGACCGGATTCAATGGCGAGACGACAATGACACTTGGAACGATCAAACTTCCAGTGTGTGCGGAAGGAGTAACAAAAATAGTGGAGTTCGCGGTCTCGGACAACCCGGCGATTTAGAACGTGATAATGGGAACCCCTTGGCTCAATTCGATGCGCGCTGTGATACGGTCAAATTTACCCTAGACCTAAACTCTCTCAAATTAAGAGATCAGTTGCAGTACTTAGGGTTATCGATCCACATGAAGTCAAGGGAAACACAATAGATTTCAGGATTCAGATTAAGCTAGGCAAATAATATGAAAGCAAGTAAATCAAAGCAATTAAAACGAGTTGTAAATCAATTAGAGAAATAGCTAGGCACAGGGAAATCTCCAGTGAATCAAAATTGCAGACAAATCAGTTATTAGGAATATTAAAGCACAGTTCTTGAACATGAACACGAAAGTAAAACAAACCAGCTCTCGTTGCGAATATTATCTATGAATAAATCCAAGAAAACCAAATTCCTTTGCGAATCCTATGAATCTAAACAAGCATTAATCTCAGGTTCAATTGTTCACAAAACCCTAAACCAAATCCCTTTGCGAATAGGAATTTTGCTCATCAAAGACTAGATCAGGAAATCAATCAAACTCTCGTTTCTATTAATTATTCTAAGATCAGATTCAAGGTAGCTAATCAAGAATCAGCAATAACAGCAAGTCAAGATGAAAAACATTCTAAGCATATTATCCTAATAAACAGATCAGATCAGCAATTCATCAAACACTTTCGAATAATCCCTAAACCTAACAAAGGAAACTATTCAGACATATCAAAAGATGAAAGCATGGTTTTATTAAAGATATATCAAAGATTTAAGTAAAAAATAAAAGCCTCCTCATTAAACAATGGCCTAAAAACGTATATATAAAGGTTCTAAACCGACTACAATAGAAAAGTAAACATCTGGAACTTTCTTCGCGAAAAAGGAAATCTTCGATTTGGGCTTTTTCTTCATTAAGCACCCGTGTCGATCGACACCCATATGGTGTCGATCGACACCACACTCTCTGCCAAAATTCTTGTCTCGTGTAAAACTTGTGTCGATCGACATACTTGATCAGTGTCGATCGACTCTTGTACTTCTGTCCGATTTTGACTTGATCTTTTCAGCACTTTCCTCCTCGAAACTCCAAAATGCTCCAAAAGCTCCAGTAAACATCTTTTCTGTTCCAATCGCTCCAGATCCTGTAAAGACACTAAAACAATACCAAAAACACCAAAAGATACTAAAACAGGGACTTATATCATGGCTTAAACTGGGTAAAAACCATGATATATCAACTCCCCCAGACTTAGCTTTTTGCTTATCCCTAAGCAAAACAGTGTAATCACTCCTTTAGGAACCACATACCTTTGCAAAGCTAATCCGGTGATACTTCGATGTTTCCCTAGAAGCTTAGCAGTCCTCCAGATTGAACCCAAACCCCTTAGAGAAACTCAGACTTTCAGTCGCAGACCCCTTTAGTTTAATTAGGTGCTGTCTCATCGAGGGAATATCGATCGCTGGACCTTCTAGATTCTTTCACTTCCTTTAACACTTTCTTGCGTTTCACCCTCTCTCTTCCCTCTGAAACTGTATCCAATCATAGAGATGAAATGCCTTTTGCCTTTTTTTTTTTTTTTTTTTTAGCTTTGATGACCAAGATTATTGTGATGGCGGATACCTCAGCAGAGGGTCCTTTACCATCTGAGCTAGAGGCTTGCACTTTTACGCAGATTTTTTTTTATTTCCTTGGCATCTCTATGATTCACTAGATCAGCTCTCACTATTATTGTTTCTTGTGAGAAGACAGGGTCATGAGGCTTTTTCCTTTTGATCTAGCACAGTTGTATCCGTCATTGGAAAGAAGTTTCAAGAGTGGTCCTTCCTCCCTTTCAAGTGGTTGGAAGCTGAATCAAGCCTTTGCGATTACCAACGCCCTTGACAAGAGATTATAAGTTCATTAAGGGCGGGGTCTTTGACATCCTTTCTGGCGTTCTCCAGAAATCTGAACTCGTTCCGTCAAACCACTTCACTTCCAGTTACCCACCTCAGTAGAACCAGCCAACTTGCATCGGAAATGGTCCTTGAGTGCTGTTCAAAGCAAGTCTAAAGAAGAGGTTTTGACTCTAAAAAATTTTAAATTTGACTCAAAAATACCAAAATAAAACACATAGTTAGTAACTATCTCCCCCAGACTTAAACGACACTGTCCCCAGTGTTATTAAGCCTAAGGAAGGTGAATAAAATAGATAGGAAACCGAAACGAATGAAAAATCAAGTAAAAACTCGTACCTGGGGGCAGTGTCGATCGACACTACCATTTGTGTCGATCGACACTCATGGTTCTGTCGCGTTGAACGACTGATGTTCAAGCCGATGCTCCTATTGAATTTTTACTGGTGTCGAGCGATGCTCCTGGTGGTGTCGCTCGACACCAACGTCTGAAGTTCACTCTTACTTTTTTTCGAACGTTTGAATCCCTGAAAATCAAAACCAAAAACAAAAACCAAACGTAAAACTGTAAAATAACGTAAAATAAAAACGTAAATAAATGACTCACAAGTGGGTTGCCTCCCACTAAGCGCTTGTTTTAAGTCCGTTAGCTTGACTGTGTTGAGGAATCTAGACGTCTGGAGGATCTGCACTTTTCCATGGAATGACTCCAGGAAAGAGTTGCTGCGTCTTTCGGATCATCTCTTGAACAACCACCTCTCCTTTCTCTTTAAACGCTTGAGGAACGATGATGCGCATTTTGGCAAACGACTTGGAACTCCTCTTAGTCCTTATCTCCTCTCTTCTCTTTCCTGCGCTTTCATCAGAAAAACCAAGCTTTCGAGAAACTCGATGCTTGCGTAAGCGCGTAACAGGCTTTTCACAGTTTAAATTTTTGATGACAACAGTAGGTGAAGAATTAAGTGCAAGGGACTCATACCTTGGCTCCTCTTGAGGATTTGCAGGAGATGGTTCGATGGTGGTAGGGATATTCTTAGAAGGCTCCTGAATTAGCTCATCCTCTAATGACGTATCCACAGAAAAAGCTTGACCATCAATGGTGGATCTTCTCCTTGTAGCGTCCATGTCAAATTCCATGACAATATCACCAAGGTCAAGCTTGATCTTCCCTCTTCTGCAGTCAATGTTTGCTCCCGCAGTAGCCAAGAAAGATCTTCCCAGAATCAAAGGATCTTGAGGCTCTTCATCGTACTCCAAAACCACAAAATCCGCAGGAATCATGTATTCCTGAATCTTGATCAATACATCCTTTAGAACTCCTTTTAGGAATCTCCTAGATCGATCAGCTAAAAGAAGAGACATCCTTGTTGGCATGAAGTCCGTCATCCCAAGTCTGGTGGCAACAGAGAACAACATCAAATTAACTCCAGATCCTGAGTCACAGAGCGAATGAGGGAACTGTTCTTTGGAGATGGAACAATTAAGAACGAAGCTTCCCGGATCAGGCAGCTTGACTGGAATCCTGCTCTGGATCATTGCACTAACTTCTGCTAAGACCACCACATCCTTCTTCTTCTTCTTAGAGATCGGAACTGTGTTAAGCAGTACGGCTTGGAGATCTCTAGTCAGTAGCGCTCCTTCCTCTGGACTAATCCCATTAGCGACCAATCGCTTGATGTATCTTCGAATAGCAGGTGAGAGTTTAACTGCATCCACAAGAGGCATCTCTATAATGATTTTCTCAATCATCTTCTTGCAAATGTCTTCCTCAGCCTCTTGTTTACTCCTTCTAACTCTGGGGAATGGCAGCTTAGGCTTATAGACGGATTCCTTGATGATCGGAGATGTTTTCGGATGAACAGTCTCTGTCTGGGCAACGTGTTGATCGAAGCCATCCTGAGTGTCGATCGACACTCGCGTCTCTGGAAATTCTGAAGCGTGATTTTTTGAGAGTGTCGATCGACACTCATCGTCCCTGTCGATCGACGCTTGAGTTTGTAGAATTTCCGAATCAAACTTTTCTTCACGTGTCGATCGACACTCATTGTCAGTGTCGATCGACAGAGGCTCCACTGTTCCGAAAATCGCTTCGAATTCATCAAAATACCCCTCCTCTTCAGTTACAACGGCATTGCAAGTGTTCCTGGGGTTGGCATCAGTCTTTGCTGGAAGAAATCCTTCTTGCCTCTTGCTAGAACTAGCCGATTGAGCCACTTGGACGTCGAGCTTCTTGACATGAGCGCTCAGTGCTTCGAACTTCCCATTGAGATCCTGATAGACAGCATCGATCTTCTGGTTGATGTTCACTGTTAGCTTCTGCTGTCCCTCTAGAATCTGCTCAAACATATCTTCCATCTTGCTTTTCTGCTCAGGAGGCTTGTAAGATGAAACACCATAGTTTCTTTGATAAGATGATCCATAACCCTGCTGATTCCCATACTTCTGAAATCCGGTCTGATTGATGTAATTAACATCCTCATCTACAGTCTCAACCTCTTGCGCAAAGCTAAACGCCTTTTTCCCAGTTAGAAGACTATGCACAGAATCAAGCTTCTTCGTTACCTCTGCCAGCTGATTTCCACTGATGTCTTGCTTCTGCAAGCTCCTTTCGTAATCCAGGTTCTTGGCACTAGTGCTGTTGGCTATGTTCTCGATAAGCTGGATGGCAGTCCTTGGGGAATTGGTATTGAAATTCCCATTGCTCGCAGCATCAAGTGACAGTGAATATTGCAGCACAATCCCTCTATAGAAGATACCAAGTAGCTGCACCTCATTAAATCCATGGTGTGGACAGTCTCTCTGATAGCTCTTGAATCTGCACCATGCAGCCTTGAAAGCTTCATGATCCCCCTGCTTGAAAGACGCAATCTTCGCTCTTAGATCCTCAGTCCTCGCATCATCAAAGAAATTGCTCAGGAAAGCATTCTTTGTATCCATCCAATTAGTAAGCGAGCCCGGTGGAAGCGTCTTCAGCCAATACTTAGCTTCCCCATGTAGAGAGTATGGGAATAGCTTACAGAACAAGTAATCCTCTGAGACTCCATTAGCTTTGATAGCAGATGCCAAATCTTCGAATCGCTCTATATGGTCCATAGGATTCTCATGTGGAAGTCCGCAGAACGGGTCTTGAGCAACTTGAGAGAAATACGCAGGCTTAAGCTCGAAGTCATTGCGCTGGAAGGGAGGAGGTCGAATCGCGGCTCGGTTGGCATAGAACTGCTCCGGTCTGTTGACATCCGCCAGAGTACGATTCTGCACAGCATGTCGATCGACACCCTCCTGGTGTCGATCGACGCCAGGCTCTCTGCCGTGTCGAGCGATGCCGTTATGGTGTCGAAAGACACCTGCTTGTGGCTCGATCTGCAAGTTTTGTTCGTGTCGATCGACGTCCTCTCTGTGTCGATCGACACGAATCTGTTCCTCACGAGCCAACCTCGCTTCTTCTTCATCGCGAGCTCGTTGTTCTTCATCTTCGTCAATGATGATGTTCCCAGCTTCGTCCAGTCTATGTCCATCCTCATTGTATGGGTTTCCTTCTCTGTCGAAGAACCCACCGTCTCTCTGAAAGATCATCACCGGCGCAACCATCTTCTTAGCTTCTTTCGTAGCTTTTCTGTTGGTGCGTTCTAAACGAGCTAGATCCTCAAGTCCTAGTTCCAAAAGTTCTTTGTCCTTGCTGCTCCTGGTATTGCGATTTCGCATGTACCTGAAACGCAAAACAAAGAAAGAAAAACAAAAACAAAAACTAAAAACAAGAAATAAGAAGACCTAGACAAAATCCTAATAATAAAATCTAATGGCCTATTGACTCCCCGGCAACGGCGCCAAAATTTGATACGGTCAAATTTACCCTAGACCTAAACTCTCTCAAATTAAGAGATCAGTTGCAGTACTTAGGGTTATCGATCCACAGGAAGTCAAGGGAAACACAATAGATTTCAGGATTCAGATTAAGCTAGGCAAATAATATGAAAGCAAGTAAATCAAAGCAATTAAAACGAGTTGTAAATCAATTAGAGAAATAGCTAGGCACAGGGAAATCTCCAGTGAATCAAAATTGCAGACAAATCAGTTATTAGGAATATTAAAGCACAGTTCTTGAACATGAACACGAAAGTAAAACAAACCAGCTCTCGCTGCGAGTATTATCTATGAATAAATCCAAGAAAACCAAATTCCTTTGCGAATCCTATGAATCTAAACAAGCATTAATCTCAGGTTCAATTGTTCACAAAACCCTAAACCAAATCCCTTTGCAAATAGGAATTTTGCTCATCAAAGACTAGATCAGGAAATCAATCAAACTCTCGTTTCTATTAATTATCCTAAGATCATATTCAAGGTAGCTAATCAAGAATCAGCAATAACAGCAAGTCAAGATGAAGAACATTCTAAGCATATTATCCTAATAAACAGATCAGATCAGCAATTCATCAAACACTTTCGAATAATCCCTAAACCTAACAAAGGAAACTACTTAGACATATCAAAAGATGAAAGCATGGTTTTATTAAAGATATATCAAAGAGTTAAGTAAAAAATAAAAGCCTCCTCATTAAACAATGGCCTAAAAACGTATATATAAAGGTTCTAAACCGACTACAATAGAAAAGTAAACATCTGGAATTTTCTTCGCGAAAAAGGAAATCTTCGATTTGGGCTTTTTCTTCATTAAGCACCCGTGTCGATCGACACCCATATGGTGTCGATCGACACCACACTCTCTGCCAAAATTCTTGTCTCGTGTAAAACTTGTGTCGATCGACATACTTGATCAGTGTCGATCGACTCTTGTACTTCTGTCCGATTTTGACTTGATCTTTTCAGCACTTTCCTCCTCGAAACTCCAAAATGCTCCAAAAGCTCCAGTAAACATCTTTTCTGTTCCAATCGCTCCAGATCCTGTAAAGACACTAAAACAATACCAAAAACACCAAAAGATACTAAAACAGGGACTTATATCATGGCTTAAACTGGGTAAAAACCATGATATATCACGCTGTCGCCTCGACGTATCATCTTTGCCTTAAGTTTCCAACAAAAATCGGGATCAAAACAATCAGAGGGAGTCAGTCGGCGTCGCGGTCTTACTTCATGACCGCGCACAAACTAAGGAATCAGGCGGCAGTGCCCATTCCGAGCGAGCCGCGAAAAAAGCTCAAAACGGACAGCGAACCCGTCAAGGAAATCTCGGACGTTTTGTAGCAACTACAGATCGTGGATACCGCCAAAGAAGAAAGAGCGGGTCCAACATGCGAACCTGTCATATCGGTTTGCATTGACGACGAGTTCCCGGAGAAGTGTGTGGAGATTGGCGCAACGCTTGATGAAGCCGTCAGGCTCGAACTCGTCAAATTCCTTAAGAGGAATGTTAGCACTTTCGCATGGACCGCAGAGGATATGCCCGGTATCGACATCGACATCATCAGTCACGAGTTCAATGTCGATTCGACCTTCAAACCCATAAAACAGAAGCGAAGGCGACTCGGACCGGACAGAGCTCAAGCGGTGAACGACGAAGTTGAAAAACTCTTGCGGGCCGGTTCGATTGCTGAGGTCAGATATCCGGATTGGCTTGCTAATCCAGCCGTCGTGAAGAAGAAGAATGGCAAGTGGCGAGTCTGTGTGGATTTCACGGATTTAAACAAGGCATGCCCAAAAGACAGTTTCCCTCTTCCTCATATCGACCGCCTCGTCGAGTCGACATCTGGGAACAAGCTGTTATCATTTATGGATGCTTTCTCTGGCTACAATCAAATTTTTATGCACCCCGGCGATCGCGATAAAACATCTTTCATTACATATCGCGGGATCTATTGCTACAAGGTCATGGCATTCGGCCTTAAGAACGCTGGGGCTACTTATCAGCGATTGATGAACAGGATGTTCGAAGGCCTCCTCGGCAAGACAATGGAGGTCTACATTGCTATATGCTCGTCAAATCTCTCGAGGAAAAGAACCATGTCGGCCACCTCGCAAAATGCTTTGCGCTACTAAACAAGTATAACATGAAGCTCAATCCGGCGAAGTGTCGTTTCGGCGTGACATCAGGCGAGTTCCTTGGCTATATGGTAACTCGTCGCGGGATCAAGGCAAATCCGAAGCAAATCCATGCGCTAATCCAGAGGCCTCGCCTAAAACAAAAAGGGAAATACAACGATTGACCGGAAGAGTCGCAGCACTGAACAAATTTATCTTGCGCTCTACTGACAAATGCTTGCCTTTTTATGAAACGCTTAAGGATAAAAAGGGGCCAGCTCGACAGGCCTTCGAGTGGACAGGAAAATGCGAAGAAGCCTTCCAGAAATTGAAGCAATATCTCGCGACTCCACCCGTTTTGACCAAACCCATAACTGGCGAACCGCTCTACCTTTACATTGCGGTCTCCACCTTGGCAATCAGTGGAGTTCTAATTCGCGAAGACGGCACCGAGCAGAAGCCCGTTTTCTACGTCAGTAAATCTTTAACAGATGCGGAAACAAGATATCCCGTGACAGAGAAATTAGCACTCGCGGTCATTACGTCAGCTCGCAATCTCCGACCTTATTTCCAATCGCACTCGATCGTGATTCTCAGTACCTTTCCACTACGAGTTGTTCTCCATAGCCCAACTCAGTCTGGGCGACTCACCAAGTGGGCCATCGAATTAAGCGAATTCGATATCGAGTACCGAAGTAGGACACAATCAAAGCACAAGTGTTGGCCAATTTTTTAATCGAACTACCAGAGGCCGCGGTCTCGTCAGAAAGCGAAAATAAAGACTCATCCCAAATCTGGCAGTTGCATGTCGACGGCTTGTCGTCTAAACACGGATCGGGTGTAGGCATTCGACTATCATCACCAGCCGGAGAATCTCTGGAACAGTCATTCCGTCTTGGCTTCAGAGCATCGAACAATGAGGCATAATACGAGGCCTTACTCGCAGGTCTTCGATTGGATAAAGCTCTTAAGATGACAAGGATAGAAGCCTTTTGCGACTCGCTGCTCGTCGTGAATCAGTTCAACGACGAGTACGCAACAAAAGACGAGCGCATGGAGGCGAATTTCGAATTCTTTACCTTAACAAGAATTCCAAGGGCAGAGAACTCGCAAGCAGATGCCCTCGCTTCACTCGGCTAGTCGGCACAGCCCGACAATGATCTTCAAAAAATCGTCCAGGTTGAGTTCATCGAGAAACCAAGTATCGAACTCGCCAGGGAAGTCAACGTACTGACGAGATCTCGAGCCGCAAAGCGGAAGGTGGATCTTAACAATAGCTCGCCCACTTGCCCAGCGACAGACATGATGGATTGCGACCAAGCTGAAGATATTGTCGAACCGGTTCCGATGAATCTCGACCAGTCCGACGCAGCCGGAGCAGATGAAACAACAGATGTAATGGCAGAAAACAACAGGCTCGACCTGGGTAATACGATTTATAACCATGGTCTTCTCCCCGAACAGTTCGAAGAATTGCCAGAGGATGCTTACCCGAATAGCGAGGAGCCGCCACCAGCACACGAAATCGTCGATATTCCCGTTGACGACGAGACCGTAGTCTATGGTTGTGATACTAAGTGGATGGCTGGCATCGCGGATATCTTACAGACGGCGAGGTGCCGAAAGATAAATGGTCGGCTCGCAAGCAAAAGGCGCAGTCATCGCGTTTCATTCTGTTTCATACTGTCTGGACCACTCCTCGTCTGCGTCGAGGGTGAAACAGCTCGCAAAATAATGCATGAAGTTCATGGCGGATCCTGCGGAAACCATTCGGGAGGTCGCTCACTCACCATTCGAATTAAACGACATGGATATTTCTGGCCAACAATGATAAAAGACTGCGAGTTGTTCACGGCAAAATGTGAGAAATGTCAACGCCATGGTCCTTTCCTCCATCTACCTACGAAGTTTTTGAGTTCGGTCACCTCGCTTTATCCCTTCATGAGATGGGCAATGGACATCGTCGGATCGCTCCATCCATCTCAGCAGAAGCGATATCTGTTAGTCCTGACGGATTATTTTTGCAAGTGGATAGAGGCGGAAGCATTCGGATCGATCAAGGACAAGCATGTCGAAAACTTCGTCTGGAAGAATATCATTTGTCGACACGGCGTGCCCTACGAAATAGTAACTGACAACGGTTCGCAGTTCATCTCCAAGCAGTTTGAACTTTTCTGCGACAAGTGGAAGATCAGAGTCAGGAAGTCGACACCTCGCTGCCCACAAGGCAACGGTCAGGCGGAGGCGTCAAACAAAACAGTTATTCACGGGCTAAAGACTCGACTCGATGCTAAAAAGGGCCGTTGGGCAGATGAACTCAAAGGCGTTTTGTTGTCATATCGAACCACACCTCGTCGCGCTACGGGCGAGGTACCTTTCGTCCTCGTCTACGGAACAGAGTGTGTAATTCCTCTCGAGGTTCACTTCCCAGGAGTTCGCCGACTATTACTTCCCGAACAGGAAGGTCTCAATCATCTCCTCATGCTCGACGAGCTCGACCTAATCAACGAAATGCGCGACCAAGCTCTTATAAAAATGACCGAATATCAAATTACGGCGGCCAAATATTACAACTCTAAAGTGCGAGTTCGGCGTTTCCACGAAGGTGACCTTTTCCTTCGCGGAGTTTTTCAGAATACGGCCTAGATAAATGCCGGCAAGCTCGGCGCTCACTGCGAAGGGCCTTACCAGATCACAAAGGTGGTCCGTCCAGGCGTCTACGAAATCGCTAACATGAAGGGCGAGATGATCCCACATTCCTGGAATGCGTGACATCTAAAGAAATACTACTGCTAAAAAGTACTAAGTCGTTTGACTTGAACTACGGCGCGACTTGATCCCTTTACAGGGTACGGAGGCAGCTCGTTTTTGAACGAGTTCAGTTGCCCCCCTATTCGAAAAAAGCGGGGGGGGGGGGGGGGGGGGGGAGGGGAGTGGATCCGTATATCCATACTCCCAAACCCGGTGTAATAAACTAAAGTTGTTTCAACTCGATCAATTCGCAAACGACTTAACTGCCTTCACGCGACAGTTGTTACAACTCGATCAACTCGCTAAACGACTTAACTGTCTACACGCGACTCGATCAATTCGCAAATGACTTAAATGTCTACACGTGATAGTTGTTACAACTCGATCAGCTCGCTACATGACTTAACTATCTACACGCGACTCGATCAATTCGCAAACGACTTAAATGTCTACACGCGACAGTTGTTACAACTCGATTAGCTCGCAAAACGACTGTTGATGCAACTCGATCAGCTCGCCCAACGACTTAACTGTCTACACGCGACTCGATCAATTCGCAAACAACTCAAATGTCTACACGCGACAGTTGTTACAACTCCATCAGCTCGCTAAACGACTTAACTGTCTACACGCGACTCGATCAGTTCGCAAACGACTTAAATGTCTACACGCGACAGTTGTTACAAATCGATCAGCTCGCTAAACGACTTAACTGTCTACACGCGACTCGGTCAATTCGCAAACAACTCAAATGTCTACACGCGACAGTTGTTACAACTTAATCAGCTCGCTAAACGACTTAACTCTCTACACGCGACTCGATCAATTCGCAAACGACTTAAATGTCTACACGTGACAGTTGTTACAACTCGATAAGCTCGCTAAACGACTTAACTGTCTACACGCGACTCGATCAATTCGCAAACGACTTAAATGTCTACACGTGACAGTTGTTACAACTCGATAAGCTCGCTAAACGACTTAACTGTCTACACGCGACTCGATCAATTCGCAAACGACTTAAATGTCTACACGCGACAGTTGTTACAACTCATCAGCTTGCTAAATGACTTAACTGTCTACACGCGACTCGATCAATTCGCAAACGACTTAAATGTCTACACGCGAAAGTTGTTACAACTCGATCAGCTCGCTAAACAACTTAATTGTCTTCACGCGACTGTTGTTACAACTCGATCAGCTCGCTAAACGACTTAACTGTCTACACGCGACTCGATCAATTCGCAAACGACTCATATGTCTACATGCGACAGTTGTTACAACTCGATCAACTCGCTAAACGACTTAACTTTCTACACGCGACTCGATCAAATCGCAAACGACCGAAATGTCTACACGCGACTCGTCGTCATTACTGACCATAATAACGATCTAAAACACTTCATCGCGAAGTTTACCTACACATCCAAAGTGGATAAAGTGCACTATATAAATTTAGAGTTCATCACTGGAGCGGATGTATTCAGTGGAATACGACCGTAAACCAGGGTGTTCGTCTCGCAAAACCCAGTTATACTTAACACTGGTCGAACTTGGCAAATATAATCTGGTCAGAGATTATAATCGGGTAAGAGATTCTGTGGAATCCATCTATACTCCGAAATTTGCTTTAAGTAAACAAACTATAACAGGCCTAGCAGACGAGCTATAACAGGCCTCGCCAAACATGGCGAATTTTGCGGCGACACTATCAGTGTTTCGCTTCTAAGCGTCTTAAAACCGCACCGCCTCAAAGCGTCTTAAAACCGCATCGCCTTCTAAGCATCTTAAAACCGCATCGCCTCTAAGCCACTTTAAAACACCTTGCTAAGCAAGCCCGAAAAGGTCTCCCCAAAAATGGCGAATCTAAAAACGATAAAACATGTCGCAAGAAATCCAAAATTTTCATAAAATGTCACAAGTTGGATAAAGTCGTCCAGGTACCGAAACAAAAACAAGTCTTAAAACCTTAGCAAAACAAAAGGAAAACAAAAAATAACTACAAGGTGGATTAGGCGACCAGCTCGCCATCTTCGACACCTTTTTCCTCGGCGACCAGCTTGCCCTCTTCAACTCTTTCTTCGGCTAAAACAACCTTACTAGCCGAACTCGCGGCCTCGCCTGTCTTCGGATCCTGCTCTAAGGGAACCGGCTCGTGCTGAGGCTCAGTAACTACAGCTTGGTCGGGATCGACAGTCTTATCGGTCTCGCCCGACTCGCTGTCGCTCAGCTCCTCGCTCGCGCTTCGCAGCCGCATACCCAGAGAGCCGTCATTAGAGCCGGAAGCTACATTAATACCAACAGACTTAGCGCTAACTTCGACTCGCGGAGAAACAACGATATCCGCTACATTAATGGGGACGACGTAATTCATACCTAATATCTTCTTGAAGTCGACAACCATCGCATCGAAGATCTCGTCAGCTTTTTCGAGCGATGCCATATTCTCGACTAATAGAGCACGTTCGGCCTTAGGGTCAAAAGGTTCCTCAGTGCTCTCCATATCGTCAAGAAGTTGGAGGTTGGACTCTGCTTGCACGAGATGGACCATTTTCGTAATCGGCTTCTTCATCAGTTTACGAAACATCTCGTTAGCACGGTCCAATTTGGCTTGAACCTCAGCCGCCGCAGATCGCCTCGCAGACGAAGCTATCGCTTCGAGATCCTTCTCGCGGCTCACTTTCAGAGTAGATAATTCTCCTTCCAGCTTGGCATTTTTATGCTCGGCCTTCTTCTTCTCAAGACCAACTCTTTGAAGATGCATGCCCAAGTCGTCCGAGCTCTTCTTGTACGCGTCGCGCTCAGCAGCGAGTACGCCCATCTTATCCGCGAGCTCCTTCCTCTCGTTTTCTTCCTTCCTCCTGGCCATGTCGATAAAGGCTTGCCTAGACCTCGCCTCTTGGTCATATGCTATGACCATCCTGTTGCAATGGGCGAGGGCCTGCAAAGGGGACGAAATATGAGAAATAGAGCGAGGCGGATCATATGGAAAAAATAAGGATTTACCTTGGCCTGGCGAGACGCGAACTCCTTATAGAGCTTGCTCTTTACCAACATCTCCGGAATGGGAATGTTGTCGCTAGGGTAAGTAATCTTAGCCATTAAGGCAGCCGCGGCAGATGGGTCGTCGTAGAGCTCGACGGATTTTCCAGATCGTGGACCTGGAGGAATAGGCTGGCCTGGAGACATAGTCGGCAGTTCGCGACGAGCTTTCTTCTTATCGCCAACTTTACCCTTGCCCTTGTCAGCGGCAGAGTGTTTTCGTTTTCGAGTCAATTGTTGCTCGGACTCGACGGACACGTCCTCGATGGTAGTTGGCTGTAAAGGAATAACAGCGAACGTACCACTCGCACCTACGGTCTCCACCTCGTTATGCTTGGCAGTAGGAGTACTTTCTTTGTCGACGCTCCGCTCAGACGTCTCGACAATAGCAACAACGGCCTTCAGATCGACCGTATAATTAGCCTTCGCGGCTTTCTGCTTGACGATATCACGGAAAGTAGGCTTTGGCGGCATTATTTCGAGATCTTTGGACTCACTTTGATCAGGCTTGTCTTCCTTGTCGTTTAAAATAGTCACGAGCTCGAACAACTTTCCGATGATGGAAGTGGCGATTCCAAAGGCACTTCCGAGCCTTCAACTTGTTGAACATGTCGTCGATTCCGGCAACAGGAGTGAATAGCGGTCTGCTAACTGTGAAAACAAGTTAACAAAAAGTTAATATAAAACACAAGGGAGCAGTTTGCGCGATAAACATCAAGAAAGTCTACCAAGTGTTTCCCACTTCGCCACCACCAAGTGTTCTTCTTCAACAGACGCAGCCGATATCGGCACAAAGAAGAATCTCTTTCGCCAACTGTGGTCTTTGTTTGGAAAGTCATCTAAAATCTTGTACATAGGTCGACTCGCCAAGTTTTACAACCTCTTACCGCTCGGGTCGGCATGCTTGCAAAACTCGAGGAAATTATGAAGATGACGAACTCAGATGGGTTCGCCACATTCGGCAGCTCGAGTCAAAAGCCCGACCAGTTGACGAACTCCTCTGGTGTTGACCTGTGCAAACGCGATTTTATGAACCTGCATGTACCGCAGGATCAACGCTGGAATGGGGAATGTAAGGTAACAATCCCTAAACAAACATTCATAAGCGGTGAATGTGCCGATAGGCAGATCATCTTCTTGCTGCTCAGGAGTCGGCACAATCATCTCGACCGCGTCGGTTATTCCGCATTCTTGGCGAAGGATCGCCAGGGAATCTTCATCGCACCGCGAAGACCCAGGAGGTGGGCATTGTTTTCGCCTCGACTTCATCTTTTTCTTCTTGACCACCTCGGCCAATCAGGATACAATCTAGGCGTCCAATCTTGCTGCTTCTATGAGCGAGTTGTACTCCCAAGCACATTCTTCGATCTTTACTCGAGGAGGCGGCTCGGCAGGGCTAAGAGACTCGTTGCAGAGTTGTGGAATTTCCACGACTAGCCTCTGCTCATTAGTAGCAGAAGCCTCGCCAATTTGCGAAGGGCGTGAGGTCCCAACTCCCTCTTGGTAATCGGGTCGGGGAGATCGCATCAGTGAAGCAATCTCCCTCGTCTCGCGACATTAGCTTAAGACAGGGGAGGGATAGGAGAACAAGTCGGCAAGAGGAGAATGACCTCCAACACGATCCACTCGACTAAAAGGACTTGCCTCCTCGCGACCAGAGGTGCTCGTCTCCTCATGACCACGAAATCGGCCACAACTTGAACTCGCGTCAACAGTTGACTCGCTATTTTCCGAGTATACCCAGATCAACTTTTCCTCCTCGGCAAGCTTGGCAGACTTAATCGAATTTGTTGACGACATTATTTTTGGATCAAAAATTGGAGACTCAGTTTTCTTCTTAAGAACACGACGGCGGCGATGAAGAACACGGCGGCGACGAAGTGATGGGACGGCAAAAAACCCTATCAACACTTGAAAGAAAAACGAGAGAAAAGAGAGAAAGAGCAAACCTGTTTTCGGAGAAATGAGAATTATGGGAAGTATCTGAGAAGCATCGCTAATTATAAAGGCATTTTTTGCGATTCGAGTTTCGAGGTGGGCCTCATTTTAATTTGGGCCGAGAATCTAGGCTTAAGGTATCACAGTTTCATGGGGAACCAGACCGACTTGTGATGCCTCAACTTTGTATTAGCTCGAAAACGCGACCTCGCGAGCTGATCCTCTGATTTAGTTCGCGACTTCAGGATTTCACTTTCTCAAGACTTCGATTCTCAGCGATTACCATGACGTCGCAGTAGCGGTGGAGATGATCAAGTCGCACCCTCGAAACTTGTTCAAATCGATCTCTGCATCAAAATCATCTTCATCAGATCAGCTCGCGACCTCGCGACTTCGTCAGATCAACTCGCTACGTCGCACTCGATCAAGTCGCGACTTCATCAGGTCAACTCGCGACTTCATCTTCATTATATCAACTCGCGACTTCATCAGATCAACTCGTGACATCATCTTCATCAGATCAACTCGCGGCTTCGCTTCGTCAGATCGAATCGCGACTTCATCTTCGTCAAATCGACTCGCGACTTCATCTTCATAAGATCAACTCGCGACTTCATCAGATCGACTCGCGATTTCATCTCGCCACTTCTCAAATTCGAAGTCGACTCGCGGATAACTAGTATCGATCGGCTCGCCGAATTTGGGACTCGGCAAAAATGGCGACTTGAACGAATGTGACTTGTGCTCTTTTCCCCTTGGTCTGGTTTTTTCCCACCGGGTTTTCTAGACAAGGTTTTTACCGAGGCTTGTTCACACACTTAAATGTCTTTGTCTCGCCGCCTAGCATCGTATCGGCATTCGCCGAAGTTGGAAACAATCTCGTCATCTCGCCAAAACCGATTTGCGACTTCATTTCGCCATCTCGCGGCTAATATCTCGAATCACCTCGCGTCATCAACAACTCGCAGATCAGGGGCACGATCAGCTCGCAACTTCATCTACTGATCGTCTCGTCAACTCGCATCTTCAAAAGCAGCTCGCGTATTACGAGCTCGATCAGCTCGCGACTTCGTAGGATCGAAAGCGACTTGCTCATAACGTCACACTAGGTCAACTCGCCGAAATTGGGTTCAAATCATGTTATCCGGGCTCGGCAGCATCATCATCAACACGTAAACCGTCTAAACGGGAATCGATTCCTCACTCGGACACCCTTACTTCAACACTTTTATTTATAAAACTGTTGAACTGGGGGGCTAACTGTAGGGGTCAAATCTCCCTTAGAAGAATCGATAAGCCTAAAAAGATGTCGTATACGCCAAACCGGTCCAGCGGTCAAAGCCCAGAAGACAGATGCCCATTAACGGCCCATCACTGTTTGTCTGAACCAAATTGTATTTCTCTAGAAATAAGCATATACCCCCCTCATTTGAGGGGATCCGGTTTTCTGAGTTATAATAAGACAAAAACAGCTCTGATCTTGATAAATAAGAACAACTTCTAAAAACCCTAATTCTATCTAATTGACTCTAAGTGTTTGAAACCCTAAAGAAGCTCCTTTTCGTAGAATCTTCACAAATTCTATTGTGTGAAATTCCAGCTCGCACAAATTACGACGTTCCCTTATATGAAATTGAATCTAAGGAGTCGTATACTCGTATTCATAATTATCAAGTTAATGAACTTAAAGTCGCCGTCTCAAATCACAAACATCTCTTGTTTTTGTTCTTCTTACTCGGTGGAGGAACACATGCCATCAACTGCGGTGGTATGCATAAGTACCATAATGAACCGTCACTACAAGAAAAAAGCCGCAAATCCGACGGAAGTAATTCCGTCAGAAATTTTCCGAAGGTAATCCGACCGATTTCCGATAGACAAGAGGACCGTCGGAAATCGGTCGGATTATTGGACCATGTAACTAGCCGGTGCTGACGCCGGAGGAGATTCCGGTAAGCTGTCGGAAATCCGTCGGAAAATATAAACCGTTAATAGTTTCCGACAGATTTTCGACAGACACCCAACTAGCTGTCGGAAATCTGTCGGAAAAATAGCTGTTATATAGCCGTTATTATATCCGTTGGCTTTCCGACGCTTTTCCGACAGATTTCCGACGGTCAGCGTATTTATATATATGATTCCACACATCTTCATTCACTCACAAAACTCCAACCAAACATTTGTTAGAAAAAATTGTTAAGAGAGTGAGATGTCATCTTCTAGATATTATAGATCGTGGATGGATGAAGAGATGTATGATTCGGAGTCGAAGACATTAAATGAAAGTTATGCACGAGGTATATACGAGTTCATGGCGGTTGTCGGGAATCGAAAGGTGATAAAATGTCCATGTTTAAATTGTTGCAATTCGCGTAATGTTAATGTAGAAAAAGTTTGGCATCACTTGTATACCAATGGTTTTATGCCGGGATACAAAATTTGGTTTTTTCATTGAGAAATTAATAATGATGGTGCTAGTAGTAGCAGTGCACCATATGTTGCGGATAGCTTAGGCGAACATAGAACATATAACTTAGGTGAACATACAACGGATAGCTTTGGCGAACATAGAACGGAAGTAGATTTTGGTGTAGGTACCGCTGAGATGGTTCATGATGCGTTTAGAGAGAATTTGCCATCGATCGTAATAGGGGAGGATAGAGTAGAAGAACCAAATGAAGAATCTAAAAGATTTTTTTATATGTTAGACGCAGGGAAGCAGCCCTTATATCATGGGCGTCGAGACAGACATTCACCTTTATCAACTGCTAGTAGACTGATGACCATTAAGACAGACTTCAATTTGGCGGAAGACTGTGTTGATGCGATAGCAGATTTTGCGAAAGATATTTTGCCTGAAGATAATCAGGCACCTGCATCATACTACGAGATACAGAAACTTGTAGTTGGTCTTGGTATGCCGTATCAGGTGATAGATGTATGCATCGACAACTGTATGCTATATTGGAGAGAAGACGAAGACCGGAGAAGATGTAAATTTTGTCGTAAACCACGGTATCAGGAAACTGGTGGGAGAGTTCCAATTCCATATAAACGTATGTGGTACTTACCATTGACAGCGAGGTTACATAGGTTATCTCAATCTGCGCGAATGGCATAACAAATGAGATGGCATGCAGAGCATCGTCAAGATGGAGAGATTACACATCCTTCAGATGCAAAAGCATGGAAACATTTTCAAATGTTGTATCCGGATTTTGCATACGAGTCAAGAAATGTGTACCTCGGGTTAAGTACGGATGGTTTCAACCCATTTGGGAAGCATGGAAGGCAGTATTCTTTGTGGCCCGTAATCGTAACACCGTACAATTTGCCCCCTGGTATGTGCATGCGTCGAGAGTTTTTATTCCTCTCTGTTCTTATTCCCGGCCCTGAGCATCCGAAGAGATCACTTGATGTATTCCTCCAGCCATTGATTTATGAGTTACAAATGCTATGGAGTCACGGTGTCGAAGCGTTTGATGTTTCACGGAAGCAGAATTTTCTGATGCGTGCAGTCCTTATGTGGACTATTAGCGATTTCCCAGCATACGGTATGCTATCTGGATGGACTACTCATGGAAGATTATCGTGCCCGTTTTGCCAAGACAACACTGACGCTTTCCAATTAAGGAATGGAAGAAAGCCATGTTTGTTTGATTGCCATAGAAGGTTTCTACCGGACGGTCATCCCTATCGTCGGTCTAAAAGATTATTTAAGAAAAATAAACAAGTGTTTGATGCTCCAATTGATGAGATAGACGGTCGTACTATATTGGAGCAGTTGAGAGATTTTGGTGCTGAGAGGACTCCTGATTGTGGGGGCAATGGGCATGAACCGCTTTGTGGTGTAGGGGAAGCTCACAACTGGCACAAGAAGAGTATATTTTGGGATTTGCCGTATTGGAAGGATCATTTATTAAGGCACAACCTCGATGTGATGCATATTGAAAAGAACTTCTTTGACAACATCATGAATACGGTGTTAAACATCCTGGGAAAGACAAAAGACAATGTGAAGTCTAGGATGGATGTTTCAAAGATTTGCTACCGTGATTATCTTGATCGTCTTCCCGATGGTACATATCCTTTTCCTCCGTACCGATTGCAAATACAAAAGATAAGAGAATTTTTCCGGTGGATTAAAGACGAAGTTAAATTCACTGATGGATATGCAGCTAATCTGGGTAACTGCGTAGACTCGCGATACCTAAAGTTTTTTGGACTGAAGAGTCATGATTGTCATGTACTGATGCAGAGGCTTCTTCCATTTGCTTTTACCCATCTCCTTCCTCAAACTGTCCACGAATCTATTGCAGCAGTTGGTGCTTTCTTTAGGGATTTATGCACGAGGACACTTACAGTTGAGAGGATCCGCAATTTAGATGCCAATATACCAATGATCCTTTGCAATCTTGAGAAGATGTTTCCGCCGTCTTTTTTTGATGTTATGGAACATCTTCCCCTACACCTCCCCCGCGAAGCCAAACTAGGTGGTCCCGTTCAATTTCGTTGGATGTATCCTTTCGAGCGGTACATGTTCCATCTAAAGAAGAAGGTCAAAAATTTGGCTCGAGTTGAAGGTTCTATTGTCGCACAGAGTATCAATGAAGAATCATCACATTTTGCGGAATATTACTTTCCGCGGGAAGTTCGTACGAAGAGTAGACGTCTTGCTCGTCATGATGATAGAGGTGAGAGAGTCACGTATGCCGCGCTGGTCCTTGAGTTGTTTTCGCAAGTTGGCCGAGTGATTGGGAGAGGGAAGAGACGCTTCCTATCACAAGATGAGTGGAGTCACTTACATATGTATATCCTAACGAATTGTAAGGAGATGGCGGAGTACGAAAGGTAAAAACAAAACTTATTTAAATACTTCTTGTTTTTAATACCTAAGTAATATATAGGTTTCATATTTTATATATTTTTGTTTGCTTTCAGGATTTACATTGCATCAATACGTCGCTATTATCCGGAAATGACAGAAGACGAACTTGGAGAATCTAAGGAAGCCGAGTTTCCAAATTGGCTGCAATATTACGTAAGTTTTAAAAAACGCTTATATATCTTAAAATTAGTGAATTAATTATTACTTAATTAAATGTTTGTTTATTAATTTGTCTAAATTATTATCTCAGGTTTCTGAAGGAATGAAGAATGGAGAAAGGTTTCGGACATGGTTACAAGAGATAGTTTTTGGCCCAAGCTTCGAAGCAACTTCATTCGTTCGGTATTGCACTAGGGGATTTGCATTTAGGATTCATGAAGAAAGGCCGAGGGCAACTGCAGATTACGGTATTTCAGCTACAAGTGGTGATGTAGTCTACTACGGGATTCTCAAAGAAATATTGCAAGTGCGCTATCAAGAAATGTTGGGCAGGAGGTGCATTGTTTTCTTGTGTGAGTGGTATGATCCGTCATATCCAGAAGGTGTTCAGGTGAGCCAATTTGGCGTCACTTCAGTAAATTCTTCTGGGAGACTGCAAATGTATGACCCATTCATCCTAGCATCACAGGCAGACCAGGTTTTATTTTAAAATTTTATAATACGTGCGTTATAGATAAATAATGATATTGTAATTGCCTAAACTAAATATGTTTGTTTCAGGTATGCTACATTTTTTACCCTAGGGTAACACATCGAGGAGATCCTTGGATTACAGTGACTCCAATTAATCCAAGAGGGAGACTATATGGAGTTGCTGAGCAAGATTCTATGCAACCAACTAGAATTACTCTGATGGCTCCAGTTGATCATTCTTCAGCGGTGGACCTTTTTGGTGATTTCACTGAATTTGGTGATAATATCGTACATTCAGAATCAGAAGAAGAAGTTGGAGAATTTGATGAAGACGAAGACACAATTCCTTCGGAAGGATCAGACTCAGACTCAGATTAGTTACATTATATGTTTGTATCTGTTAACATAAACAAGAATTTCAGATAATTTATATTTTTCTATTTTTTTTTTTTACAAAATGATTTTCCGTCGGAAGTCTGTCGGAAATATATATACATTTCCGACAGATTTCCGACAGAAACGGATATTTATATAATCTTCTTATAAAAAAATTCATCTGCATATATCTTGCCAAAACCTGTGTCGATCGACGGTATAGGGTTGTCGATTGACACTGGCTCTTCTGTTTTTTTTTGTTTTTTTCAAGCATCCGTCGCAAATCTGTCGGAAATATATCTATATTTCCGACATATTTCCGACGCAATATTCATATCATGCTAATCTTAAAAGACGACACGTGTTAACCTTACATCTGTCGGAAATCAGTCGGAAATATATCTATTTTTTCGACAGTGTTCCGACAGATTTAGGGTTTTGAGGTCAAATTCCTGAATTTCGAGAAGACAAAGTCTCGGCATACAATTCTGACAACAAAAGTGAAAGATAAGTGAGTAAATAACCTTCTCGATGTTTTACAGAACATGATTTGCGATTTTGTCATGTTTCAACCAAAAGCGTTTCATACAGTTACATATACAAAAAATAGATGTTTACGGAAAATACTAAATGTTTAGAATTTGAAAGTATCAATGACCATTATCAAGTATTTTATCATCCAAATATTGCTCCAACAATGCTATTAACTTGTAACTATGAAAACGAATCATTAACAAGCTTAAATCTCCAAATCCGTCGGAAATCTGTCGGAATTCATTTTTCCGACAGATTTCCGACGGATTTGGGGATTTGAGGTAAAAATAAGTACAAAATGCTAACAATTTTTCCAAAAAAGCATTTTGTTTAAAAATGCTAACAATGCAAAATATTGTTTAAAAATATACAATTTTTTTCCAAAATGCTAATTCATTAATTTACAAAACCAACATTTCTTAAATTTCTTAAATTTAATAAACATTTCTTAAATTTCTTCACTTCCTTAACCCTAAAACAACCAAAAAAAACATTTCTTAAATTTCTCATACCCTAAAACCACAAATCTGTCGAAAATCTGTCAGAAAATTGTATATTTTTCCGACAGATTTCCGACGTATGTGCCAATTTTTACCCGCGAAATGAAAATAAATACTGCGAAATGAAAATTAATTTCCGACTGATTTCCGACAGGTCGTAATCCGTCGGAAATTCTTATTTATTTACAGATCGTTCTCCACGAAGAACACAATTCACCGACTTCAAATCGGAAAAATCGCCGCCGCCGCGCCTTGGAGACTCCGATTCGCCGGTCTTCTTCGCCATAATCGCTCCCGACCGCACATCTCTTCCTCCGATCATCTCCCCCACCGACCGTCGCCGTACGTAGCCTCCTCCGCCTCTTCATCTTCTCCTCCTCGCCGGAATTCTTCGCCGGAATTCGCCGCCGCCGCCGCGTCCTCCTCTTCGACAGATTACAATGGCGGATCTTCCTTCTCATTTGTAAGTTTCCTCAAATTAGTTTTTTGGAATTTGTTTGAATTAGTTTGTGAATTTGTAGGTTAGGGAGATTTGTTTGTGAATTACTTTGAGAATTAGTTTGTGAATTTGTTTGTGAATTAGTTTGTGAATTAATTTGTTGAATTTGTGAATTAGTTTGTGAATTTAGGGAAATTCGTTTGTGAATTAGTTTGTGAATTTAGGGAAATTTAAGAAATGTTTGTGAATTAGGATTTCAAAATTGTTAGCATTTTTAAACAAAATTGGTTAGTTTGGAAAAATATGTTAGCATTTTATACTAATTTTTAAACAATTTTAAGGATTAATTTTAAATTTTAGAATTTTGGCAATTTAAAGAAATGTTTTTTTAAACCATTATATTTTTATAATTATATATTTAACCAATTTCGAAATTTTTATAATTATTATAATTATAAATTTTATAAGTTTTATAATTATTATAATTATAATTCTTAGGGAAAATATAATTTGGCTATATTTTTAAAAAATTGTTAGCATTTTTAACTAATTTTTAAACAATTTTAAGTATTAATTTAGAATTAGAAAATTTTAAATTATGTAACAATTACTTAAGAATTTTAGAATTTCTTAATAATTTTACCATTATTTGAAAAAAATAGATTTTTCATATATTTAAAATATATTTTCATATAAATATATTTTTATTATAATTATAATTCTTAGGGAAAATATAATTTGGCTATATTTTTAAAAAATTGTTAGCATTTTTAACTAATTTTTAAACAATTTTAAGTATTAATTTAGAATTAGAAAATTTTAAATTATGTAACAATTACTTAAGAATTTTAGAATTTCTTAATAATTTTACCATTATTTGAAAAAAATAGATTTTTCATATATTTAAAATATATTTTCATATAAATGTAGGGATTACGGTGGTTTCGCTCTGGTCAGGAGGGAATTCGACTCTTATGCAGGACTGCACTACTCGAAGAAGCTGTTCGAGTGGAAGGATAAGTGGCTACACAAAGGAGATGAAAGAGAAGACGGAGTTGTGGAACGGGTTCATCGCATATTGGCAACTAGAGGCTACCAAGGAAAGCTCTACATATCACTCTAGCAACCGGAACAGCACGCGCAAGGGCAAGGGTTTAACCACCCACAACCTTGGAGCTACCAGCAAGAAGACAAAGGCTAGGGATATGGTAAGGTTTTTATGTACGTCTTGATTTTTATTAATTTTTTTTTTAGTTTTATACATTTATATTATCAAATAAATATCTAACAACTGCAGGCTAAGGAGTTGGGTCGGGAACCCAACAAGTTGGAACTTCTGCTAGCAACACACACCGACAAGAATGGTGTCGTCCAGGATCAGGTAGCTAAGGAGATTCAGGAGAGCGTCCGAAAAATGGAAGACGAGTACATTTTGTCTCAGCCATCCACCGAAGGAACCCCTCCCCTCACCCAAGCCCCGGACGACATCATCAACCAATTCGTCTTAAAGGTATGTAAAATTTAAAATAGTTTTCAAGTCTTTTTCATTTACAATTTAATTTGTTCCGCAGGTTGCTCCGCAGAGCAAAGAGCGGATTTATGGTCTTCCCGACGATGCAGGATCATCGGGGTCTTCTTGTTACTGCAGCGAGACATCCGACCTGAGAGCCCAGATGCAGCAAAAGGACGTCGAAATTGAAGGTTTGAAGACAACGGTCCAACAGATACGAGATGCACAAGCCGCCCTAGAAGCCGAGCGGGACAAGGAGAGAGCCGAGCGGGACAAGGAGAGGGAGATGATGCAACGGATGATGGAGTACTTGGGGCGCAACCCGGATTTTCCGGGGCCCACCATTTAGATTTTTATTTTCAACGTTTTTGTAAAACAATATTACTTTTTATTTCTACTTTTAATTTTATTTTAATTTCTACTTTTAATTTTATTTTAATTTAAATAATTCAAATTTAAAATTTAAAATTTATATTAAATTAATTATTATTTAATTTATTATCATTTTTAATAATTTCTACGAATACGTCGGAAATCCGTCGGAAAGCTGTCGGAAATAAATACGTCGGACATCTGTCGGAAATAAATACGTCGGAAGTCTGTCAGAAACAAAACCGACGGATTTTCGACAACAATATTTCCGACGGAATTCCGACTTGTTGCCGGACTCCGGCAAGCTGTCGGAATTCCGTCGGAAATACAGCCGTCGGAAATCCGTCTGAAATTTGTGACGGATTTCCGACAGACTTACCATTTCCGACAAGATAGAAACGATGGACATTTCCGTCGGAAATCTGTCGGAAAACGCATATTCCGACAGACTTCCGACAGATATTTCCGTCGGTTTCTCTCTGTTTTCTTGTAGTGCGTGTATTCTTGTGACGAGATTTGTGATCAAATATTGCTGGTTAATTGTCTCTAATTTGGTACTCGACAAGATTCGTGTTATTTTATGTCTCAAACCACCCTTGGAAACGAAAGAACATGAGATCGTCGATCTCTATTTTCAGAAGTTGGATGAGTCGAAGTCGGTCGATGTCGTCAAGACACAACAACTAATATGAGCTTTGATGGATCTTGTTGGGCTCCACGTGAAAATTGGGGCCTGTAAATACTTTAATATATTTATATATATATATATATATATATATATATATATATATATATATATATCGATTCAATATTCTCTATACCAATCGGATAACTTAAGATCAGGTCTATTTCTCAACACCTCTTTCAAAAGACCAAATAACACATCCGTAGCTAGAGTTCTTTCGTGAGCTTCATCGAGAATAATCACTTTGTATCTCTCTAGTAGCGGATCCGCCATTGCTTCTCTCAACAACATACCATCCGTCAAGTACCTGATCGCAGTGAATAACAAAAAAAATGTTTTCTTCTTTAAGTGGTAAAAATAAGATTTAGTTATTCCCAATTTCTAGCTTTTGGGTTATGTTTCTTTAGTTCTCATCTTAATCAAGGTGAGTATATATATATATATAAGCAAGCTTGAATTGTAGTATTTAAATTACTTAACGTAATAGACTTGGTATTATATTATTCCTTCTGTGAGAAAGATATTTGACTACCCAATATGGTAATATATCTTTTTTTCGTTATTAGGAAAAAAAATTCACGTTATAAAAATGGTAATAAATATGCACCGCCACGCACGCAATCTATTTTCTTAATTGTATAAGAAATTCTACAAGGAGTATATACAAAAAAGAGAGGCTACAGAATTCGTCCACACCGAAGCTAAGCTGCCTTGTTGCAAATTATGGTAGATTATTTTTTGAGATAACTCTTCTTATGATTATCATTCTTATTTTTCTTTTTATAACCACGGGGTGATCCAGGTTATTAGTTGGTCGTAGCATAGGTTCTCTCGACGAAATATGAAGGAGGTTTTTTCGAGGATGATGAAGTATATCTTGAAGAAGAATTAAAAAGATCACGGAGATTCTTCTGATTTTCTGACTACCATATCATTCTTGGCGACCTCCTTTGTCTTAATGGTTGAAAACGCGCAAAGAATTACAACCTTCCCTTATATGAAATTGAATCTTGGGAGTCGTATTCATGATTATCAAGCTAATGAGTTTAAAGTCGCTGCATCAAATCACAAAAATCTCTTGTTTTTGTTCTTCTTCATATGTGGAGTAGCACATGCCATCAACCTCGTTCCGCCTAAGTATCATAATGAACCGTGTCTACTTGTGACAAGGGTTTTGATCAAATATTGCTGGGCCATGGTCTCTCATGTGGTACTCTACAAGATTCGTGCTATTTTATGTCTCAAACCACCCTTGGAACTGAAAGCAGTTGGGATCGTTGAAGATGTCATCAAGACACAACAGCTCATATGAGCTCTGATGGATCTTGTAGGGGTTGAGTTCAACCATGTTCTTCTACTATCTAATAACTATTTATTTATTTTAAAGATAATTTGAGAATACTCATGTGTTCAAAGGTTTAACTACGATGATTTCAATAAAAAAGGGTGTACGGTGAACCATCTAATTTTTGTTTACTTTGGTTTGCTTATAGTATGCGTCTTTAAATTTATGTCTTTTTAAACTTTCGATCAATGTTTAATTTGTTCTACTTTAGTTTTTATATATAGTTAGGTAAAACAATCTGTTTGATTTAGTTTATTCAAATATTTTGTTCTCTCCTCCAACAAATATTTTGTTTCTGAGCACATAACACATCAAAATAAACAGAGGAACAATGTCTTACACAACAAGATCTCTATTCCAACCAATATCATCTTCAAGGGTATTGGCACAGAAGGAAATACTTTTGTCTAATGCCTGCTGAGTTCATCTGATTAAAACCACCAAGGGTTTCCCAAACTCAAAACTCAAAATTTGTACTATCTTGTTTTATATAGTTTGAAATTTGAAGGTTGTCGATTGTCGATCGAGTCCGCCCATTAAGATTTTGGCTGTCGATTCGGTTTGAGTATCACCTGAAATATCCAAAATTAAATCAAAATTCTGATATTTACCGGATCCGAAATTGGATATTGTTAACAAAACCAAGCCGAATTATCATAAAATAAAAATGAAATATTTCAGTTCCCATAAATTATAAGCTAACCAAACTGACTTTATTTGGTTCCAATTCGATAACTTTTTCGCATACCCGAATACCCGAACTTATGCGGCCCGAATGCCCATGCAGGGCCGTGTAACTTCAATAAGAACGTCACGAGAAGCAAAGGGGCGACATGTCTAATTACTCCAAAATCTTACCAAATATTATACTTTGCGGCCTATAAGATTTAGGTAGTTAGTAACAAGAACGTCCATGTAGACGACGGTTGAATCTTGAAACGCAAGTCAACATAAACAAAATACTGAACAACATAACGAAAGAAAGTAAGAAACAAAGGTTCATACGTACCTAAAAAAAAGTAAGTAAAATAAAGGAAGACAAAAACACAAAGTGACATTAGAGATTCATAAACTTAAAATCCAAACCCATCCAACAGAATGTTTCCGATGGCGAAAGCCAAGTACGCATTGGAAGCGGCCATCTTAATCTGATTCTTGTTGAGAACAGATTTTTCCCAGTCTTCAAAGACGGCGCTTGTTGGTCGCTGATTCGTAACAATAGTACCAAACAGTTCTTTCTCATCAGCCGTTTTGTTAGCCAAGTTCCACGTGGCCGGTCCGACATCACGTGCATTCTTACACGTCAAACCAAACTCGCTCTCGAGCTTCATTAGAGTCTTGTGTATACCAATCCCCACAAAAGAGTAATCAGGTAGGTTGAGAAAATTGAAAAGAGAAACAGGAAGAACACTGTCATCTTCATCTTCATCTTCATCATCATCATCATCATTGAGAAGTTGTACTATTAGACAATGATCTCCATCGCAGAGCTGAAGCAAGACGGTTTTGTTTTGCTTTCTTGCCTTTTGCGACCTCTCTATGTCAAGACCGATGATCTTCTTCTTGTTGTTGGTGTTGGACAAGAATGTCTTCACAAGACGGTCGATATCGCGTTCTTTTTTAGTTACAGTCGTTTTGATGCTATCCATTCCAAATTTCACAATCGACGAAGACATTTCTTGAATAAGTGATGGATCAAAGTAGAGAAGATACGAGTCTTTATATAGACCGTAAAAGGGAATTACAAAAGTCGCAACCTTTAGAGAGGAAAATGAAGAGTTGAAACGAAAAGTCTCGACCTTTAAGATTAACGAGGCAAATTAATACATCAAACAAAGTTCTTCCCACCAACTTCTGCATTGGTAATGGGAACTGCGAGAGTCAAAACTTGGTAGAGTCCTAACTTGAATGCTTGTATGAATGAGGCCTTTTGGATTTACGAAGCATTAATGTCACCATAACAGAGCAACTTAGAAATGATCAAACAAGAGGAAAGCTAATAACTTTGAAATTATAAAGACTGAACCAAAAGAGAACCAATATCCCCAATTTAAACCGATCTTAAAGAAAGTATCTATGTTTAAAGGCTCAACTATTGAATACAGTGTAATGGTTGTATCACTACTCTTAAGCTAGAAAATGTTTAGAATGTAAAAAGACAAACCCAAAGGGAAGAGCAGTTACAGGTGCTTGTTGCACGGACAAGGACAACATTCAACATAACACTAGGGAAGATTGAACCTTGGTTGCGGATTGCACGGCCTAATAAGAATTCAGATTACCTACCAAAGATCTGTAGGTGATATTTGGACTTGTTCGTCGTAACCCGGATTCAGCAGACCCTGAAAATTGTGTAAACCTTTTTAGGCCAGAGTGGAGAGATCCAAGAAACTCTTAAGAACAGGAGATTACTAACTTTAGTCTTCTGACTGGGAAGAAACAACTTACCAAACAAGATCCGGCTACAATGGTCTAGTAACGATTGTAGGCTTTCCCATAGTCCTCGCGTCTCTGGCGCTGGAACCCTGTACCATAGTTATTGTCCTGATGCCTTGACGAATAGTTTTTAACATGGTTTGGATATCTGCCTTCAGAATCCATTGGCACATTGTTTCCACCATAAGGAGGAGGAGGAGGATTGGCAGAGTAACCATCATCAAACTCAGTATAAGGAAACTGTCTATAGTTACTACCATAACTCAGACCAGAGATTTGCTGCCTTGATTGCTGCTGTTGACGTCTCTGAACATCGACTTGAAGAAAATCTTCCCATTGCTTAGCATTCATACCCCTTAACCCCGCCAGTTTCTTCATGTAACTCTCTCTCAGTTCCCGTATTGTCTATAAACTTGCACAAATCCAAGTCAGAAGCTGAAGTTGCATTTCACAAGGGTTCTACGAAGAGCGCATTAGTCACTGGATTCTCTTACCTCACGATGTTTGTTGTTCTCCTCGTCTTCTTCCTTATCGCGTTTCTTTTCAAGCTCCATTGCTTCCCTTGTATATTCCAATTCTAGTTCTTCTAAAGTCTGCGGGAACGCAGGAGGGCGTTCAAACAGATGATGACTCACCTGAATGTCGCTGGAACCGCCCATTCTCTCTTGTTCCCATCTTTCAGACCTATAACCACTTACCTCAGACTTTTGCCTATCGTACGGTTTATCCCATCCACTATAACGTGGTCTCCCTGGTGATTTCGAATGTGTAGAACGACTCCGAGCTCTTTCACTACCATAAGCTTCATAAAATCAATAATAATATTGTTAACTACTTGATCAACAAGGCGCATCATCTCATCTTCAATCAGATAAACGCAGACTCCGAACAAAAATTCAGTAAATCATTTATTTACTTCAGTAATGTACATAATACTTGAACATAAGGACTTACCTTTTGCTGCAAAATAAAGATAGAGAAAAGACTAAAATAGACAATTACCAGCTCTCTAAGGTTCCCTATCCTGTCCCTACCTTGTGGAGATCCTCGGGGAGCATTTCGCTGATGATTCTCACGAACACGATTATCAACAAACTTATCTTGTCTTCCAGGGCGTTCCAAGAAACTTGATGAACCATGTGATGATGGAGGGTGTTGTCTTAGAGGTTCAGAGTTTCGAGCACGTAATGGAGGACCAGCAGAAGTTCGTCTAGGTGACCTAGACCTACTCCTGTGAGGTGCAGACAAATTTTTCACCTCGCCATCGTCTTTAACCTTGTGAACAGCATCAACACCTTTCCTTAAGATTAACCTATCCTTGCCACTAACAATTATGAACTTCTCATCCATTTTAATCTTGCAACCGGTCTCCGCTTCAATCTTTTCCATAACTTTCTCAGTAAACAAAACTCTAACATTCTTGTCCCTCGCCGGTACTCTTTCAAGAAACTCTTGAGACTTTCTGTTTGCACCAAGTGTCGATGGACATCCCTAAAACATCGAACAAAACAATCAGAACCACGCAGAAACGACGCATAACCTTACAACGGAGTTAGTCGAGGATAACCTGAGTAAAGTGACCAGACTCGCCGCATATTTTACAAATCATTTCTTCTTCTTTTCGTTTCTTCCAATTCCTCTCAGTAGCTTTGGACTTAGCTTCCCAAACTTTAGCTTCTCGGCTAGTGAAATCGGTTGGTACGGAATTCGGATCAGGTAATAGCTCTTCTTCATCACATCTTTCTTCAGAACGTTTGATAGGTTTATCTTTCTCTTGGACATTGTTGGTAACAACAGTACTACTTGGAGGACCAGTATACTCCTTGTAGATTTCACTAAAGTCATCATCAAGTTCTGGGTCTGATCTATTACTCTCCATCTGCAACAACAAAAAACCACAACTTTCAATTTCAAATTCCAAAACAGAGTCTCAAAGACAAAGATTCACATCCTGAAGAATTAAAGTAATCAACTTGAAATCTCTACCAAAAATACAAATTACAAAAATTGTGAATTTAGAGGAACGAATACACTTTTTTCCATTACTCGATACTGATTAAACCAATAAAGTAGCAATTTTCCTGGGAAAAAACACAAACTTGCTGGAAAATTCGAATCACCCTATAACCAAATTCGCCGATTGTGAAGATGTACAATAGCTCAATGCGAACAATAAGAAGAAGAAGGAGAGAGATTTAGAAATTAAAGAGTTAGGGTTTATCTTACCTTGCGAAGTGTGAATCAATGGCGATTTGAATTTCTCAAAAACGAAGACGACGCGGACAGAGACAATTAGCTAGGGTTCTTCTGTATCTGTTAGAAATGAAATCGACAATTCCCAAAATAATCCAAAATTTTAATTTATCGTTTTGGACCTTTGATTTATGATAATAACATATACGCCCTTAAAGCAAACGTCGTCGTTTCTCTCTAATACTATCAAGTGATTCAGATTATACGTCGTCGTTTAATGTTCACGCTATAAGTCTAAACGCTGCGTTTTAGGTGTTCATATAAAATCTTGTTCGTGCACCGAAATCTTTGTTAATATTCGATCTACATTTCTGACTCGAATCTTCTTCCATCTTCAAAGACGACCATGCATACACATACTGACATTGTAGCACGTTTGAAACATAAATGATCTTTTCGACACCAGAATCTCATACCGCGACAATGTTCGACGTACAATGTTCTACAATTTTTTTTTTAGTGTGAAGATCCAAAGCTATACTAACTCTATACGTGTTTTATGATGAAGACATGAAATAAGGTCGTGTCAACTAAAATAAAACCATCCATTTGTATAGACTGATGTTTTGTTCATTGCACATTTCATTTTTGGGAACAAAGAAAACACCAATGTGGCTTTAATATTGCCAGAATGTTATATAATCCCTACATAATCGATTCCAACATTGCTTGAATATTTAAGAATATCAAAATAAATACTATAATTATTTTGTAATATTAACAAGGGTTTGCATAATCACGGATTCAACTATTCGGCACGCAAATTATTAGCTTAATAAATATATAAGATTATGAAAGTAACATTTAGGCGATAATAAAACAGACATAATCATTAATTATACTCCTCTAGAAATTGGTCTTGGCTTGGGTATGATTCATATATTGCCTCCCGCTATGTTTTCATCACCAACATTTTTGGGTCCAAAAAAGATTGCTTCCTATGGCACAAAGACAATAATAATAAGCACAACCACACACATGTAAGAATCAAACCATTTCATATATATGTAGAATTAAATTTATTAACGTCCAACGAATAAGCTTTTAGATATATGAGGATGCTTACGAATCGATACAACGCTTGGTCACACAAATCTCTTTCATGATCATCTTGCAATTTCTTGGAAAGCAAGTTAACCAAATTGTCACCATTTGTTTTTTCACAAACCCGTTTAAGCTCTTTATCTTGATGGCATATAGAACTCATGCATCTTCTGATTTCTCCTCTATAAAAAACAATCGTCGAAGGTCCCATATTCACAGGTTTAGGCAACATCTGCATCGACACAATTAACCTAACAGCTTCTGTCCTTTCTTGTCTGATTTTTGCTGAAGAAATCTTTGGCATAAAGAAATTTAGTCTATCTATTAGTTTGGTTAGTGCTATAGCTATTTGAGATTGAAGTTTCAAATCTCCTTCGATGAGTAGTCTTCGACGACACTCTTCATACCAATGATATGTTTGAACATTTTGATTGTAATCATTAGGGAAAGGTAAATCTCCAATGCTTCGTTTAATAACAGATAATCCATCTTCGATATCTGAAATCGATGATGAATATTCACCAATCATTCGTAGCGCGAAACCTATGTCCTCCTTAATGATCTCATGATGGATTTGACAGTTGAAAGATGCAATGATGTTTTGATAACATTCACTCTTAGCTCTTGATCTGACTGGAATTCTTTCAAGGCTAACTTCGAATAGTTTTCAATGAAAATCTTGTTGAAGATTTCATTGATTTTTTCGGGATTGGGTCCGAGACTAAGACAACTAGAGAAATTTGTGTTCTCTAATGGAGGGAGACAAGGAGGAACAGAGCATGACATTTTACAAAATTTGCCACTTGATTTTTTAAACAATTTATCTCTTCAAAATTCTTCAACCTCTCTCTATATTTTATAGGTTCAAGTAAGAAAAAAAAAATGCTTGAGAAGCAAAGAAGGACAATAATAAAACAATGAATAAAAATAAAGACAATAATAATTACAATTTTGAAAAGGTAAAACAAATATGATTGATCACTATCTTCTTCTGAAAATAGGTAAAGAATCAAAGGACACTAATAAAATAATTAAGCAGAATATCAATTTTTCATTAAAATATAATCAGAACGAGAAACAAATCATATATAGATATACCAAAAATGAACCAATTTTTTTAAAAGCAAAGCAACATATATTTTTTTTTTTACTTGGTCAAAACATTGTTACATTCCCTTTAGCTTTTTCAAATACCATTGTCACTTACTTACAAGGAACCTCAAGATGCAAATCCACATTTTGGGTAAATATATGCATAGATTAATAAAAAATATATAATAAATATTCGCAAATATCATTTTTAAAAAATCATAAAAGAAGAAACCTTTAATCATCTTATATTATATAAAACGGAAAGAACGAACATACACAACATACAAACCGACAAGGAAAATAAAATACGTATGCATACGAATAGAAACATGTCATGTTATAGATTTTATCGAGGATGTATCCTATCTATAGAGATAATACTATAGTTCACACTTCACATCCAGTTAAATCCATAGGTTCAATGTTTTTAATATTTTCTTGTTTTCGGACCATTTTTTCATAGGATTACCAATTTCGTTTCATTTTGTAATCCTACACTTTCATTTTCATTGATGATATATTTATAATTTAGAAAAAAAAAGAGAGCATAATTGTACTTTGAATTTAGTTAAGTGATGATACATCACGGTCGACATCGGTTGTTTTTTGTAAAGAGAATTCGTAATTTAATAGATTAGAAAAAATTTGTTCTTTAATTTGGTCTAAAAATATAAAAAATTTACGATACAACACGATCTCCAATATGAATTGAAGAAGAATGATAGTACTTGTTTATAATAAATGTCAAGAAAACATCGATCAAACCAAGAGGTTAAAAACATGAGTTCATAATTTGTAAGGAGAAATTAAAGTCGGGGTATACGAAATTGTTCTCAAATAATCTAAGGGGGCTAGATTATGTGGATATTCTTCCTCTTTAGTCCTTCTATGGTAGGCGGCTGCTAAACCAAGTCTCCAAAAGTTTGCAGTTAACTGACCAATATTTAAAATATTGAAGGAGTATATTTTCTCCCATTTCTCACTCGGATGTTCTTGTTGTAGACTCCAAACATCAAAATCCGAACATTGTAGGATGTCGGATAGACACAAACGACCATTCAAACTCCACATTTGTATACTACATGATTGTTTGGTGTACCATCTCGGTATTGATATCTGACGGGTTTTTTCAGTGTGAAGATCCATTGCTATTAGTGTTGAAGGTGATGCATATGTCAACCAAAAAAGTGATCCATTTGAAAAGACTGGTGTTTGCTCAGTCCGGAGACTATAGATGTGAGCAGGAAACGTATTAGCATCTCTTATCTCGCCATTATTGAGAGTCAAGACCTTGATCTGGACATCATTGTTATCGCTATCCCAAAACACCAGAATCACTTTGTATGATCCTGTAATGATGTCTTTGCCAAATCCACCATGGAATGGAAGCTGAACTTCAGTTATGCCTAAAGAAGCAAACATATTATATATGTTATATGGGAAAAAATATTATATATGAATGATATATGTTCGTAGAATCCTAACATAATTATAAAACTCTCATGTAGTGGTGGTAATGATTAGTAAACTTATACTAGATGATTTCATATATGTTTTCAGGGTATCAAAGGCAAGCTAACATAACTCCTTTGCGTCTATATATTTTATTTTCTTCCTAAAATATATATTACATGTAGTAAATATCATCTACCATTTCACAGCTTCTTCAGTTTAATTAGTATACATCATCTACCATTTCACAGATTCTTCAATTTAATTAGTAGATAGCCAGAAAATAGTTATTGATATATCCACATCTTGAATCAATTAACAAGAACTTACCTCGTGTATTTGTGGGCATTTGCGATGACGCTAGAAAAATTCTTCTCTGCTCCATAGTCTCTGGATTGATTAGGTAAATACCTAAAAATGCTAATTAAAACCAATCCGTCGTAAGACCCTAAGACTCGAATAATTATAGGTTGAGTTCTGCTGATTAAAAGAATATTAGTGATAGTGCAAGCACTAGAAGAAGAACGATAGATATGTCCGTTGTTGATAAGATCTCTAGAAAAAGTATCCAAAACCAAATTTATCGAGTATGAATTCACATCAAACTTCTCTGAGGGTTGATGAACGACAAAGAGTTTCAAGTTTCGGTTTTGGTAACCCCAACAAACCATATGTTTGTGGACAAAAAAGGTTGATTCGATCATCGATTTCCATTGTTTTGACGCAGATTTGAATCTAGCAAGTGAACGTCCTGGAAGGCGCTTGAAAATCTCTTCTCTTATATCATCCAATGTAAAGATAGTCATTACTTTTTCTTTATCTTCTTTCATTTTTCCCCAACCATAGTTTGGCGTATATATTTGAATATCTTTAACAAAAATATATTTATTTATATTCAGTGAGTGTCTTAGATTTTACTTGTGTTGAGATTTGATCACTTGTCTCTTCTGAAATTTGTTTTTTATAACTATTCTCTAAAAGTATAAAGATTATGCAAATATTATTAATTGGTGATCATCAAGTCATTTTGCTTTATTTGCAGTTTCAAGAAAAGACCATGTGATACGATTGACAAGCTGAAATTTTGGACAGAGAGAGATGAGAGTCATGAGACCAACCATTCCTGTAAGTATACTTTTTCATATAATGTGGTCACAAGCAGTCCGGACTCATAATATTTTACGGCCCTAGGTGAAAATAAAATTTTGGGTCTTTTCTCACTATAACACGGGTGAGTCATCTAGTCTATTATCATTAGTTACCTAGAGATTTTAACTTGGATTATTGTGTGCCAAATTCTCAAATTGTTTTTTTTCACAGTTTATCGATCTTATTTCGTGAAGAATCTAATTTCACAATCCATTATAGGATTGTAATCAACTTCCAAATATAAAAACTTATGTGACGATGATCTGAAATAGTCTTGTGGTTTTGAACATTTATAAATTATATAAGACAGAGACGAGAATCAGATATTTTGAGTTCACCATTTTCGTCAATATTGAAGAGTCAAGTAATTTGGGTGGCTTAGTGGTAGAACTTGAAGGGTGAATGGGTGATGATTTCTAGCTGTACAACTTGCAACTTGTAAGGGAGTGAATATGCTGGAAAAAAAAAAAAAAAACTCAGAGAGCAGAGACAAGGAGAATACTCTGTACATGTTTTATGAATTATCATTTGTCATTGAATTAGAAAAACTTTAGGCATCTGCTGAATACAAGACGTGAATATTTTAGTCACCTCTTATCCTTTTGCCTTTAGCTTATTGGATTTGAGCCAAACTTGGAGAAGTAATTCAGAATAGCTAGCCAACATAAATCCCTTGTATTTACTCCCAAATATACTGGTGTGACTTTATTATCCTCTCCAACAATTTATACCACATATTTGTCGTGTATCCATCTGTTACAAAGCACAACGAAATTATTTTTCTCGTCGAACAAGAAATTTCCACGGTATGTATAATTATCATGGCTCCAAATCCAATCCAATGCTAACACCTTGCTCCACGACACGGCTTTGGTCTCACCAATTTTACTTGTCATCCATATTTCAGTCTTGGATGTCTTTTCGCGCTGTAAAATCACTGAAAGCCTCTCTTCTTTAACAACGGAAAGAAGCAGAGTTTGATAATTAGGACACTGGTAAGGAAGAGGCACAAGTTCAGATTTGAGTAGGGATATGCCACGGGGATTTTGGGTTCAAAGACACACAATCTCTTAAGGATCTACTGTACCCGCTTGGAGCGATATCATGATCAAGAATCCTCCATGAATCAGAGCTGAACTCGTATATTTCCGAATCACTTTTGGTATCCAAAAAAAATCTTCAGTATTTTGTAGCTCTTCTTGCTGGTTGAACTGTTGTCTTGGTAGTATCCAAGGACAAAGTTATTGCGTTTTTTGCTACCGGCTTTAATCCACTTGCTTTGACCAGTACATGGGTTCCAAACCACGAGTCTAGATTCGTCAACAGACATGCATAGCAATAACCCGTCACAGTGAAACACTCGAGATATATCAAATTGACATGAATTATCAGAATGCGGATCCAATAGGCTAAACTCACCTCTAACCTCTACAGATGAAATGATTCCATGGCGATTAAAGATCATCGGACAAATCCTGAATTTAGGGGTCAATATGAGAACCTGAAACTCCTTTGGGGCTTTATCATAATGTTTTGTTGCGAATCTCATTTTGTTGAATAAACGGTCCCATCGTTTACAAGTAGATCGTATTCGTTTCAGATTTGTAGCCGGAACGCGACATAGTATCTCCTCTACCAAATCTCCTGGAAGTTCTGACGTCGTCATTAGTTGTGATCTCCCAAAGAAGAACCCTTTAGGGTTTAGGGTTTTGACCTTTGAAAAGTTATATTTTGATAAAAATATTTACTGTTTAAATTGCAAAGGAAAAGAAAACGAGTTGTGGGACATTCGGCCCATTACACATAGGAACCATATTTACGTTAATGATGAAATGAAATCTAACAGAACCAGATTTGAGCCTAGTTCCAAATGGACCGGACTAGTTATATATGTCTATTAAGAACTAAGAAGTATCATTTTTTTCATTTTTTTCTTTTTACAATCAATTGATTACTTTCCTATAAAATAGATTATGTGTAATACGTAACTTCAATTATTTGATAGATTTATATAGTATATATGTCTTAGATTTTTTTTTTGTTTATATTTTGAAGAGAGCTTATTGAACTTTTTCCCCCTCTATTCAGTGAGTGGCATAATTATATAGATTTTACTTTTAATTATGTTAAGATTTGATCACTTGTGTCTTGTGGATTTTTTTTTTTTAACTATATCATCGAAAAGTCTTAAGATTGGGCAAATTTTATTAATTGTTATCATCAAGTCATTTTGCTTTATTTGCAGTTTGAAGCAAAGACCATGTGATACGATTGACACGCTAAAATCTTGGACAGAGAGTGATGAGAGTCATGAGACCAAACATTCCTATAATTAGAATTTGTCATATAATGTGGTCACTGGTCTTTATACAGGTTTGACTCATTTCATTTAGCATCTTTAATTCTGCTTCCAAACAACTTGAAGACAGATGGAATCTCTAATGTTAACAACGTATAATATGAGACTGAGTATCATGTTCACACGTCTTTGTTCTTCTTAATGTAAAAATCATTTATTAGAGGTTAGGTTAGAATTTGAATTTGTTTTCCTCATTATGTTCGTTTTCTGGTTTTAGAAGAAACCAAAAACAAAGAAAAACCAAAAAGAAAACGTTATAGATTAAAATAGCAAACGACATTGACAGGGCCAAATATTTTTTCAACGTCGTAGGGTAACCATGAACCACAAGTGGTAGAAACAAATATCTAAATGTTTCCACATCAATTTCACTTTTAGTTCACCAATTATGATCTTCTGTCTTGTTTTTTTTTTTTTTGTTTTGTTTGATAAAGATGTCTTGTTTAAAGCCCATTAATCATATATTAATTGCGGTAAGGAAAATAAGGGTCACAAATTAGCTAATCTCTGTTGATTTTTAGTTTCTTATACATAATAGTATTAATAAAAACCGCAAACCCTAGCTAGAAGCCTAGAACATATCACTGCTCTCAAAATATTTCACATTTTAGTTCGAGCTAGGTACGATATTGAATTCCATCTATGAGAGTGACTATGTAAGACTAAGTTTGATGCAAGAACATAAAAAACTAATAAAACTCATCATTGTCAAATTCATTTGACAGCTTGAACATTATACTCTACCCTGTCAACATTTCGAAAATTTTAACATTTACTTATGCATATCATTTCAAGGCTGCAAAGTAAACAACGGTTTTTTTTTGTTGACAATTAGATAAAGTAATTAAACCTAGCTAGCTTCATCATGCGATGAACTAACTAATACTCTTCCTTAATGACATGAGATGGAACAACATCTTGAAGAAGGCCATGGTCTTTTGCTAAACCAGCCCCATCAAGCAGATTCCGAGTTCGACTCTTCTTCAACACATGATCATCACTATGACCAATTCCGTTTTCTTCCTTGTTACGGTACTCCTCGGTTCCGAAAGAGGACAGCTCTGGTTGTTGTAGTTGTTCTTGGTTGTTGTAATCGAAAAGCCGATCAAAATGAGGAGGGAGAGTAGGGATGCTAAAGTGAGAACCAGAAGCTGAGCCATTGGATCCAAATCTGATTCTTTTAGAGGTTATAAGTGGACCATGATGCGTGTGTTGACCTTCGTAAGTTGTGATTACAGAACTAGGATCACTGAATGATCTCTCTACTCTCTTTTTCACATCACACCAAGATGTTTTGCAACGGTAGTAATTCCTTTCCAAAGAGAAACAAGCCATTTAGATTGTTATTATATATATTGTTTAGATTGTTCTACTAATTACCTTGGAAAAGGGCTGTTTTTAACAGGTTTTTGACCGTATTTTCTCCATTTGTAACCATCGTCTAGATTATCAACCACACTCTTCGTGATGAATGACACTTTTGGCACTTTAATCTTCGCTTCGTCACTACTCTTCGTTGATTTAAACCTATAATAATCCCAAAAGTTACAAAGTCATCTTTACAAAAATGCTAACTTTTCTATTTTATATTTTCTAATGAGTCTTTTTTTTTTTGTTGTAATTAAAACATAATAATAGATACAAAAACTCACCGCTTATTTCTCTTATGTTGGTCCTCTTCTTCTTCTTCCTCGTCGTCTCTCTTCTTATCTTCTCCAGTCAAAGCTTCGCTCGACGACGAGTTAGGTGTCGCCGGTAAATGCATCGGTGGTGTATGGATCAATGAATAACGAGAGATGCCTTGATGAACACCCAGTAAATCCATAAAACCTACCGGATACCTCTCCTCCGGTATATCGGGAAACGTTGAGTAAACCCTAGTTTGACCTAGCTCAGAAAATGGCATTCCAACACCAATATTCTCCATTTTACACGAAAATCAATCAAACCAAGAAAAGAAAACTAATCCACTAGACATGGAAGAAAAAATAAGTAATGTCACAAAGAGAAAGTGAGAAAGAGATTTTAGGGTTAGAGAAGAGAGAGAGTGTGACTTGGCGTGAGAGGAGGTGAATAATTAAAGGAAACATGAATTTTTGCTAAATAAATGCCTTGAATGGGTGACCGGCGATTGTAGGTGGACAATGTTTTAACCGGTAATCTGCATGTCGTCTTACAAGACGGTATAAGCTTTTCGTACGTTCGATTTTGACCGGTTTAACCGTTAACCGGGTTTCCCATAATGTGAACGAGGTATACAAAGATGATGCCCAACATTAATAAAACAAATTGACTAACGATACAATTGTGTAAAAAAGCAAACGAAGTTTTGTGTGCGTTAAACATAATCTTATTTAGGGAAGATATGCGTTCTCATCTTGCTAGATAATTGGTGATCAGATGCGTTCCACCTGCGTGTGGGTATTTTGATTCTCTAGTATCTACATTGTAATGATCCAAATAGTATCTCTTTTAGGGAAGAAGATAAATAAAATATATATATTAAAAAATAAAATTAAAAAAAATAAACATGATCTTGTTTCTCTAGTATACCAAATTTGTGCAAGTATATGTAGCCAACAATCAAAGGTCCAGTTCAGGGTTCTTTATGCTACGCTCTTATCAGTTTCCTTGAAAGCATGGTTCATGTTACAAACTAATTCTGAATAGTTTTCCATAGAAATATTGGTGAAGGTTTCATTACAACGGGTAACTTTTATGTTCCCCGGTGGAGGCAGATAAAGTTTACGATATTTTTTAGACTGAGAAAAAGTTATTTAAATCATTATATATTGAATTCAAAAGGGATTCACTAGTAAGAAAAAACGATACAAAAAAACTATTAGTACTAAAATATGAAAAATGAAAATACAAACATCTCTTCAACTATCGAATTTTCTAAAATTGAAAAAGTAAGTAGACACTAAGAAAATAGTTAGGAAGAAAGCATATACTAGTAACAATCGACGACAAAAGAAATCATACTTTATAGAAAGAAAAAAAAGAACAAATCAAAGAAATAAAGATTTGTTATTTGTTCAAAAAAAAAAAAAAAGAAAGACAAAAGGAGAAATTGAATAGAATAATCAAATACAAAATTAATAATTAAAAATGATATCACATAATTCGAAATAATCAAAGTTTCAAAAATAATCAGCATTTGTTCTTTAATCAGCAAGTTTTTTTTTTTTTTTTTTTTTTTTTTTTTGATAATAATTGAATTAATTGCCCAAAAGGGAAAACTGTACATCACATATTAACACTCAGCTTTGATCCCAAAAAAAATTAAAAAAGATCAAAGGAGAGACACTACATATCAAACAAACTCAACTGAAAACCAACCAAGAAGAGAGCATATTCCGGTAAGCTCTCCTCTCCCTATATCCGAGAATCCTGTCCCTGATACAACGATCGATATCACGGAAGAGGACTTGAGGTGACTTGGAGGAGCCATGATGGATCCTAACATTCCGTTCCTGCCACAAGTGATAGATGGAGCAATGCACAACCAACCTCTTAAGTGTTTGACTCAAGTTTGGAGAGATCGTAAGTAACCATGTAACTAGTGTAGGCCAGTCTATGAACTGATAAGACGAAAGTCCTAGTCGAGACAATGCTAGCCGCCAAACCTGCAATGAGTAGATACAATGGAGGAAAATATGGTCCCTAGTCTCCAAATGAGTCCCACAGAGAACACAATATGGGGAAATATCTATTCCCCAACTACTCATCCTTTCTTTAACTGAGAGCCGGTTGAGATGGGCCAACCAAAAGATAAATGCATGTTTAGGCACATGCGACTTAAACCAAACTGCCGGAGCCCAACTTTTCAGCTCAGCCTTTGGTCTCAAAAACTCCCAAGTAAGAGATGTGGAGAAAGTGTTCGATTGAGAAGGAACACCTGGAATTTGCCAGCAATAATGATCCGGACCTTGAAGACTGGAAGGGGGATTCATCTCATCCAGGACAGAATGGAGAATTTGCACCTTGGCATTTCTTCGAGCAGGCCTCAAGTTCCAACCAGCTGAACAAACGACATCCGCAATTACTGCATCACTAGGAACACCCAAAAGCCTTGAACCATTAACTCCAAAGAAATCGATCAAGGGACTCAGGGAGCACCACCGGTCATACCAGAAGCTCACTGATTTGCCATCTCCAAATTTGCAACTTATAAACTGGCTAGCTAACGGTCTGAGCTTCAGAAGAAACCTCCAAATCCAGCTGTCAGTCTGAGACTCCTTCATGGACCAAAAACTAGAGCCTCTACAATAGTGATCTCGTGCCCAAGCCACCCATAATGATCCACTCGAAACAAACAGTGACCATATGAGCTTAAGACCAAAAACTTTATTCCATGTTCGCAAATCCTTTAAACCCAAGCCACCCTCAGCTTTTGGAAGACAAAGATCTTTCCAAGCTACCTTGATACCTTTGACCTTCCTTGTATTTCCATTCCAAAGAAAGCGACTGCACATCTGCTCTATTCGATTAATGCATCCTTTCGGTAAGATAAACGCTTGCATCCAATAGTTGATGGTGCTGTTTATAACCGAAATCACCAACTGGAGCCTACCTGGGTAAGATAAGGCCTTATTCTCCCAAGTGTTAAAACGCTTAGATAAAGAGTCTAACAAGGAGCTGTAATCACGAATTTGAAGCTTTCGCTGAATAAGAGGTAGGCCTAGGTATCGAATTGGGAAAGAACCAGCTTGAAAACCGAAACCCATAGCTGCTGAGATTTCACTTTCAGTTAAGCCCGCAAGAAACAATGCTGATTTCTCCCTATTCATTCCCAATCCAGAGAGCGAATGGAACTGAGAGAGAATACCTAAGATGCCATTTAGGGATGATTCATTTCCATCAAACAGAATCATAAGGTCATCCGCAAAAGAAAGATGAGATATCTTTAATGATTTCGCCTTTGGGTGATATCCAATCCGCCCATCCTCAAAACCAGCTGCCAAAGAGGAAGCTAAGTACTCAACTGCAATAAGGAAGAGATACGGGGAAATAGGATCACCTTGGCGTAGACCTTTGGCACCTTTAAAATAACCACATGACTCACCATTCACTACCACCGAGTAAGTAGGAGTGGTAATGCACTGCTCTATCCACTTTATAAACAGATTCGGAAACTCTGCAGCACAAAGCACCTTAAGCAGGAAGTCCCAGTTCACAGAATCAAAGGCCTTCTTAATGTCCACTTTCAACAAGCCTCTACTTGAGAGTTGCTGTCTGGAAAACCCTTGAACCATCTCTGTTGCCAGCAAAATATTTTCCACAATCAAACGTCCCTCAACAAAAGCAGATTGAGATGGAGAGATGAGCTCCGAGACTGCAGCTCTTAATCTCCTCGATAGAACTTTAGAAATGACCTTGTAAGCGATGTTTAAACATGAAATTGGTCGAAAATCCGTCAACTTGTCCGCATTAATCACCTTGGGAATGAGGCAAATCAATGTGGAATTCCATTGGGTTAAGAGAGAGCTCGAAGAGAAGAATTCTTGAACTGCTGAAACAAAATCAAACCCAATAATTGGCCAGCTTCTCTGAAGAAACTCAGCAGTATAACCATCAGGCCCAGGGGCCTTATTCTTCGTCAAACTAAAAACTATCTCTTTAATCTCTAAAGAAGAGATAGGTTCAGTTAGAAGCCTCTTAAGTGAATCAGAACACTTCATCTTCGTATTAACCTCAATCTCCGTGAGCTGCTCCTGAATAAGAGGAGGATTTGCTGAACCTAACAGGGAAGAAAAGAAGTGAATACAATGCTCTTTTATCCCCGAGTAAGATTCAATCCGCTCATTTCCGTTCACCAAGTAATGAATATGGTTCTTTGCAAGTTACAATATAAATTTTGAAAAATCAACATTTGTTCTTTACTTTTGCTTTTAGGTAAACAAACACTACCCTTTAAAACTCAAAACTTTGATAACTAATCCAGAGAAGCTATAAACAACATCAACGCAACAAATTTAATGGAGAAATCATAGTTGGAGAATACAAAATGGTAGTTCTTAGTCTATCATACAAAACATGATCTCGATTTTCTCTAGTCCTACTAAAGTAAGCAGCCGTTAGACCAAACATCCAATATTTTGCATCTAATTGCTCGATACTCAAAGTATTCAAAGAGTATATTTTCTCCCATTTTTTATCAGGAATTTCTTGTTGTAGACTCCAGACGTCCAAATCTGAGCATTGTAGCAAATTCGATAGGCACACGCGGTCATATAAACTCCACATTTGCATACTACGAGAATAAATGGAATAGCAATTTGGTAATGATATCCATCGAAAATTTTCAGTGTGAAGATCGATCGATAGTAGATGTGGATGCTTTTGGAGTTCCATAGGATATGTCAACCAAAAGAGCGATCCCTTTGCGTAGACTGGTGTTTGCTCGTTACAAATTTTATAGTAACCTAAATAATTGAAACCGACATCTCTTTGCTCGTCATTATCAATGGATAAGACCTTCATCTTGAAACAATTAAAATCGTAGTATTCTGTTGAATACATCAAAATCACTTTGTATGATCTTGTAACAACGTCTTTCCCAAACCCAGCAATAATTGGTATTATGTTATATAATGTACCTTCAAAAAGATTCACATATATATAATCATGTATATATATAACATATAATCATGTACGTATATATACATGGCCTTGGAGTCATAATAAAGCTTCGATTATATCACAAGTATGTGTTTCATGGTAACAAATCCAATATATACATTACCTTTGTACAAATGAAACACTAAAACAAAAACAAAAAACATATTATATTATATATAATGTTAGTTAAACATTTGTACATGGTCATTTACAACTAGTTTGAGAGGGTCATGTTCATGATGTCACCGAGTATGTTTAGCACAGTGCACATATATATGCATAAACTAGTGATTGTATCTATAATCAGTTATAGAAGAAGAAGAAGAAGAACGTACCATCTTCATGCAAGATTGTTGGAGAAATTTCTCCCGTCATTGGATTGTTATTGGAAACAGTGTACCTAGTGTCGCTAGCAAATTGTGACGGTTCGGGAGAAAGTGTCCGGTGCTCTCTAGTCCTTGGGTTGATTAAATGAATGTACCTAAAATCTTTGTAGATCCGAACCAATACCAATCCGTCGCAAGACCCTAAGACTTGAATAGTTTTGTCTTGAGATTCATCAACTGTTTTATCAAGGAAAGTGTACGAACTAGAAGAAGAAAGACAGATTTCTCTGTTGTTGTCATGATCTCTAGAAAAAGTGTCCAAAAGCAAGGTTGTTGAGTTTAAATCTTCATTAAATTTTGATGACGGTAGATGAACAACAAGAAGTTCCATGTTCGAGGTTGGTAATCCCGAACGAGCGAGGCGATTATGGGAAAAATAGGTTGGTTCGATAGTCGATCTCCATTTTTTGGACAAGGCTTTAAATCTAATAGTGACTTTACGGGAATATAGTGAAAGATATCTTCAGCAATATCCTCTGATGTAATAATCCTCTTATGAATATTTTTGTTTTCTGCCATTCTTTTCTAATGCTAGTTCACAGTTTAGAGTCGTATATACATATACTAAAGAAAACAAATCATGTCTTTTCAACTTTATATGATTTTACATTATTTTATATTAAATATATATATTTGATACTGCTATAAATTCTTAAAATATATATTTTTGGTATACTCTTTTATCCTAATATAATTTTTAAAGTATATCTATCATTAATAATAAAAAATTTAAAATCTAAAGAAAAATCGACTAAAATAGTGTAAGTGAAAATTTGCTGTAAATGGATGATATACAAATTTAATAGTTCTTTCTTTCAAATCTAGTCAACTTTATTAGTTGATATATCATTAAAATATTAAATGTGATTTAAGTTTTTGACAAAACTGATAACAGAGTTTTTGGAAATAGTCATAGAGAAAAGACTTTACTAACACACATTCATACATCGAGACAAAATAATTTTGAATGGATTTTTGAAAAAAAAGACTAATTAACCCTTTAAGCGAAATGCTTCTTGAAATTTGTGGATTAGAGTAGTTTCTGAGTTTGGAAAGTTTTGAATAATTTCACTCTAACGATCTATAAAATGAAAGGGAAAAAAAGAAAAGAGAATTGGCCTAAAAACCATAAACGTGTTTTTAATTAGGCAAATAGTTTTAAGAACCAAAATATTAGTTTTGACTTTGGAACTCGGAACCAAAAAGACGATTCACTCTCCAACAATTTTTACCGGTTACCAAAACTCCAACATCATTACAAAGTAGCCGTCGTCAGAACCGACGTGGCAACTATGCCAGAAGATGTGACTGTTCCGGTGGCAGTCATCATTATGGAGGACGATGCGGCGGGGGAGGAGGGGGAGGTGGAGGAGGAGGGAAAGGAGGAGTAGGGAGATTGTGGTGGTGGAGGTGGAGAGGAGTTTCAAAGGAGGTGAAGTGAGCACGCGACCCCTACGCAATCTTATTCGTCCCATCAATAGGGGTGTTTTTCTGTATTTAAAAATTTGTCAAACTATTTTCATGACGCCGAGCTAATAGTATATACTCTACGTACATCCACCTAAATTCTCAAAAAAGAAAGATAGAAGTGAAAAAAGGAGAAGTATAGTAAAATAGAAAACTAAATACTTTTAAATAATATCCCATAATTCCAAATACATAGAAGTTACTACATACAACCTTTTAAAAGAAATCAACATTGTTTCTTTACTTTTGCTTTTAGGTGAAAAAAACACTCCCTCTCAACTTGTTAATAATGTTTTAATAATTAATCAAGAAAAAAGTATAAACAACATCAACGCAACAAATTCAATGGAGAAATCATAGTCGGAGTATACAAAATTGCAGTTCTTAGTCTATCATACAAAACTTTTTGATCTCGATTTTCTCCAATCTTACCAAAGTAAGCAGCCCTTAGACGAAGCATTAGATGATCGATACTCAAAATATTTAAAGAATAAATTTTCTCCCATTTCTGATCAGGAATTTCTTGTTGTAGACTCCAAACGTCCAAATGTGGACATTCTAGCACATCCGATAGGCACACACGGTCATTTAAACTCCACATGTGTTAGTGTATACCACGAGAGTATTTGGAGTAGCATTTCGGTAATGATATCCATCGAATTTTTTCAGTGTGAAGATCGAAAGCTAGTAGCTGCGAATGTTCTTTGAGTTCCCAAGAAAATGTCATCCAAAGGAGTGATCCGTTTGTGTAGACTGATGGTTGCTCACTACAAATTCTATAGGAACCTAAACTATAAATACCGACATCTCTTTGCTCGCCACTGTCAATGGATAGCAACTTCATCTTGAAACGATTAAAAATGTATTCAGACGTTGGATACATCAAAATCACCTTGAATGATCTTGTAACAATGTCTTTCCCAAACCCAACATTAAAAGGCATATTAGTGTAACCAGTATGGTAGGGTAATTGTGACGGTTCAGGAGAAAGTGTCCGGTGCTCTCTAGTTGTTGGATTGATTAAATAAATGTACCTAAAATCTTTGTTGATCGTAACCAAGACCAATCCGTCGCAAGACCCTAGGATTTGAATAGGTTTGTCTTGAGATTCGTCAACTGGATTATCAGAGAAAGTGTAAGAACTAGAAGAAGAAAGACATTTCTTTGTTGTTGTCGTGATTTTTAGAAAAAGTTTTCAAAAGCAAAGTTGTTGATATTGAATCTTCCTTAAACTTCAATAATGGTTGATGAACAACAAGAAGTTTCATGTTCGGGGTTGGTAATCCTGAACGAACGAGGCGATTATGGGAAAAATAGGTTGATTCGATGGTCGACATCCATTTTTTGGACAAGGCTCTGAATCTAGCTAGTGATGGGAAGGTATAGAAGGATCTCTTCAACTATATCCTCTGATGTAATAATGCTCATATGAATTTTTTTGATTTTTTCCATTCTTTCCAATGATAATTCACAGTTAAGGCTAGAGTTGTATATCTATGTACATATATATACTAAAGAAAATAAATAAAATCTTTTCAACTTCGTAAGATTTTACATTAATTTATATTAAATTAAATAATGAGAAACATCTTTTTTCATATAAATAAATATCTATGTGTATATATCTATATATTAGATACTACTGTAAATTCTTAATATAATTTACAATTTCAATCATTAGTAAATATATATATTTAAGCGAGATAATAATTGACTAATACAGTATACTAATGTAATAGTTCTTTCCTTCAAATCTAGTCAAATTTATTACTTGATATATCATTAAAAATACTAAATCTGAATTAAGTTATTGTCAACACTGATACCATAGTTTTGGGAAATAGTCATTGAAAAAGAGACTTAACACATTCATAAATAGAGAAAAAAACAATTTAGAATGGATTCAAAAAAAGACTAATTAATTAAACCCATCGGGCAAAATGCTTCTCTAAATTTTGTGGATTAGAGCAGTTTCTGAGTTTGGAAAGTTTTGAATAATTCCACTCTAACAATCTATATAACAAAAAACGAAAGAGAGAAGGAAATAACCGAAGATGAATGCTTCAGAACGTCTTCTTTCTAGCAACTGCTTTCCGAGGTTGATCTCTCTTAGCAGATGCACTGAACCCGGGAGACGAAATCCCGACCGTCGCTTGGTATATGTCTTTCAACCTTTTTTTGTTCATAAGAATGTCAAGTTTATGTAAATTACTAATCATGATGAAGGTTTTCAAAATTTGAAAGTTTACAATTTGATTATGAATTTATTTATATTACCTTGGGATGCTAATGAACAAAGCAACTGCCGAAACGCCGATAACCAGCGGCAATATAGCCACAGGTGTTACTTCCTGAAATCGACACAAATGAAAATCACAATGAGAGCTTAGTATGTTGAAAATTTGGAAGACTGTTTGTTTAATTTCCAAAATTTACCTGACTATGATGATCTGCCACGATGCTGTATCGGAGTGGACCGATATGGATTTGGGCATTTGTCTCGAAATCAACTTCGATAGTCTCTGATTCAACTTTGAGGGAGTTTGAAGGACGACCGGATTTAAGCTGCACAAGGTGTTTACCTCTGGATAATCCTTTTACTTGGAAGAAGTTGGAAAGTGGTAGCGGAAAGACGTTCTCGATTTTAGATCCATCAATGGCTGATTTGATCTCTACTAGCAGATTCGAGTTTAGTTCTTCGTTCTGTTTTCCTTCGACGTGGCACGTTAATATGGTCGTTTCTGGTTGTTCAAACACCAAAAAGTCGAGCCCGTGGGTATCTTCATAACCAATCTATAAGAAATGAAAACTGTCAGGTAAAATTCTGTTGTTGAAACAGCAGTGTTAAGGAGAAACAGAAACGAACCTGAAGAGAAACCGACTCTGGAGATGCACGTTCAATTTTATTGTTGCCTGCACCATTCTTTTTCGATACTTTGATTACGTATGTCATATCAGGATGTAACCCTCTCAGGCGATAGTTTCCGTTAATATCACTTGTAGTCTCCTCATAATATCCTTTGGAGTCAGAGCGAGCTTCAATTGCAACGCCTTCTTGTGGCTGGCCAGATAGGAGAGCAACTCTACCCATCGCACTGCAAAGGCATCGACATTGTATATTGTTAGACTTTACTATAAACAATTTATTCCAGAATCTCCTAATAGGTCTCAAACCTGTACGCAACACGTGTAGCCTCAAAGACAGCTTCACTAGACTCTCCAGAGCCCAGTTCTATTGCCAATGTTGAAGGTTTGAAAGAATATTCCTGAGGAAAATATGTGTAGATTTTGTCGTTTCATTTTCAGACAGTGTGTTGCTAAGAATGCAGGAGAGGATGGGTTTAGTTACCTTAAGAAGGGGACGCAAGTAGAAATTTCCAGGAAATAAGCTATCGAATACAAATAGTCCACCAGCGCCAGATATAGAATTGTTTCTGTAACCATGATCCCCACTTAATGATAACAATAGCGGAGGGACTGATGTCTCGGCATTGTCCTCTGAGTAGACACGCACAGAGATCTGACCAAGCTTCTGGCAGGAGAAGGAATGTGGTCCTAGTCTTTTAATATGGTAACCAGCCTGCGTATGTGAGTCAAGATCAGGAACACATTATTTAATAAAACCTTTGAAGAATATATCGGTGTTATATTATTATACACTAACCTTTGAAGCTTCGGTGTCATATGGTATATCATCATACAAAGGCCCAGCAACAAATGAACCATCTGGTGATGTGCTTGTTTCAACAGTTACTTCACCTTTCTTGAGTGAAGAAATAAGGCTGTCTTTTGTAGCGGAGACTTTAATGTTAACACCGGGGAGAGGAGGAGAGACCGATCCTTGAATGTAAAGACCAAGTCGACCAGTAAATGGAGAAACTGAAGCTTGGCATCCATCATTTGACACTACAGCCTATTAGAACAAATATATAAGTTAAGTTTGATGTGCCCGTAATAGAATCTTTTATGGCTAGCATTACTTCTAGTTCATACTTACATGAAGCTCTTTAGGGTAAAACAACATCTTCTTCTCCGCATTATCTCTGAAACAGAATACAGCTATGGTTGAAGTAACTTCAAAAGAATAATAGCCTCAGTAATATAAAAGGCAAATTGAAGCACCCAAACATTCTTTTGGTTGGTTGTTTGAAATTAGAAGTTCACTCCTATGATACATTCCTGAGACATTTGAAGTCTAGTTCACAGATCCCATGATAACATAATTAGAAGATCATACCTAGAATCCCGAGGAACAAAGCTAATCTTTTCACCAAGATTTGCCCAGGTATAGTACTCATAAATGCCACGCCCATCAGATGCAAGTTTGGCAGAAATACTGTTGATAACTCTTCCTTCCTTGTCTTGCATATCAACAATGAAACTCTCTGGCAACTCAGTCTCGGTTGAACTAGGCTCCACATTTATTAGACCTTTGAGGAGGTACTTCTCTGCTCTCAGATGAATAGGCTACAGAAAGAAAAGCATAGAGAGGCTTAATAAAGGACAAGCCAAAAAATGTTTAAACGAATGAGACTAGATTACAAGCTAATACCTGCGGATTTGAAACATCTATCTTTATTGAATTACTCCCAAAGGATATGCAGGAGTCAGAAAGCTGAAGCTCATGCTCTCCAGGTGACTCGACGCATATTTTCTGCAAACCTTTCTGTAGATACCACAATTGAAGAAAACAATTAGGTTTGATAGAGTTTAAATATAGCAATACCTATGGAAAATACACAGGACAAGGAATACCTTGATTTTTAAATCAGTAGGTGATCCATTAGGATGAACAATTTTAGCATCCACCTCATGGGTGGAGATAATATTAATCCAGTAACCTTTCTGGACAAATTCGATCCCTTTGATATCCTCAGCTCCGACATTCACATCAATGGAGCTACGGTCCCAGCACCAACTGTCTTCCTCAGATGCGGCTTTCGGTGAAATGCTTTTGACCTAAAATTAATCAACCGTGACAAGAAAATAGTAAATGTAATTTGCTAATTATGTTAACTTTTGGTCCATCTCTTACAGAAGCACCCAAGAGGAGAAAAGAAGTTGATAATATAACATGAAACCCACCTCAACTCTATACTTTCCAGGCACTACGTCAGAAAAGTGAAATTGACTGCTCTCATCGGTTAAAACAACTGTCTTCTTCTCACGATTGCCAGCCACTCCCACAAGCGCCACTGAGACAAACGGACCACATTTCTCCTTGCAAGTAACAGAACCATGCACATTGACTCGGGCCTACATCAACACCAAAAAAAGAAAAGCCTCTTGAATAAGTGGAAGTATATTTTCCTACCAAAGACTCCTATCAATTTGATGCTATAGCAAAATGGCAATATATCCGATAGCTTCTGAGACTAGGTGCACCAGTCCATAAAACACTCCAATCTCATATTTTGAACTGATAGTGAAACGATTCCAATATAGTGGTATCATTCACAGTAAATCACCTGAGAAAATTCTATGTTCAACTCTGGACTTTTGACGGCAACATCCACAAAAGCTGGCAAAAACAGAAGCTCAGAAGCACTCTTGGGTGCCAAAGCAGACAGCCTATATTCGCCTGGTGGAACCTGGTATATACATATGATATTCAAAAAATGAATGGGTTATAGGGTAAGAAACATAGAATTCATTCCCAAACAGAAAAGCAATAAGGACCCACATAAGCCAGAAACAACTATCCAAAGACTCAAGAGGGTCAACAAGATAAAGTTAATCTTTGCCTAGGATTTACTAGAGATACATTTGCATCAACAAACCTCAAAGCAGAACTTTCCAGTCTCATCTGTATGCTTCATTTGCGGTTGGACATTTGAGGGTCCATGAGTCAAAGCCACCTACATTTAAAATGTTAAAACGTTCAGCATGAGATCAAAACTGACAACAGAGCACCACATGCCCATATACGAACAAGAATATACCTTTGCCTTGTAACCAGAACCAACCATTCGTACCACACCACAGATATCATAAGATACAGCACTGATATCAGGAAGTGAGGCCATATTTGGTAAAACCTAAGCAAAGACGTTTAACGAGTTATGGAGTAATTAATTTACCACACCACATAATAAAAAGAGAAAAAATAACTGATACCATGAACTTCTTCAGTTTGTCGAACTTGTAATGCTCCTTGACTGCATCTATCGTATATCGATTAGATGTAACCTAAGGAGTTTAACCAACGTTACATTACATTACCATCTGTCTAAATTATTAATCACGACAGCAAGTAAAAAGAGATTGAAGGAGTGATCACAACAGCAAGAAGAAAAGGAATAGTGAAAAAAAAACTGATGGTTAATATTGAATTAACAAATAACTTTTCTATTACAGAGACTACAGAATTCTAGCCAAATCATTTGCCTAGATTATAGAAGCCTTGAAACATTCGCTAGGAGAAGATGGGTAACAACCAATTTACTAGGCTCACGACTGGAACAAGGTAAGAAGTATAAACTAGGAAGTAGCATTTAGTATACCTGGTCAAGCTTGTAATAGCCTTCCTTGTCCGTGACAGATCTTCGACTACCATCGACTAAGATTTCAACGCCCTCAACTCCCTCGGAATTACCGTCAACTACACGACCCCCGATGGAGAATCCTGTTACCTAAAGGAGCATTCAGTTCAAAATTTAGAGGAAGAACATGTAAGCAGAATCCCATATAGAAAACAAAGAGCGATATAAAAGTTTGCATTTGTTCTCTCTGACCTGAAACTTTTTGGGAACAGTGACATGTTGATGCTCTACAGAAACAGGCATCACAGGAGGTGAAACATCAAAGACCGTATTCTCGCCCTTATAATGCGGTATCAGTTCGTATTTTCCTGAGGAAAAAAATCAAAATGATTAAAAAAATAGCTCAGTAGAAAATAAGAGCAGCCAAAATTTGGACTATACAATGAGATATTCAAGTGTCATTTAATTTTTGTTGTACAATACAGAATTCATAATGCTAAAGCTTGATGTAAAATGAATGCTCATTGCTCAATGAACAATGTCATCAGAGTAATTGACCGTGGATAATTCGACAGTAAATTACCACATGGGACGGACTTGAAACTGAATATTCCGTCCGCATCAGATACAGCATGGCAGAGAGGCTTCCTTTCTCCAGAAGCGTCACCAAATCCTTGGGGACAATCTACCATGGAAACATCATCTGAGTGCAAATATATATGAACTCCCAGGATTGGATTTCCCTACAAAAGGAAACAAAATGACTTCTATCAAATGCTCAAAACTGACTCTACAAGTGCTTAATGATACACAACCGTTGTTTCCAATAAAGATTATGATTAAAAATTTACTCACAAAAGTAGAGGAGGCAAGCAGGTTTCTAACATCAAACGAAAAAAGAAAACAAAGCAATAGATCACCTGAGCAACAACAGACCCCTTGAGATCATAACCAAGGACAAAGAATATGTCATCCACCATGCCATTTGCAAATCCAAGCTCCACCTACAGGTAAACAGAGGTACTTCAACTATTAGTATGCATAATAAATAAAAAATCCAGTCAAATGTATTGAAACAACAGATAAAATCGAAAGAAAAGAGTAGGAAAGGGCATGTGTACTACAATCAGATGCAAAAAGGTTGGTCAGTAGAATTGTAAATAAAAATGTTAATAAATAAAAAGGAGGCAAAATCAAAAAGATGAGAGACCTCTGTTGAACCGCGGACTTCAACTTGCAGCTCTGGATGGGATGCACGGATACTGTATTTTCCTGAAACCAATCAAACAGACTCGTAATTTGATTATCACAATCCGACTACATGTATAAAAAAGGCCAGAAGCTTTATGTGACTCCTTACCTGGAATAATATTCTTAAACAAGTAGCTCCCATCTGACGATGTAAGAACAGAAGCAATAGAATCTCCATCAGAAGACAATAATTCAACTTTGACACCAGCTGGGCCTCCATTCTTAATTGTACAACTCTCCCCACCAACAGCTCCAAGAACTTTACCGGATAATGTAAAGCTGCAATATATATTAAAAGAGTAAAAACAAGAGAACTTTAAAGTAAAAAAAAAAGACCTAACAACTTATTAAATCAAGATGAAAAAAAAGAAGCAAACTAATCGACTAAAACGAAAACTAACCCCGTGAAACGGAAGTTAATATCCTCATTGTTGTTGCAACTAGAGTCGTCAACAACAATAGGAACCTGCCACACCATAATTCATGTCAGAGCTAGCTAACAACCCTGGTGTTATAAGATTCTGGATTAAAGTAAGAACAAAAAAAAGAAGAAGAAAAGATTAACCTTATCTGGACTCCATGACCATCCCTCAGGTCCATTTATCTTGAGAATAAACGAGCCCTGTGAGAAGAAAGAGTTAGTAAAGCAACACTAATTCACGCAAACAAACATAAAATAAGGTTTGATGAATACCTTATCATATACAGGGATGAAATAGTAACCATTTGGAGCACACTGTGTACTATCCTTTACCAATCCATCTATTGTTTGAAGCTCAACCTTATAATTTGAAGAACAAAAACAAATCAGTGAAACCAGAGACCTCACAAAGAAATGAAAAACGAAATTTCAACAAAATTGAAATTCATACCGTAATGTGAGAATAATCTAGTTTTCCATCAGCTCCTTTCCGAGTCTTGACCAAAGACGAACTCGCCTGCACGTTTTAGTAATTCATCATCGTCAAATACATCACCTCCCAAAAACCCAGATCCGATCCTACTCAAACCCAATCCCAGAATTGCAAAATCTCAGATTGAAATACGTAAAAACACCAACTAAAATGAATCTACCATCGAAGCAAGCATCGTCACTATTCCAATACAACACACTCACTAGTAATCGATCAGAAACTAAGCAAAACGATGGATAAAACGAATCGGAGAAGAAATTAGAGATAAACCTCGACAAAACCACCGCAGCCTTTTATCGAATCTGCGGAAATTGCGTAGACTGAAGAAATCACTATGAGGAAGACGATCAGAGAATGACTAATCTTCGTATTGGTCACCATTGTTTCCGATGAGAAGCTCCGTTCCGGCGACGGAGCTCGATGGTTGAAATTAGAAAAAAAGAGTGTTATTGTTCGTCAATGGAGCACGGATCCAAAATATCGGACCGATGACGATTCCGATCTGATTATCGTGGTTGGTTTTTAATAAAGGTTTATTATTGCTCTTCGAGGGCTTAATGGGCTTTTGCAAAATTTTGAGGCCCATTACCAACAGAAGCATATATATAAATTCTTTTTTCACAACAAAATTATATAATCTAAAGATAGGATTATTAAAGCATGTTCATTGGAGATCTTATGGTGTTTTATGGGGTATTCTTAAAATATAAAATTATTAAAATTTGAGTAAAAGGAAGAAAGAGAGTGTTTTTGTGGGGTATATTGAAATATAAAATTAATAAAAATTGAGTAGATGATGATGAAGTGTTCTTAAAGAGGAGAAAGAGTGTCTAAAATTAGACACTTTTGGAAAGTGTTCTTAATTAAAGTTGAGTAAAATGATAAAAGAGAAGGTATAAAGTTGAGTAAAAGGATGAAAGAGAAGGTATAAAGTTGAGTAAAAGGAAGAGAGAGTGTGTGTTTTAATAATTCTATATTATAAGAACACTTTTTAAGACACGACGGTGTCACCAATGAACATGACCTTAGGTTGTAAGTAAATCTCGCAGAAAATATTACATTTTAGTTTTTACAATTCATTCTTCTGTAACATGTAAGAAGTTAACAGTAAGAAAGTTTGGCATTCTTGACTTGAGACAATAGAAAACAATACATGATTAGTGGAAGAAAAAAAAATTAATAACTTGCATTACATCTTCTTACAGTTTTAATGAAAAAAATAATAACAAATCAATCTTACTACATCTTCAACAGTTTTAAAAAAATGAAAAACGTAAAATATTTGATGAAAACAAGAAAGTATTGTCAAATGAATTAGAAAATTAGTGGAAAAAAAAAACATAAAAAAATTGAGTGTCAAATTTACCATATATCGTGTTAACCCAACGAATTTGGCACCGCTGACATTAAGTCAAAGACAAGTTACCACGTCCGAATAGCTTTCACAATATAAACCTAGCACTCAATTTTTTAAAAAATTAAAATCCAAAAAAGAATTTGAATGTGAAAACAAATAATTATCAAAAAGTCGAGTGCTAAATTCACTTTATGTCGTGTTAACACAACGAATTTGGCACCGCTGACGATCAATGACATAAGTCAAAGACAAGTTACCACCTTCGAATAGTTTTCACGATTTTATAAACCTAGCACTCAATTTTTAAAAAAAAATTAAAATCCAAAAAAGAATTTGAATGTGAAAACAAATAATTATCAAAAGTCGAGTACTAAATTCACTTTATGTCGTGTTAACACAACGAATTTGGCACCGCTGACGATCAATGACATAAGTCAAAGACAAGTTACCACCTCCGAATAGTTTTCACGATTTTATAAATTTAGCACTCAACATTTCTCTAATTAAAATCCAGAAATAAAAAAAAACCGGTGAAAACAAAAAATTTTGTCAAAATAATTGAAATTTTAGAAAACGTTTGTAACCCCAAAAGAAATTAGAAAACTTATGGTTAAAACTTGGAAGATATTAAAATTGGTCATGACTGTGATAGACCTTGTGTTGTTGAAGCTTTTGCTGTGCCAATGATAATTTGCTGCGCACATCAAATCTACAAAAAAATTATAAAAAAATACACATAATCAATTTAAAACTACTCGAATCACACCTTTTTCAAGTCAAAATTTTAAAAATACGTACTTCTTTCTTGGTCGCTACGACTTAACGGATCAAAACGATACCAATCGTCCGCATTCCCCTGAAACAAACTTACGTTAAAATTAAACAACATCTATATAAAGCCAATAATAAACTGGAAGCGCGTATAGCAAGAAATGACCAAAAAGGAACAAGATCACTAACCTAACAGTACAACAATCAAAAGAAGAATAAATCTAGCTAATGTTCAAAACCAAATTCACACATTATCGAAATAAATTGACTTGTATCAATGTATAGACAAAAAAAAACTTGATCCAGTCAGAAAATGTGCCTAATAACATTTAATTTCAACTAAATTCAAATCTCAGATTCAATTGCCCAATCCGATCCCTAATTCAATCGCAAAATCGATTGGAGAGAACATACCCGAGGAGGAGAGACGGAGAGACGTTCATCGACATGGACGGAAGTGATATGGAGGAATCGGCGAGAGAGAAGAGTAACGAAGATTTCTGGAGAAAAGGAAGCGCCAATACGGAGAGTAGTTCGGCTTAATCGTTCGAGAGAGAAAGAGAGATTAAGTGAAACCCTAATTTGTAGTGTTTTTTTTTTTCTTGGCAAAAAGAATTTGAATACACAAACACTTTTGATATATTTATAGAACAACAAAATTATTCCGTTGGGAAAACGAATTCAAAAAAAAAAATTACCGTTTGATTAAGGAAAACAGTAAACACTTAACGGCTATTTTCCTTGAGAAGACCCTCTCTAGACTTCTAGCCTTGCAATCACGTACAGTAAAAAGAAGAAGACGAAGAACGCAACTCATTAAATGACTAATACGACGTCGTTGAGCACTTTAGGCCCATTTATATACTCTATTTAGGCCCATTTATATTGAATAGTCAAGCTCAAGCATGAGTGCCGATAATGATAAGTCAACTCTAGAAAAACCAATCACCGGAGTTTGTTGAATCGCCGGAGAAATTTTCGAAATGCTTAAGCTTCTGATCGTGGCGTTTATTTTGATTTTCGAGACGGAGACGGTGGTTTCGCATCAGGAATCCGGTGAATGGAGCTGTGAATCGGACTCGGAGATCCAGGTCATGGCGGATTTCAGACCTGGGCTCATCACACTCGACGGTCGCAACGATGATTGGAAGGATATCGATGGCTCTGAGTTTCCTCTCCGACCTGCACTTGATCCTGACGCTGACCACGAATACTCCGCCGGACAAATGACAGTCAAGGTAATTTGAATCGAATCGGATAAGGCATTGTATAATCGGTTCGGGAAATTACTTGTACTTTCTATAGATTGATGAAATTTGGGTTTTGGTAAGATCAGTTTGGTGATTAATCTGGATTTTTGTGGATTTTTCGATGATGAATCGCTTTTAATGGGTGGATTTCGATTTGTAGGCATTGCATGATGGTAGAGATATGTACTTTATGTTGGAAATTGATGGAAATTACGCTTATGATAAAGGGTAAGTGTGTTTTCTTTGTCACATTTCTGAAATGTAACAATTTTCTATCTTCACCTTTGCAAAATCCAAGAAACTGGTAATCATAATCATGTAGAATCTGAGAGTCAGAGTAACAGTTACCAAGTTTTAGTAGATGTATCACTATTGTAGTGAATTGTTTGCTTTTTTTTTGTATCCAGTGAAAACAACAAGTGTCCTTCAGTGGCTCTTATGTTCCAAATTGGTGATCAAGCTACTTATCATGATGTACGTTTCCTAGGTGACTATATGGTTTTGTTAAGATCCTTGATTTTTTTTTTTGAGTATGAAATAACTGATGGTCAAACTTCTGTTTCACAAGATGGGTGGTTGTAAAGAAGGGAGAGACTCGTGTACGAGCAAGGCTTGCAGAGGCTTTGAGGTTGATATTATGCATTTCTCTATTGGAAATGCGATTCCTGGGCGCCTTTACGGTGGTAATCCAATAGATAACGGGGAAGGAAATGGAGGTGACAGGTGATCTTTGACCTCTCTTTACTCTTGTGTCTCCTTAATCTGGTGTTTATGAAGAAGCTTGCTATTACCTCTGTTTATGTTGTTTATTGAATGCGTGTTTTGTTGCTTCATATGAACAGATTTGGTCATCTAGTTGACATTTATGCGTGGAATCCACATTGTCGATACCTTGATGGTCTCGGACCCTCAGGTACTTCTTGGATCAGAGAGCTTGAAGAGCGATCTCTTTCTCTTGTGCAAATTACAAACATGTGATCCCAATGGATACTCTTCTGGCAGGAAATGATTCTAGTGCACAGAACGATTGGCATGGAGCGTGGTGGCACAGCAGCTTCACTACTCAATCAGGTCAGTCTTACATATCTACTTAAACAGTTCCATGAGTTCTCAAAACAGAGATATACTATCATGCTTTTAATCGGAAAAAGGTGGAACTTTGTTAGAGCTCGGTGTTTATAACCATCTCTTAGCCTTAGGCATCTCCTCTGGTTACTTTATCTTTGAAGCTTTCAACAGGTTATGTAGAGGAAGACAGCCCTTACACGCCAGATGGCAAGAAAGGAACTTACTTTTTTGAGTTCTCAAGGCCTTTGAGGACTATGGACCGTCTCCAACAGGTCATTAAATCCTCTGTTCGGAAAAACCACGCTCGGTTACCAAGCTTTCTTACCTCTGTGAATAGTTATGTTATAACGACGATTTCTGTTTAAAGACAAACACCTTCTTACCTACAGGATGTTCAGTTCACACTTGGCTCACCGGCTAAAATGTCGGTTGCATTCTGGTACCCAATGGACAGCAAACCGTGGCACGGATCAGGACACTACACGATCGGCTGCGACTGGACCCCGCTAGATATCTCCCCGGGGTCTTCTTCGGGTCTCGCCGCTTCAAACGTCAAGGGGTCTAGCGATGGAACCAGCATTTCTGCCATTGTGATGTCCTTGATTTCTCTTATTGTTTCGGGTTTTATTGCATATAGGTTATATAGCCCCAGGAACGTTCCATTCACACCAATGGAAAACAATCTGTAGGAGAAAATAGGTTTACACGGTTATTAGTCCCTTCCCTTATAGTCACATCGATCATTTGGTTTTGTTACCACGTTGAGAGATTCTTTTTGGCATGTAGTAAAAATGGATGGCGACACAGATTAGTCTCTTGGACCTAGAAAGCCTTTGGGGAAACTGTGTATAATTCAAAAAAAAAAATGGGTGGATGTGTTGGGATTTTGTGGCTGAGAATTGATTTGTCATTTCAAACGGTTGCGTTTTTGTATTGACGACAAAAAAGTAAAGAAAAGGTTAAAAATAATCACTCCAAGACGTATTGGGTTTTAATTTGAAGACGTTCTGAGTATATATGTATGATGATAAGTAACACATATAATGGAGAAAATACAGTCTTCTCTTCTTAGTTCAAGGCAAAAAATTAAATGGTAGCTTCATATTTGACTCATGGAAATGGGAAGATGTGTAAAGTGAACAATCCACGTTCCTAATATATATTTCTCTTATTACATAATTTCTCATGTTTGGAGATTTTTTAACACCTTTTCTTTTCTTGTCCTTTTTTTTTTTTGTCAACCCGAGATATATGTTTTGAAATTAAAATATAATTAAATATAACTACAATAAGGAAATCCTTAATATCAACCAGGCCCAGCCTTTATATATAAGACCTAATTAACCCTAAATTCGCAATCCGCAAATTCTCCATGGAAGCCATGTATCAGGTAAACCCACCACCAACCATAAAATACGAAGGTAAGATCTCTCTATAACTCCATCGTCTATGGTCAAAGATTATATTTCGCCTGATCGATTTTGATGGATCGCATTATTTGTTGTTGTTTCCGTCTCGCAGAAGGTAACACATGTGTATTTTGGGACGTGGAGGATTATCCAATCGACGGTCGTCTCGATTCTGAATTGGTTCATCAAAAGATCAAAGAAGATCTTCGCAGTCAAGGTTACTTAGGGAACGTGTCAATCCATTTTTTCATTGGTAAAGATAAAACCGCGGTAGAATGCTCGGATGAGCAAATCAAAATTACTGTCTTATCCGACGGTAAATTCTTTTTCCTTTAACAGTTATTTCTCTTTTGTTTTCTCACTTATACATATACATGTTTGAGTGTGTAATAATAATCTAGAGATCTCATATTTTCTTCCAGGGGGTAGAAGAGATAAATATTATTCCATGATAGTGCACATTCTTCTTTGGGCAGTGGAAAATTTCCACCCATCAAACATAGTAGTCCTCTCCAAAAATGTAGACGAGAGCACTGTTGACGACTTGGAAGGGTTGTATATGAAAGGTTATGGGATTCTCTTGTCCAATCCTGAACCAGATTGGTTAGTTCCCCAAGAAAGCTCAGTCGGGCTTTTTCCAAGCCTAGTAGCTCGAGAAAACCCTAGCGGGATTGTGGATACTATTGCTGGCTAACTTGTGTGTGAAGCAAGTTATCGTCGTTTTGTTATGGTTACATATGCTTGTTAGGGTTTTATTAATGAAGATATCGTCGTTGGTTATTGTAGTTGGATTATGAATAATAATATGAATGATGAGAGTTAGAGTCTAATGGTGGTAATTAACAGAAAACTTGTGATTGGATGTGAATTACGGTTCATCATCATATCTTGCTTTCTTTTCTTCAACGAAATTGAACGATTGTGTGAGGATCAACTAAAAACATAGTCGTTAATTTTTGTAGTTGGATTAATGTTTTCTAATGGTGGTAACTAACAGAAAATTCGATTCGTCGACACCATCTTTACAATTGAATCAACTCATATTATTATTCGTCCATATCAGTTCTTCTCACCAATACAAGCGTCACATGCAAAGCTCAAAAGTGAACACGAAAGGAAAGAGTTCCAACATCAGATAGTGATGAACAAACAAAGGTTATATGAAATCAGATGAAACTCCATACGTTTAATTATCTGGTTTATGGAAAAAAATTAAAGCTAATGTCTAAACATGACCAAATTAGAATCAAATCAAAATACTGAGAGTAGGGGGAAGGACGCGTGTGCACACACAAGCGCGTGAAGCTAGATTCACTAGTGACTGTAGCACCTATGCTCAAATGGTGAATCGCACCACCAAATCGGTTTCTCGTAGGAAAGTGACGGGTGACACGTGGCGTTAAACGAAAATTTTCATTAAAACTTTGTTTCATATAGGATATATATATATATGTTCATATAGAAAGAGAAAGAGATCAGACTTTCTTTCTCATTTTCCGCCGGAGTAAAAAAATGTCGCTTGCTTTTTTTAGCCTCCCCAAAATCACTTCAAAGTCGTTTTCTGGTTTAGTGAGTACGATAAACTACTCCGAAGATGAAAAGAATTTGCTTAAATCAAATCTGATGCAGCTTTTTGGAGAACCCACATTTGAACAGTGTCGGTCCAATGTTTTTGGGTGCCCTACGCAAGTTTTGGTAAATGTGTCTTTTTCGTACATCGTAAACATAGCAATATAAGTAGAAACTAAAAACTTCGTAAACCCGTTCAGAATCCAAAATAGTTTGTAAGAAAATAAAAACAACAACAAAATAAAATAAAAAATTGAAATATTGCCCTCTATGCATTTTTGCTTGTAAAATCATTCATTAAACTCACATAGTCGAGTTTTTCAACCATTTTCGTTTCAATCGATAAGTTTTATTTGTCAAATGTCGATTTAGAATATTTTTTTTACCCTGGCCTCTAAAAAAACTAATTCACTTACAAGATTGAAAACATTTACTTGATACTCCCTGACACTTGTGCAACAGTGTAATAGCCAAAAAGAGAAGATCAAAGACGAAGCGAATCATCGTTTAATATTTTTTTTTTCTAAACTAGAATTTTAACTAACACTACAAGAAAACAGCTCATGAGCGACCACCAAAATGGTCACAAAATGGTCGCAAACAGCCTATTTGCGACCACATAGCGACTAAAACATGTGGTCGCAAAAATTTGGTCGCAAATATAAACGGTCGCAAGTTAGTCTCATATTTGCATCTGATTTGGGACCAAAATATTTAGTCGTATATTAACGACTACTTTGTAACGACTAAATGGAGTCGTAATTTACCGTCTAAAGCGCGACTACTACTTGTTTGCGTCTATTTAAAGACCTAATTTACTCGTCGTTAATTACCTACTGTTTTAAGACTCATTTGTTGTCGTACATTTACGACAAATTTCAGACGATATAAGTAGTGGGTAATAGAATTCTAGTAACAAATTAGTCTCAAATGTGCGACTGTTTTGAGACATTATTGCGACTAAAGTGCAGTGGCTGGTAAATATTTGGTCGCAAATAAGTCATACTTGAGTGAGGTTTTTGCATCTAATTATATCAGGTTTTTTCTAGTTTATAATTTAATTTGACAGATTTTGTAAATTGAAAAGTAAAAAGAAGCTTAGCAAGGTACATAACTAGATTAATACACATGTTTTGTCCAAAAGTTTAACACAAGCAAATGCATAGTTCATACCAAAAGCAAAACGAAAAGGAAATGGGAAATTGTTATAAAAGCCATGAAGAATCAAAGACCAGTCGGTAGTGTGGCTGGTTCAGTGATTGTTGCAGTGGCTGGTCCAGTGCCTGTTGCAGTGGCTGGTCCAGTGGCTGGTGTTGAGGTTGGTTCCAGCTCCATGTCTGGTTCTTCTTCTTCAAGTAGAGCTGCAATGCGTGGATTAGTCTCTTGCAAGATCATCATCACCTTCTCAAATTTAGAGATCTTTGATTGAGCAGCCTTGTGCTCCTTATCACGCTGAGCATTCTCCGCATCACGTCGAGCATTCTCCGCATCACGTCGAGCATTCTCTGCCTCGTGTTCTAGTATCTTGCGACGAGCATTCTGAAGTTGGTCATGGAGTTCATTAAATGATCCAGAAGAGGTCTGCTGACTGCGTTTCCTTTTGCCTTTCTTTTCCACATCTGTAAGCTGACCCAGTCCAAAATGATTACCCCTGTTGTCTGTTTCAGTACACTAAACACACAGGAAAAAAAATCTCAGTGTCCACCAATCTCAAACAATCCACAGACACAAGCATATTAAATAACAAGTTATATATCAGAATCAGTGATATGTTGAAAAGCAAGTATATAGCTATAGCTTACGTTTGGTTCCATGATTCATCAAAGAACAATATCTATATTAGTATACTTAAAGAACAAGTTTCTATATCAGATTTAGATTCAATGATTCTCTTAAGAATTTATAATCAATAATAAGATTCATGAATAGAACTAACAAGACAACATTCATTATGAATTAAAATAAGACAGAAGACAGTGTTAACCTATAGACAAGAAGAAGAAGAGGAAAGGAATTACCTTTAGAAAGATGGCATTCTTCTCTTCAACGGTGATGGTTCGTTGAGTTGAATGTTCAGAAGAGTTAGGCGAGTTCTCAGGACCATCGCCAGCCTGCTGGTCCATCACCTCTTGTAGTTCCTTTTCATAACAATCAGCTACTTGTTTGGCTTTTTGATCAACAAAGCTCCCATCAGGCCGTGTATGTGTCTTGATAAATACTTCGCCATAAGAAACCGAGCGTCCATATTCTTTTTCCTGTGAAACATAGTCACAATTATTAGTGTAGATATCAAACCAAGACAAATGATTATAAAGAGCAAAGCAAGAACTGACAGACAACTTACCATCTCTTGTGCTCTCCGCAAGAAGGATTTTTGACCAGAGACATGCTTTGACATTCCAAGACCGCCACGGTCTGAGTTGCGAGAGTTGGACGCAGTCTGGCTTCTTGTTTTTGCACCAGCACTTTCCCAATGGACCCACATGTGTTTCCATAGGGAAGGGACAATCCAATTCGGCCTGACACCTTTATTCTTAACCTGACTAACAATGCCCTTCAAGTTTTTCTTCACAATCCGATCGAAATGGCTCCTGACGATCTCCGTAATCCCGGACTCCCAATTGTATTTCCTCTACAAAACATAATAATTGTTATTAGTAACTATGATTAACCTATAAACATAACAAATAAAAAAGCAAAAGTGTAAAACAATACCGCTAAAGTTCTGAACCATCTTTCTCTTACGTGAATTGGTGTGACCTTCCAGCTAAAGAAAGGGCCATTAAACTTCCTACGAAGGATGTTACAAATGACCTTAGTAATTTCTCCATCGTCTCGATCGAACCTGTTACAAACATGTAACCGTATGAATAAGACAATGAATTTAATTGAATTAGCCAATCTTAACAAAACTAAAGCAATTGCTACTAAAATAACATATACAACTAACAACACAGAGACAACTGAAATTACCAATGTATCAAAACAATAGAAACAAATAAGACCAAGTAAGAATAAAAGTAAATTACCATGTATTTTCTCCGATGGGGATTGGATCCTCACACAAGACAGTGAGATGAGCACGGCCAGGAAGAGCCATCAGATTCTCCAGCAACTGGTCATAGTCTTGTCCCTCAGGAACCGCCTCATCGAATTCATCCTCAACATCAAGGTCTTCGTCCGGGTACACTTCGTCATATATGTCGTCCTCGGGCTCTTCAGGATTGGGTTCAGGATTGGGTTGAAGTTGAGGAGGTGGTTGAGCTTGAGGCTGAACTCGAGGCTGTTGAGCTTGAGGCTGAACTCGAGGCTGGACTGGAGGTTGAGAATGATTTTGTTGCTGACCTCGAGGCTGAGAAGGAAGCTGAAAGTGGAGTTGTTGAGAAGATGTGGCTCTTGTAGGCGGAAAACGAGTCGGGAAGGAATTTGTCCTTGTCACAGACTCTGTACTCCGAGAGATATTTGAATCGTGCGATGAACCTCCACGAACACCGCTATTGGCCTCGCCGGTGGATCTGAGTCTTCCAGGAGGTGAGACTTCTTCGATTGGATCATCACGACGGTTGGCTAGACCACCTTGAGGGGAGGTTTCACCACCACCGAAGTTGTTCTGTGGAGAGGATTCGCCTAAGCCACGGCCGCTACTGTTGGTTTTACCTCCTCTGGTCAGAGAACCATTGCTTTTTCCTCTTCCTCTAGAGGCTCCACCGGCGGAAGCCTTCCCTTTTCCTTGTCCACCAGCCATAGAAGATACTGAAGATTCAAGATAACAGGTAGCAGGAATCGATTGGAAACAAGAAATTGAAGACGAAATTGAAGTAGATTAGGGTTTAGATGGCCAGAGAATCGATTGGAAAGAAGAAATTGAAGACGAAATTGAAGTAGATTAGGGTTTAAATGGCCAGAGAATTTATTGGGAAGAAGAAATTGAAAACGAAAATGAAGTCTGATTAGAGATTCAAGTAATTTTCATGAAAATTTTCATGAACAAAAAAGAGAGAATCGCGTTTATGGAAGATGAAAAGTTTAGGGTTTTCTAAGAAAGTGATAAGCCTTTGTTATTAACGCCGACACATGTTTTTTTGGTGGGAGAAAGTGGCGCTAGAAGCCCAAAATGTTTTGGATTTTGGCCCAAAATAATATAACCGGGAAACTAAAATATTTTGAGTTGGTTGCAAAACACAAAAGTGGTTGCAAATTGGTCACATATGTGTGTCTAATTTGTGACCCATATATTAGTCACAAGGCTATACCCTAAACCCTAAACAATTTTGAGGATTCAAATGATTTATATGTTTCTCCAAATAGATTTAGTGGTACTACAAACATGAATTCTTCATTATTTAGACTTACACTAGATGAAAATCAATGACATGTTTTCTAATTATCATTTCAAGTTATATTGGATTGGAATTATATGTACTTAGTAATATACATGTATGGCTTTTAGGTTTGAAAAGAAATTTTTTTTAATTTCTTTAATTATATGATAAACATGAAATATCATTTATATATGTATCATTGACGTTCCTAATGGATAGTAGAAATGATTTTGTTGTCACTCTTTTATTGAAATTGTAAATTTCATACTGGTAGTCCCAAAATAGTCGCAATAGAGTCCCAAAATTGAGACTATTGTGGGACAGTTTTTTATTTTTACGAAGCTATTCCCTAAACCTCAAATATCATTGTTTTCTCAACAAATAGTGGCAATGTGGTCGCTTGTTTGGGACTATTTTGTTACGTATTTGCGACTAAATAAAAAAAAATTACAATTTCAACATTGGTGGTTCGAACACTTGACCTTGGCATTCATGACACATATTACACAACCAACTGAGATACGGTAACTAATCGGTAGTTCTGTACAGATTTATATATATATATACATATACACGAGGTTTTTTAAATACTGATTTATGTTGAATTTTTTTTCGATCGTTTCAAATTAAAAATACTAGTTTTGAATATAATATATTAAAAATAGTTCACGGATTATATTAAAATACTAAATTTTTTGAACATAGTATATTAAAATACTAATATTTTTGATCGTTCACAAATTAAAAATACTACTATTTGAACAAAAAATATTAAAATACTAATTTAATTTTTTTCCAAACTTAAACAACAACTTGATCACCATCCTCAGAAGAAGATAGATTACAAAGAAATTCATCATCGGGTTCAGCATCTCCGATTTCTAAAGCAATTGGTTCAGGTCTTTGGTTATTGTCAATTAAAGTGTCGACAACTATTTCTTCTACCGTATCCACCATTCCCTCATCATCTTGCTGTTGCAAAATCACTAGCTCAGTATCATTAAACATTCCTTGAACACGACTCCTCGGATTTACTTTCACAACGCAATTCCAAATTTTGCGAGGGCGTTTACTGTATGGATATGGAAGATAACAAACTTGATCGGCTTGGGATCCTGTTGTTCGTACATTAGTAATTTCCCAAAGTGAAATAATATATGTAGGATGAATTAAGTATATAAATTCATACCTAAAACAAATGGTTCGTAGTTTTGATATCTTCGTGATATGAGCACATCCACAACACCTCTATCACTTTTTCGGGTTCCTTTTCCAATTGTAGGGTCAAACCATTCACAGTAGAAAAGTATGATCTTTAAATTCACAACTCCAGGATATTGGAGCTCCACAATTCGTTCCAAAATTCCATAGAAATCATCTTCATTGGATGCATCAGAATAATTTTGGCCTCGAACGCACACCCCATAATTCATTGTCTTCAAATTCGCTCCGTGACTCCGTGTGTGAAACAAATATCCTCTAGTAAAATACATTGGCCACATTCTCACTTTATTTTCAGGACCTTCCACAATATCATGAACCCAAATTGGAAAATTTTCTTGGTATTTCATTGCTTCCACCTACGTTGGAAAAACATGAGCATCAAACATAATGTATAAGGATCAAATTTATTATAATAGGGTTGAGATAACATACATATTGTTGAATCCATGTATGAAAATCTTCATCTCTTTTTGCGGTTACCTCGTCCTCAGATAATTCAAGATTTTCTAATCGAATTTGCTCGTCCAATAATCTGATACATCAAATAATTATATAAGATCATATAAGATATATAAATGGATATTATTTTGAAATACCTTTCAAATGGCCTAAAATAGTCTATATTTCGCAACACATATGAATGCGCACATATGTAATCTCTCTCGGTTAACCAGTCTTCCCTGCATTTGCCACTTGGACGACCAACTTCCATAAATATATCTGGTACCGGAACATCATATATGGGTACTTCGCCTTCTATATAACGTTTGTTCCTGCAAAAATATACACAATTGTAGTTATTTCGTGACAAGTAATTTAGTCACCATCAATATTGATTAAGTATAATATTACCTTCGTCTAATAGATGTAGAAATGTTTGAGGCAAAATAGTGTTGTGAAAAATAAGATATTTCATCCTTCATGTAGGATTCCACAATTGATCCTGCTGGATATCTTTTGTTTTTCGCTTTACCTTTTAGATGTTTAAAAAACCTTTCAAAAGGATACATCCACCTATACTGTACAGGACCACCAAGCTCGGCTTCGTATGGTAGGTGAATAGGTAGATGCTCCATCACATCAAAGAAGGAAGGTGGGAAGATTTTTTCCAAATTACACAAAATCATCACAATGTTCTCCTTCAGCATTTCAATTCGACTTTGTTCCAATGTTCTACTACAGAGGTCACGGAAAAATGTTCCAATCCCTACGATAAAAAATTCTTTAAATACTGAAAAATATACTTGCAAAATATTATCAAACACATGGTGGATATATATATTTATACCTGATAATGCTTCATGCACGTTGCGTGGGAGAAGTTCTGCAAAAATAAACGGAAGCAACCGTTCCATAAAAACATGGCAGTCATGACTTTTCATTCCGGCAAACTTTCCACTCGTGATGACTACACAACTGGCTAAATCAGCTACATAGCCATCTGGAAATCTAATGTCATTCTCCACACAATGCAATAAGGCTTCTATTCCTCTTTTCATCAATCTCCAAATGGGAAATGGGGCGTTTTCATTATCATTGACATGTAGTTCTGGCCGAGCACAAAATCTTGCGATATCTTTTCTTGACTTCACGGTATCTTTTGATCTGTTTTTGACATTCATAACAGTATACATGATGTTGTCGAAGAAATTATTCTCGATATGCATGACGTCAAGACAGTGCCGTAGATTCAAATCCCTCCAGTACAGTAACTCCCAAAAAATGCTTTCTTTATGCCAATTATGTTGAACCCCAAATCCGGCCGGTTTTTTTGTATGTCCATTTCCACCACAGTCAGATGTTTTAGGTGGTTGGAAATGTTGTATACGCTGGTATACTTGTTCACCATTCAACAATGCAGGTGGCTCGTCGTACAAAGCGTGTTGCCCCTTCAAAAAATTTACTTTATTCATTCGTAATGGATGATTCATGGGCAAATGTCTTCTGTGACAATCAAACCAACACACCTTCCTACCAGCTGGTAAATAAAAAGCATTTGTGTCAGCCATACAAATGGGACACGCCAATTTTCCATGTGTCGTCCATCCTGACAACATGGCGTATGCTGGAAAATCACTAATCGTCCACAGTAGAACAGCTCTGAGGATAAAGTTTTGATTTAATGACACATCATACGCCTCTACTCCATAATTCCATAACCCTTGCAACTCCTCGATCAGTGGTTGAAGGAAAACATCAAGACTCCCTCGTGGATGATTTGGACCCGAATTTAATATCGTAAGAAACAGATATTCACTGTTCATGCACATCCCGGGAGGTAAGTTGTACGGTGTCATGATCACAGGCCACAAAGAATGATTTTTCGACATTCCAAAAGGATTAAAACCATCTGTACATAATCCAAGATACACATTCCGAGTTTCTTCCGCAAAACTCGGATACGTTGCATTGAAATTTTTCCACTCTGCTGCATCTGATGGGTGACACATTACTCCGTCTTTTGAGTCGTGCTCTGCATGCCACCTCATTGATGCAGCAGTCTTCTCTGATTGGTACATCCTCTTCAATCTGTCAGTGATAGGTAAATACCACATACGACTGAACGGAACTCTATTCCGCCCTCCCGTACTAGGCATATATCTTGGTTTTCCACAAAACTTACAATGCTCCAACTCCTCGTCTTCCTTCCAGTAAAGCATACAATTATCCATGCATACATCATAAGTACTGAACGGTAATCCTAGCTTTCGCATCAACTTTTCTGTCTCGTAGTATGAACCAGTCGCCTCATTAGGCTCAGGTAAATACTCCTTAAACGCTTCCGTTACAGAATCCATGCAAACTTCAGACCAATTATGGTCTACCTTGATGTTCATTAACCGAGAAGCTAATGATAACTGTGAATGACCATCATGACAACCATCATACAATGGTGTATTTGCAGCAGCTAACATGTCGTAGAATTGTTTTGCGTTGTGGGTAGGTTCTTCATAAACATGATCATTTCCACTTTGATCGTGTTCATTATAATCATTAAATGGCACAGAACCATGAAATGCATCATGAACCATCCCAGCATAAACATTCTCTACATCATTATTGATTGCTTGATTAACGTTACTAAAATCATCATTCCCATAATGACTAGTAAAATCAACATTTTCGTAATGAGAACTAGTTCCTGCACCAACTACATTGTTGTCTTCTCCATGTTCCGTCCATACATAATAGTTTCTCATGAACCCCATACTATGTAAATGATTCGAAACAGTTCGAAGATTTCTTAATCTAGAAGAATTTCTACATTTGACACAAGGGCACGGTATCATACCTCCACTGCTTATAGCTATGTCCTGGTTAGATGCAAATTGAATGAATTGTTGGACCCCGAGCATAAATTCTTCTGAAAGATTATCTGTCTGCGGATCGATTCGCTTGTACATCCATTCTCGAGAATTACCATGCCACATTTTTTGTTTTTGTTTTTTTTTTCTCTCTTATCACTCTTTCTTTTCGTTCTCTTTCTTTAGGAAATTTTGTGAGTAATATGAGGAAGGAAATTATTGTAAGTGAAATGAGCAGAGTTTCGGTGACTTATATAACCAAAAACATTGCGACTATTTTGCGACCACATTAGAATGGTCACATATTTGCGACTCCTTTGAGTCCCATTTGCGACTAAATGGCAAAAAGTTAGGTCCCGCATAAATTAGGTGGCCGACATGTTTTATCACATGTGTGGAAGTACTGTTTGGGCTGCCGACATAGCCGTTCCTACTGTTTTACGACTACAAATTAGTCTCAAATATGTGACTAATTTGGGACGACGCCATTTAGTCTCAAATTTGGGACTGATTTGCGACGACAGTTACAGATCAGATATCTGGTCACACAATAGTCACTCATAAAGGACTATTTTGCGACTACGTTGAGATAGTCGACTTCTAGTCTCAGTATAGTCGCTAATTAGAGACTATAATCCGACCATACTATGTAGTCGTTCTTTTGCGACTGTTTTGACACATTATTTGCTGTCGTCGCAATTGTGTAGCAAATGGGTCTCAAAATGGTCGCAATATTTTGTGACCAAAAAAACAGTCACAAAATGTAGTCACTAAAGAACTGTTTTCTTGTAGTGTAATAAAGATAAATTAATTTTGAAAAGTAAGTAATTAACATGTTTTTCAAGATAAGACCCACAAACATTACAAAAGATTTTGAAAAAAGGTCTTACAAATATTATTATTGTAAAAACTGTTAATAATTTATTTTTTGATTATACATATAACAAGAAATTAAACTAAAAATACCTCTCTAAATTTAGGGCCCTAAGCGGTGGCTTCACTGACTTGTCCTCTGGGCCGGACCTGCGTTTGAGAGCTTCTCTCACGGTGATGATGTCTTTTTTTTTGGAAACGGTGATGATATCTTTGAGTTTGATTCCTCGGTGATGGAGAACCCACGTTTGAGAGCTTCTATCATGAAGCACACTCTTGGAATGATCGATCATCCTCTTCACAAGGACAACGTTGAGCAACGAGCTCATGAGGTTCTCCGACTCATTCTTCTCCACTCCAAGCTTCCTTCCGAGATCCAAGATGGGATATCTTTTGTTCACAAAATGTGTTGGGAAGCTTCCTATTGGTGAAGAACCCAGTGGTATCCGCTTAGCTTCCGCAATGGTGTTTTTAATGGAGAAGCTTATGAGTCTCGAGATTGGTGAAGCCAAAATCTTAAAGGCAAAAAAGGAGGTCGTCGAAGCCATGACGTTTTGTGTGTTAACAAGCAATCCTTTTGGGTCTGATGGTGCTAAGAGTATTTTCATGGCCTTGAAGTCGATATGTAACTTTGAGCATGGAGGAGACTTGTTTGCCTTGCTCTGAAAGAAATATGATATCATTGATGATTTTGGGAAAAGGTGGAAAGAAAATGACTGTTGCGAAATTTCTCGCCAAATGGTTTTCACAAATATCTCGTTTCGTCTTTTTGCAATTTCTTGGAACGCAAGCTATTTAGATTGTCAATATTTTCTCTCCAAAACCATTAGCAGTATTAGATAATGCATCTCTTGATATAAGGGGTTGTTCCCTTGGTGAACCAGACGCAGCGTCTGGATGCAGTTCGTTTTAGTCAATTTATGAAGTGCGTCTAGATGCGGAAACTGGATGCAAAATGAAACTCATCCAAAATATCTAGAAATTTTGGATGAGTTTGAAAGTAGAGTTTGGATGCACTTAAGTGCGTCACAAATTACAAAAGTCAAAAATACCTTTATTTATAACCATAACATTAAATCAATTATATTTTCGCCAAAACCGCAAAATCACGTTTTCTCGCCAAAACCGCAAAATCACGTTTTCCGCTAAAACTAGAAAATCACGTTTTCCCGCCAAAACCGCAAAATCACGTTTTCCCGTCAAAACCGCAAAATCACGTTTTCCGCCAAAACGGCAAAATCGTGTTTTCCCGCCAAATAGCATTTTCCCGCCAAAATCGCAAAATTGCGTTTTTCTGCCAAAACCGCAAAATCGCATTTTTCCGCTAAAACCGCAAAATCGCGTCTTCCCGCCGAAACTGCAAAATCGCGTTTTCCCGCCAAAACCGCAAAATCGCGTTTTTCTGCCAAACCCGCAAAATCGCGTTTTCTATCCTAAACCGCAAAATCGCGTTTTCCAGTCAAAACCGCAAAATCGCGTTTTCCCGCCAAAACCGCAAAATCGCGTTTTTTCGCCAAAACCGCAAAATCGCGTCTTCCCGCCGAAACCGCAAAATCGCGTTTTCTGCCAAAACCGTAAAATAGCGTTTTTCCGCCGAAACCGCAAAATTGAGTTTTCTCGCCAAAACCGCAAAATCGCATTTTTCTGCCAAAACTGCAAAATCGCGTTTTCTAGCCTAAACCGCAAAATCACGTTTTCCAGCCGAAACCGCAAAATCGCATTTTTCCCCGAAACCGCAAAATCGTGTTTTCCGCCGAAACCGCAAAATCGCGTTTTCCGCCGAAACCGCAAAATAGCGTTTTCCGCCAAAACTGTAAAATCGCATTTTTCCACCAAAACGGCAAAATCACGTTTTTCTGGCAAAACTGCAAAATCGCGTTTTTCCGCCAAAACTGCAAAATGATTTTATTTAATAATTAAATTATTTGGTGTGATGTATATACTAGAAGTATATTAAAAAAAAAATTAGTCATTATTTAGCTATAAGTAAATTTAAATCATAAATAATCACAAACATTGGTTTTTAGTTATTTTACATTAAATGCGTCCAGATGCAGATATCAAAACACAAACGAACAACATCCAGATGCTGCGTCTAGCTACTGCGTCTAACTGCTGCGTCTAACTGCTGCGTCTAACTGCTGCGTCTAGATACTGCGTTGAGAAACTCAAACGAACAGGCCCTAAACCGACCGGTTTCTAACCTCTCTCGTCCGAGGTTTGGAAAATCCACCTAAGACCTTTAGCTGATTTAAATAAAAAAGGAGTTTAATTAGAGAATGTGATTGCTATTTCCAGTGATAGTGTCACAACATTTCCTCATTCCATATGATCAGTTATCTTCGACAACACTGATTTTCAAACCAATAATGATCATTAGGAGGATAATTAGAGAATAGTAATCCTCCAATTCTTTGTTTGATAACTGATAGTCCAACTTTGATATATGAAATCGATAATGAATATTCACCGATCAATACCGCACCTATTTTTAAAAGATCTTTGAAGTTTTATTTTGCGGTAAAAAAGTTATATATACTCAAAAATCTTAAGTAGGTTTTTTAAAAGAACTAACTAACTCATCCCCTTTTTTTTTTTATGTTACATGTATGTAACCAAATCAAACAATCAAACCGTATATACTCTGCCGACAAAAAACAAAAAACAAAAACCGTATATACTTTAGAAAATTTCAGTGGTCAGATACAAAATGATTTTTTTTAGTTTTTTTCTTAATTTTATTTTATAGTCGCAGGAGAGAGGTGGCCAAAAATTCAGCTTATCAAGTCAGGGAGATCGTATGCTGATCAGTATTATAAAGCTTACAAAATATAAAATATTTTTTAATTTTATAGCCACATGAGACAATTCATTTTAACTTACTTAGGGGGTATTATTCAATCAATGATTTAAAATTACAAAATTTTCAGACTTTTTTTCTTTCTTTCATAGGACCAAATAGTTACTTTTCTACAAGTTCATATCTTAACAATTTTTAGCCGATTTTAGCTTTAGTAGGTCTTTCTATAAAATTTGTTTCAACATATATTACACATTACAACATAAGAAGAAAGGAGAGACTTTATTGTTATGAATTATTTAAACCCATGAAATTATTCAAGTTAATGATAGGACAACATATTGAAAACATAACAAAGAGTACTCAAAACCAATATAACATATATTGTCTTGACGACAATAGAAGGCCAAGTAACAGGTAGAATACATCGAAAATTATGGTGTCAATGAAACGGAGGTTTGAGCCCATGCATCTCCGATGTTTTCTTAAGCTTTATTATATACAGAAGCCAAAGAGAAACCTGGACCATTATTTGGAGGCAAATCTCTAAGCATTATTCCTAGCGGAATAAGACATAATTTAATCAAAACCTAACGTGACAATCTTAAAATATATTTGACTATCATAAGTTCATAACATAAAAAAATGCTACAAACTCATTACAATGTACTTTTCGGTTGAAATATCAAAAGTGTTTCTATCGAATTTGTCGAGTCGTAATGTGTATAACCGGTTGGAACCGTTTTTAACTAGTGGTTGTTGATAACATTCCTACCAATATCTTTAGCGCGAGGAACGACAAGATTTTGGGAACAATGTATTCGTCTATTCATGTGCTTTGTGATGGTGGAAGCTCCGGGAGATTGTAGAGGCTCGGAGAGGTTACGAGAGTATGGTTATTGTTAGCCATCAACGTGTCAACCGCAAGAGATAGATGGGAAACAGATCTCAAATGAGGGATGGACATTTTTGCCAACCCATGATGACCAAGTTTGCAAAGCTTTCTTGAAAGCAGTTGATACATCGAGCTATCTTAGTAATCATAGCATTTTCTTAGTTATGGTGAGCTGCTCCATATTTTCTCGAGTGGACCGTATTCGTTGGAACTGTTGAAGACTACAAGGAAAGCCTCAATTATTAAAGACACTAGTTCATAAGTCTATTGACAAGAAATATGTACCTTGTTAAATTTTTATTATCAAGCTTAAACGAGTGTAATACATCGGAAAGAAGAAATATTTTGCTTTGTACATTTCAGATACTCGTTAGGATAGTCTCATGGGAGAAAACATTCAAATAATCTACTAATTGACAACTCCTAGCTTTGCTGGTTCGGTGGTCATGTCCTGTGGAGTCAGACCGTTTGCATCCTTGTTCTTCGTTTCCTTCTCGGTGATGCCTAGCTTCCAGTCTCTTCCATCACTCGAATGGACCATTTCCTCTTGTATGGTCAGTCATCTCTTCCTTTGAACACACCATTGTACGGTATCCTTGACGAGGTCCCTTATCTTGGTCAATATTTGCTTAAAAACTACCTTAGTTTAGGTCTTACTTACCTCATTGGAGGCTACATTTACCTCAGTATGAGGCGGTTTCAAGGCTTGCTCTTAGCCGATTATTACCTTTGTGTAAGGATTTAACTGGAAAATTCAAACCAAGCTACATTGTTGACCCAAAATTTATTTCTCTTATCAACGGTTTGGAGTACTACAAAGTTCCCATTCTCCATGTGTCTAATGTTGTATTGGGTTTTGGTTTTCATATGTACTCCTTTATGGAGAGGTTTTTGTTATCAAAACTCTTTCTTTGTAGAGTGGAATGTGCTGAAGTCATGAAAGATTCACTATCAAATCTCGTTCGGTTCACTAGTTGGTCATTTATCTCCCGGCGTTAACGACATGTCTCTCCCGGTAATATGGTTTTCCTCCCGGCAGTTGGTGTTCTCTGTTCTCTGCCTTTGATGCAGTGCTTGTAACCCTTCAAGATGCATTGAATTATGACATAAGATGGTGCTTCAAAGACACAACACGGAAACCAGTGGCTTTGGTTCAGTTTGTTGAAGCCCACACGTTTAAAGTTGCCTTATTTGCAACTACAGGAGTTCGAGCTTTACTTCCCTTCTCGAACCCTACCCTAAGTCTCTTGTCATGCTACTTGATTCAAATGGTGTGTGCATTGAGTTGAAACCGATACTTCATGATCTTTGTTGTCTGAGTACGGTTTTCATATATATCTTTTATGCTTTTATCTCTTGTTTAGCAATTGTATTAGCTAATGCATTAGTTTTATATGGTCTTGTAGTTTTATATGGTCTTGTATTGATGAACACTTCCTCCATCTTTGGAGTTTGAGATTTTTTAAAATCATTCGGTTTGATAAAAAAAAAATCTACTAATTGACATTCAAATTTTGCTTCATCAATATAGACATTAATCACTTAAAAGTTTATCTAAAGTGAACTTAATAACGTTATTTGGTTAGCAATTTTAGATAAGAGCCTTGAAACTTTCTCATACTGACCTATACATTCCTTTGTAAAAAAACGGTAACAAAGCTTCAAAGTAAAAGTTCACCAGACTCAAAAAAAGGAACAACATACCGACCGGTCTACAATAAAATGCAGCATGGATCAAGTTAATATCGGACATTGACAAAAAACCAAATGTAAAACCTCGGAGACGAACAAGTTATTTCATATTCGTTTTGGAGCACTGAGCACACAGAGGTTTTGATTGGTCGTCATGAGTGCTGGATCTCCGGGGGCGAATATAAGGCTTAGCAAGGACGGCTCCTCCGGCTAATACACCCAAGAAGAGAAGTGTACCCCTCCAGAGCTTATCAAACTGTTTACTTGCAAGGGCTGTGTCAGCTGTAACTTTTTTGCCATGCTGAAACACACCAAACAGAACAAAAAAACAAATTAATATGTCTTACGATCATCATCGGACTTTAAAATGAAGTTGGTGAGTAAAAGAAGAAGTTATACCTCATCAACATACTCTCGAAGACTATAAACTGCCTCTCTGTTTCAAGAAAGAGAGATGTTAATTCCCAAAACTTGGTTAAAAAGTTATAACATATTACAAAACGTTGAGAGCCCACACAGACCTTAGTCTTTCGTTCCCATGGAGAGCTCTTTCTTCAAACTTCTTTGCCTCTTTCATAAAACCAGGCAGATCCTTCAAAAGAATCAAATCAAAACCACACAACAACCATAACCACATATAGTTTCAAGGTTCTGTCTAAAATCAATTATACAAAATCACAAAACAAACAAATATGTTACCTGATCCGGACTAACTTTAGGTTTAGATGATTCAGATCCAAACTTTGCATCTTCAGTGAGATTACAAAATTGGCGACGATTAATCAATCCGTAAGAGGAGCCAATACCTCTAGGCTTAGTGACTGAAAGTGCACCTAACAGAGTCAGACGTTTGGACACGGCCATCGAACCGAGATTGCGAAAAGATGGCTCAACTTGCACGCTAAATAGTAAATAGGCTAAAACTAGGGCTCTGTAAAATACCCATAACCAAACAACCGAACTTAAATTATCCGAAACCCGAACCGATTTTATTAGTTGAACAAGATTGAGCACACTCTACATATGAACAAACTAGTGAAGAAGTACTTTAATTTATCGTTTGTGGAGTAAATGGAGGTAAAGGAAATGGTTCCAAGTATCAGGAACACCTGGGAGACACCAGTGACTACAATCTTGAACCGCTTTTGAACGTCGGTTTTCGGGTTTTGTTCCGAAGATAGAAGGGTGAGCATCAATTCTGTACTGAGATAAACCGCTAACGTTCAAGAGAGTTACCGGTGTTTTCATCTGATTTAGTACTTCCTCAACAATAATGTTTTTCCCCGAGTAACTCGGTTTGAAAGTTTGGTTCAATAGCTTGTTTGCTTCTCTGCAATGGCCTCCTGAGTTCCATTCTCCTCCACTGTCCAAAATAAACAATACAGAGATGATTAAAACGATACAAAAGATTCGACATTTTTTAAAACTGCGTTGGAAAATACCTGAAATGGGAAGGCGCAGCGCTTCTAAAGAAAACTCGGGTTTTCTTTGGATCGACGTTTTTGTCGACCCATGATGACCAAGTTTGCAAAGCTTTCTTGAAAGCGGTTGATACATCGAGCTTTGGATAAACTTGGTCTCCTTCTTGGTAATAGTTAATCCTGCAAATTCCAAAAACTAATCAGTCTCATAATCTTACATTCCAATCCATTTTTTTCTTCTGATGTTTAGAAATCAAAGATAAAACTACTAACCCGGATTTGGTTTTGTAATGAGACCACCAATGTGCTGTATTAAACACTAAGATATTAGCACCTTTCCATCTCGAAGACGTTCGATCCATAGCGTCGATTCTAAGTGTTTCTTTCCGTTTCTTTCCAATTCTTGCTTTACCCTCACGAACCAAGAAATGCGTAACATAGAATTCCACAGTGCATTTGTAATCCTAATTCAATACACTCAAAAAACATAAACATTAACAAACACAATCACAAATCTTAAGCAACACTTATGATCCAAACACAATTTTACCGCGAAACGAAAGCTGTAATTCCCTTTCTCTTTAGTGATTCTCCGATTACGCGTTTCGTAGACTCTCTTTGGATCTTTAACAGCTTGAAACAACATACAAAGCATAGATTCCCATTGGTTTCTATTAATTGAATCACCAACAAACACTAGCCTCTTCCCTCTTATCATTTCAAGCATTTTTGTAGCATTGAACCTAAAAACTCAAAACATACCAAAAATAGCCACAATTCCCAAATCAATACTATGAAAATGCTTAAAGAGTGCTCAGTGGAACTAAGTCACTATCACCAAACATTATGACAAAATTAGAAAGAACTAACCTTGGAGCATCACAATCTTGAGGTTCCCATCTCCAATTCATGTAATTAAGATCTAATCTTCCATTACTTTGACAACCAAATCCTTCATCTATAAACGGACAAGACGAATTTGTGTATGATTGATAGTCACTATCGTAAACCCATTTCCCTTTCGTAAAATCACACTCTTCGATTTTAATCTTCTTCTTCGTTTTCTTCTCTTCTTCGCCATTGTTGTTGCTACGAAGCTCAACCACTTTAATCGAAGTCAAATTAGCGATTAGCTTATCTTCTTCGCCGCCGCGAATCTTCTGGTCAAAACCCGGAATTTTCTCGGACCCGGAAGTGTTTTCGGGTGGGTTGAAATGGGTCGAGGTCAGAATCGGACTTGCTTTAGGAGAAACTGAAGAATCGGAGACGAAGCTAAGGAGATTTTTGTTACTAATTTCGGAAATTGATGAAATAGGGCTTAAATCGATCTGGAAGTTGGATTCTGATGTTGTTGGGTTGGATTTGAGTAAGGAAATGGAGAAGAAGAGTAAGAAAACAATGGCGAAAGAAATTGTAGCGATAATCAATGCTAAGATTTTTGTAGACTTGACAGAGAAACTCCTTTGTCTCTCCATTTTTTGTGTAAGTTAAAATCGAATTAGTGAAGAAGAAAGACTCTCATAAATCTCTGTAATTTTGAGGTTTTTGAATTCGAAAATGCAAAATGAGAAAAGACCAAAAAAAAAAAAAAAAAGCTTCAAATCGGAATTCCACAACGGTGGTTGAGAAAGGTGGGGTATATAGAGAAATGAGATTCGGTAAAGAGAATGATAATGACGTTGTTATGAACTCTCGTGTAGTTTCATGGAAAATATTTCAATAATTAAACGAAAAGAGGGAAAGATAATGATGATTTTCATTTAAATAAAAGTTTGGATTTGGAAATACTAGTTGTTTGTTTTAGTGACAGATTGGTTATTTTGGAATTATTAACGTGGTGGGGTCACTCAGGGACTTTCGCTGGAGCTATCTATCTGAGTTTACCAATATACCCTTCTAATTATTGAACAGGCCCATACATTTGGGCTAAAAAAGGCCCATTAAGAGATTGGGTGGAGAAGAGGGAGACTTGAGTGATTTCTCTTTCAATCTCATTTTGTTCGTCGTGGTTCTCTCTTTGTTTCATCGACGCAATCTCTGACTCGGTAAATCCCCAGATACTTGTCTTGATCGCTGGCTCTTAGTGTTTTTTTTTTTGGGTATTCTAGTTTATGTTTTAATTGGCGTTCTAGGTTTATAGCGGATTGAAATTACGATTGATTTTATCAGATTCCGATTGATGCGATTAGGATTGAAAATTCTCATTTTGTGTTGTTGCAGTTTTGATTAAATCTCTTTGTGTAGTGATGCTTTGAAAAAAATTATCATTTTTGTTCTGTAGAATTGCGAATTTCATTTTGTGTTGAAGTTTCTAGATTATGTGAATTAGGGTTACTTTTACCCTTTTGGTGAATGAATTCGAAGCCTTTGATTTCTTCTGTTGAGTAGAGCTACAATTACTAAAGAAATCAGATCAGATGGAAAATGAATTGAAATTTTTACATGTGTGTGTGTGTATTTAAACTCTAGAAGCATATATGAATTACATATGCATACCAAGAGCCTACTTGCTTTTAGAACAAAATTGATCCATAAGAGTGTGTGTATGTGTGTGTGTGTGTGCATATATATGTAGACTCTAAAAGTGTATATGAACATATAGAATGAATTGCTGTTAGAACTAGTTTTCTCCATCAGAGAGTGTGATTATATATATGTAGAGAGATGTTTATTGGTTGTCAATAATGTTCTACAGATTTTTTGTTTTGTGATTATCGTCAAGTTCTCAGTTATGTTGTTCTTGACTCTATGCAGAGAAGAAATGGCCGGACACAAAGTTGCGCATGCCACATTGAAAGGCCCGAGTGTTGTCAAAGAGTTATGTATCGGTTTGGTACTTGGTTTAGCTGCTGGTGGTCTATGGAAGATGCACCATTGGAACGAACAGAGGAAAACCAGAACTTTCTATGATTTGCTTGAGAGAGGTGAAATCAGCGTCGTCGCCGCTGAAGAATGAACCAGAACCATCTCTCACTCTCTTGAAATTTTCATGTGTTTTATGGTTCCTTGTCTGAGAAAAAGAGTTGCTTAAGAAATAAACAAATCTAAGATCAGATTGATGTTTTTGTTTTACATATTGTTTTCCTAAGATTCATACATACTATCCTCATTGTTAAATTTCAGACTTTTTTTTACTGTTTTCGTTATGAAGAGACAAAATGTTCTTTATAAACTGCTTGAACGGCTTAGGGCTGGGCGTTTTAACCGAACCCGAACCAAACATATATAATATCCGATCGGGTTTTAATTTCTTAAGGTACGGGTACCCGTACCCGATTCTTTTTTTTTTTTTTTTTTTTAGTGATTAGGGTTGGATGCCATGGATTAATTGGTCAGTATTAGTAATAACCTAGAGTGTGATTTCAATTTATAAACTAGTGAAAAGTTTTCTTATTGAAATTGAAAAGTTTTCTTATCTAAATTGAAAAGTTTAGATTAATGGAGATAGTTGCAGCTTAGTCAATACTGTTCCAAACAATAAACGGATTTCGTCGATTTTGAGTGATTTGCTTTTAAAATCTGGAGATGATTCCGGTAAAACCGTTCCTTTACACTTCTCTGTTTTCACATTGTTCTTAAGAATTATAACTTATTCATTCATATGTTGCTTCGATTTTTTTACTTGATTGAGCATTGTTCCTTTACGCTTCATATGTTCATTTTTAAATCTGTTTTTTTTATTACGGTGCTATTTCGGGTTTGGAAAAAAAAAAAAAACTATTTCGGGTATAATTCGGGTATACCCGAAATACCCGAACCCGAACCGAACCGAACCCGAATATATATATAATACCCGATCGGGTATTATATCTCCAAACATCGGGTATCCGATATCCGATATACCCGACCCGAACCCGATCGGGTATCCGAACGCCCACCCCTATCAACGGCCACAAAATTTTCATAGTTTGATCGAATAAAAATAACAATATCTGAAGAGTAATCAAATACGTGGAACTCTATCGTTGGTTAAAGAAGGATAAGAAATTGGGTTCACAGAATGAAATTCACTTAGGCTTTTTATATCTTGTTCACTCCAATTTATCTGAAATAACTTCTTCTATCCAAAAAAATTCAAAGGCTGTGTATATTTTTCTCTATCTTACAATGGCAACTATAGCTACTACTAGTCTTAACATGGCAACACAAAGAGCCATCGTCACAAGCGAGAACAGACCAGTTCGTTTATCCGGTCCAGTCCGTTTGAACAATCCGTGGAGTATTGGTTCAAGTTCAACAAACCGGATGGTGAAGTTTAACCCGGTTAAAGCAACTCCGGAAGGAGGAATATCGGATATCGTGGAGAAGAGTATCAAGGACGCGCAAGAGACTTGCGCAGGCGATCCAGTGAGCGGAGAATGCGTAGCTGCGTGGGACGAAGTCGAGGAGCTTAGCGCAGCAGCTAGCCACGCTAGAGACAAGAAGAAAGCCGGTGGCTCGGATCCTTTGGAGGAATACTGCAAAGACAACCCCGAGACCGACGAATGTCGTACTTACGACAATTGATCGGATTTTCGCCAAATTTGGTAATGTAATGTCATATTAATGCTCATAGCTCTTAAAAAACATTGTAATTTCGATGATTTTTATACGCAAAGAACAAATACATATCATACCGTAAAGACGAAAATCGAATAACGATCAATAACAAAGTTTGAAAATTCATTAAGTAACACAATAGAAAAACCAAATTACATAGACACAAAACCAAATTGAGATTAACGAAAAAACAAAAGACTGAATTCAACAATGACTCTAATTCAATTTAGTAACCAAGACCAAGAAGATTCATCATCATCATCAACATTCAAACATTGAAGTTTGTTGCATTGGACAAGGAATCTGCCATGGATTCTGCAACGATTCAGGAATCTCAGGTTTATCCAAATCCTGACCACTAATTTCTTCAACCATTTCAAGAACAGAGTTCAACGATCTTAACCTATCAGCTAATTCCACAGCTTGAGCTCTCAAAACATTGTTCTTAGATTCCATTTCAATGTATTTCCTTGTAGCTACATCGACTTGCTCAGTGATTTTACCGTTATCGTTCTTCAAAACAGTCACTTCGTTGATCAAATCACCGAGTTGCTTCTGTTTCCTCATTCTTGATCTTCGTGCTGATTCACGATTCGATATCATCCTCTTCCTTTTCCTCTCGTCGGTCACCGTCGCGTACCGACGATCATTACCGGAATCTGGACTTAACGAACCCATTTCCACCGTTGACTTTTTGTTTGACTTTTTCAAAATTTTCAAAAACAATATAATATATTTTCTGGATTTCCTATAAATTCGCCGATCTCTGAATCTACCCAAAGAATTTTGTTATGTAAAAAAAAATAATCGAGAGAGAAAAAAATATCAGATCGGAGAAAGATTACTTCATGAGAAAACGTAAGTGTAGTAGAGGTAAACGACGGAGAAAGAGTGTAGAATACGAATCCGACGAAACAGAATTGAGTAGCTCATAGAAAATCTAGAATCATTCCTGCTTTTTTTTTTTCAAAATCCCCAAATTCGAAAAAACCCTAGATCTAGATCTTAAAATTCAAAACAGAGATTAGATCTGAGAAATGAAAAACGAATCAAAATCAAATCGAAACTTAGCTGATTCGAGAAGAAGAAGAAGAAGAAACGATGATAATGATAAAACAAAAAAAGCTTAGATCGGGAGGCGAACGAAAGAAGGGGATTAAGGTAGTCGCTAGGGTTGCTTATAAAGAAGAAGAAGATGATGATGATGAGCTGGTGAAGGCTTTTTCCAATTATTATTATTTTTTAATTAATAAAAATGAAGATATTATAGGTAAAGTATCTGACGGTAGCGATGACGCCAGCTGGAAATTTTTAATTAGGAAGCACGTTTTGTTTACACCGTCTTTTCGCGGTTTGGATAAGAATATTCCACGAAGATGCCCCTAGGACAACATCAAAATGTACTTATTTGCATAAATATTTACAAATTTGAGTTTTTCTATGTGAAAGCAATGTTGAACACGCCATTCATAAGCTTTAATCGGTGATTTAAATATAAAACGACCATTAGCTATCACCAAAAGTCTTATCATTTTAGTCTTTTTTTTTTAATATGACAAAATGATTGCATCATAATGACTAAGATAACTTATGGGCTTCTTAATGGGCTTAGCTTTTCTCTTTCAAACACAACAGAACAATAAGAGATGTTCAACAAAAGTTTCTCTTGTAAGTTTAGTTTTCTTCTCATACTAACCATACACTAGATTTTAAGCATAATGATAAGTTCTAGCTGAATTGGTGATCATGTTTCTCAACTTCAAAATAGACTTAAGCACAAAGTATGAAAAATTTGATTAGAAGTTTTGCTCTAAGTCGCGTTTTCAAGAAAACTCTACCTCGATTTTGCACTCGGACGAAGCTTTGGGAAGCTTAAGGAGATCTTCTAGGACTTGCTTCTCTTTGTCAGCTGGTGCTTGAGCCCAAACTTTCACCAGCTTGAGACATGACAATTTCCCTAAGAGATGCTTGAATTGTTCCAATTCTTCCATGGAACCATCGTAATTAGTTACCTCTAAGACCTCCACAGGACAAGACAACAAGAAAGAATACTCCGAAACACATTTGCAAACCAATTGATCATGTCTTAGTCCATAGTGCAAAGAACCCTGAAAGAAAACAGGAATTTTTTTGATTAAACAGTTGTCCATATTTGTAAGTCTAATAAAACCTTTGCGGGTTTTTTAGTCTTACCTCGATAATGAGAGTCTTTAGATTTGGAGACTTGTTTATCAGCATTATCAGAGGAGACCAACAGTAGGTAGAAAGGTTAACCGATAAACGCAAGAGTTTTTCAAACACTGGCATTGCTTCAGGGAAGACACCAAACATCTGAAACATAAGAAAAAATCAACCAATTTATCAATCTAATACCTCAATAGCTTATCTTCATGTTCTTTTTATTGATTAAGCTGGAGTAACATAACAAAGAGAAATTATAGAGCACAGTTACCTCAATAGTTTCAAAATTCAAGTCCAGAATCTCAACATTTTTTAACGCGTTAATCAGATTCGTTGGATTGAAATCATCTGCATGTATTGTTTCCCATACACCATTCTCGTCTGCACAAAGAGTGAGCTTGGCTTCAACAAGGGAGTTGAGATTAACAATCGGATACTCTTTTGGAACATAATCATAGTACTCGAAGTAGGTAAGACCCGGAAGATCGAAGCTAACGTTGTCGAAATCATAGGCAAGTCCCCGAGAATCCAATCTAACGACCTCATCCTCCGAGTCATCAGGTTTCCACACTTCACGCTCAATAGTAAGTCTTCGAAGGGTCAGACTAGACAAAGTGCAAGACCATTTCCAGCGTTCCCACTCAAGACCAACCATAATAATAATAATAGAACCGAACCGAATCAAGAACCAGAGTCCTAAGAGCTGGAAGAGAAACATCGTTAGGGAGAATGTCAATAACAAAACCACACCCTAGTGTCAGTTTTTCAACCGTCCTGCAAGTAAAAACTTCCAAAGGCAATTCATAACCTTCTTCTTCGACTCCGGTTTTCAGTTCAAGAACCAATACACCACGCTTCAACACATCACATAGACAACGGTTCACGTTACCATATTCGTCAGAAGGCACAACACGCCAATCTATAGAGAAACTCCTTATACGAGAACTGGGTGGTAGAGCCAATACTCCGTCCACAAAATCCTTCAAACTCCCTCTACCACTAAGTGATCCATCAAAGCGAACATCTTGTATGATGGTTACCAGATTTTGCCACCTCTTTGAGAGTACCGTCGTGAAAGCAACTTCCTTTGCCGATAAATACGACCCGATGTGGCGAATAAGCTCGTCTGGTAGATTACTGATACAATCCATGCCTTTTTTGCAAAACCTTTAAGAATCCTTATCACTACCAAAACTCTATCGAATCCTTTTCACTACCAGAACCCTAGAGAACCCATTTTCACTACTCGCAAAAACTCAGTTCCTTATGAAAAGCTAGATTACAGAAACAATCACAAATCCAGAAATAATCACAAATCGCAGAAACAGTTCAGCTTGAAAATTAGCAGAAACGACGATGAAAGAACAATCAACTCTTCACTAATATCATGATTCTAGATACCTTAATTGCATCATCTTCAAGGCGAATTCGACGAGGAACTAGATCAGGGTTGGTGAAATGTTCATACTTCTTTACCAAAAAAAAAAAAATGTTCATACTTTATACCAACCACCAATCTTCTGTGTGCACGACCACACTTTGTTATATGGATTCATCCACTGCAACGTGCCACGTGTACCCTCCCTGTGTTTCATTTTCTGCTCAACGGTGCCTATTTACATCAGTGGTTAAGGTTAGGATAAAATAATTCATTTGAATATAATGAAGATAACTTTAATTCAAAGCGAGCATCAGAAAATATAATAAAATATATTTTGAAGTAATTTACAAAGATCAATAGTAGATGAACTTTTGAGGGATTAAAAAACATCACAAATTCACAGTTTTGAGCAATGAGAAGAGTTACTATAAGGTTAATTACCAAAATACAAGTCAGTTCTGACTAAGTTACTAACTTCATCTCCAAAATGAGTTACCTAAATATTGGTTACATTAATTTGATCATATTTCTCCATTTGTCCTTGAGATCAGCCGAACTACGCGTTTTGTGAAACACATTCTCCCATTTTCAGAATCTTCCTCCATGGTATGTTCTTGTTTGCTTCTGCTGCACATTTCTCCACTCCTACCTGATTTAACCAACACAATATCATGTATCATCAACCAACAACAGTATATATCATCAACAACACATACAAGTAAAAACAGCTTAGTGTTTTGTGTATTGTTATTCTTATTACCTTGAGCATTTCTTCTTCTTTTGATGTCCAAAGTAGTCTCCTTCGATGATCCTTCTTAAAAAACGAACCTTCCCTGCAAATTCCATGAGGTTCAACATTTACTGTGGAAAATGAGAGAAAAAGGAACCACCTTGGTATCTTTGACTTAGCAGCAACCACTTTGGTGGCGAGTTTTCTCTGCTGGTTCTTCGTTTTTTCTGACGGGGATGAAGTTATCTCCTCGGTTACATCTTCTCCATTTGGTTCCTTAGTTGATGAGATTTCACTGTCACTATAATACTACCCATCTACTTCTACTAGTCTGATTCTTGTGTTGCTGGACCTGATCATTTTCTTTTCCTGAATACGAATCCACTGCACCTGACTTGACTTTAGTTTGACCTATAGCAGTTTCATCGTCATGCTCAGAGTCTTGTAAGTTTTCTATATTTACCCTCTCTTGGTCTCCTGATGCTACAGCCTCGTCTTCTTTCATTTCTACTGGTTTACTAGCAGTAGCATCATTCAATTCTACCCGTTTTCTTAGTCGTCTTCTACTTTGCTTCTCGTTCTGTATGACTTGGTCGTGTTCTTTTCCTGCATACGATTCTTGCAAAGACGAAAACCGTGAAACATCTCCCTTTTTCACTACACAGCTCTCTTTAGCTACCCTCTCTTGCTCTCCTGATGCTTCAACCTCGTCTTCTTTCATGTCTCCTGATTTACCATTACCATCTTCTCGTTGCTCGGTTTTTTCAGGTAATGACCTATTTGATTTATCGGAATCCACCTCTTCCATACCTCTATCTAGATACTTGAACACCGCCTTTTCCGCCTCGATGGCTTTCACTCGCAACGATTTGGATTTCAATGATACAAACTTGAACCAGCAATAAGGACAATATGGGTTTGCAAGATCATCACTACCACCATACTCAGAAGTTAAACATTCCCCATGAAACGAAATAATACAGTCAGCTCCAGAACAACGAGAAACCAAGACGTCAGAAACTCCACATACAATACAAGCATCAAATTCAAATCCTCCTTTATCAGTCTCATTAGTCTCAGCACAATGACGCTTCTTATCTGGAACAATCTCTTCATAACCCTGTGAAATGAAATTTTATGCACAATTCGAATTACAGATTCATCAAACTCAATTTCCAAAACCACAAAGTACATCCAAAATCACCAAGTGAAGCTAGCAGGAGAGCTTAACAAAGGAATTTTACGAATTTATCAAACAAATTAGCTAATCAGATTTAGGTTAAGCATAAAAGTAGAGATTATAACCTCGGATTTTCCGATTCGATTCTGAGATTGGGGATCGAGAGACTTCCGCGAAAACCTAACCGGAAACGATTTCGTTCTCATATTGATCTCCTTCTGCGTCTGCACTATCTCGTTACTCTCAGATCTTTGAAATTGCTTATCTCAATCAACAACGAGAAAATTCACGAACAGTGAACAGTGGAGACGAGAGAGACGAAGCGTTTGCCTTTGAGTTTGAAATTCACCAGCGTTGATCCAATTTGAATCCGGTTTAAGATTGATAGGTTAATAACCGGTTATATAATCGAATTTCATTCAAATATATGTATTTGATGTGAGTTTTTTCGTAACATGATCAATTATTATATATTTTTACTGAATTTTAAAAATCGAATTGAGTCAAATGAAAAACTAACAAAGGAATTTGTAAATTCAAATTATGTTTTCCAGTCCATTTTGTCTAAATTGGTTTGGCTTGCACTGGTTCATCTCAAAAGTAATAAACCAAACCGAACCAAATTATGTTTCTCGTTTACGGTAGTAAGTAATCCCTCCGGCCAAAACGGCACAGCAACCAGTTAGTAAAAACAAAAACGCCAAGATGTGTTCGATTCAAAACAAGATTAGACTAAATAGTTTGTACTTGGTTTATTTTTCAGTAAAACTTGAACTGGACTCTGCACTTGGAAGAAGCCTTGGGAAGCATCAGGAGGTCCAACATGATATGCATCTTTTTACCAAATCTTCTTGCTAGAACATGAACTTCCAACACCTCAAGACAAGTCAATTTCTGCAAAATATGCTTCATTTGCACCATCTCTCCGATTTCTCCTCTGAACTTGGTTATCTTCAAGACCTCAACATGGCATGTCACTAGGAAAGCATACTCCGACAAGCATTCACAAACAAATTCCATACCGCTATGATTATTAAAATAGTGCAAAGAACCCTGAAAAGATAAGACAGAATGTTTTGTGAGTTTTGACTCTTTAATCCAAAGAACTTTTGAGGTTTTTTAGTCATACCTCAATGGTTAGTGTCTTAAGATTTGGAGATCTCTCAAGCACAAGTACCAGAGCATTCCAACAGATTCCTGGTTCGGTATTAATCGATAAACGAAGCAGCTTTTCAAACACCGGGACTACTTCAAAGAAAGCATCAATCAGCTGTAACATAATAAACAACAAGAACTCAGTCATAGATTCACCAAACAATTCTAATGTTCTCAATGGCGTAAAAGTATCGAATATCACTTACCGGTATCGTGTCAAGATAGTCCAAGCTCAGAATCCGAACATTTTTCATCCCGTTAATCAAATTCGTAAGATCGTAGTTATCTCCGTCGTATAAAGGAGTAAGTTGTAGCTTAGCTTCAACAAGCGAGTCGATATTAACAACCAGATACTGATACCGAAGAATATCTAAGTACTCCAAGTACTCAAGACTCGGAGTATCGAAACCAATCGGCTCAAAATTAACATCGTAACGATAATCGTACTTTCCTCTACGTCGAATAGTAAGTCTCTTAAGCTTCTCACTAGACACATTACGACACCAAGTCCAATGATCACGCCTAAACCCATCTATCACTAAAACCTCAAGCACAGGGCAAGCAGAAACAAGCCTTTCGAACACAGAACCGTCGAACCGCACCGCATAAAGCACGAGAATCTTGAGAGATGGAAGCGAAGCGTTCTGAGGAATCGTATCGATCACTAAACCGGACCGTAGTTTCAATCTCACAACGCTTTTGCAAGTGAAGAGCTCAAAAGGAAGTGAATAATCATCTCCTTCTTTGATATTTATATCCAATTCAAGATCCGAAACACCACGGTTTATGGCATTGAGTAGACAATCATTGACGAGATTAAACCGAGAGATAACCGCGTAATTCGGCAATTTCAGTGAGAATCTTCTTAACCGGTGACTGAAATGTATAGACGATAATCCATCAACGAAGTATCTGAAACTTTCGCTAATCTTGAAGACTGGTTTAAATTCGAGTTTTGGTATGACGTAAATCAGATTCAAAAAGTTCTTGGAAACAATCTGTAAATTCGAAACATCTTCTGCTGAAAGGAAGGAGACGATGTGGTAAATAACATCGTCTGGTAAATCGCTGATTCTTTCCATACTTTACTTCGCAAACCCTAGAGAAGAATTCTTTTCACTACTACCCAGAAAAATCTCGATTTCTTCAGCGATTTGACCCCAAATCGCAATTCACAAACCCAGAAATCAGTCGCGAACTCGAATTTGAAGAAAGAAGAAAACTGGAGCGAAATGTGGAGAAATTGGAGAAGACGATGATGACAAATTCCGATCAATTCTTCACTCGTACTGTGAAATCCGAGAGATTACTGAAGTGAGATAGATGATGAAGCAGAGAATAATCGTAGCACAATGTTCTTGAAAGGAACTGGAGAAAATTTGAAATTATATTTCCTTTCACTTTTGTATACTTGATGATACAAATTATCAAGGATCATTATTTTTTAATCCAATCAATTTGCGCCACCTGTAATCATCCAGCTGAAATTAGCTTTCGCATTTAAGCATAACGAGCAACGTCGCCATATTTGGATAGTTCACTTCAGGTTTCTAATTTTCTTGATTGGTTTGATATTTGATCTAATTTCTTGGTCTAAATTGGTTAAGCTTGTATTGGATCTCAAACGTGATAAACCTAACCGAAGCAGAGTCAAATTAAGGATACGAAAACGTTTTTAGAGTTTAAAATTGTTTCTTGCTTGCAGTAAGTTTCATTGAGTCGTTTAAAAAGAAGCTATCAAAGCAAATAACTTACCACCACACTGAAAAACATCTGAGAATTTTTTGGTTAATCTCTTTTATTCCTCTTGTCAATAATGGACCTTGGCCTAAACCATAAGCAAGAACTAAACCGAATGAGAAATCTAGAACTGGTTTATACTGGACCAGTGTACAATTGAACACACTACAAACTACACACAAGCTAAATCGTATGTACAATTCATACATCAATAAGAAACTGCACAAGAATCAGTAACCGATTACAAAAACGCCAAGATGTGTTCGATTCAGAACAATCAGTCAGATATGACAAAAACAAACCACTTTTCATGTGACCAAAAAAGAAGCATCTTTGTTTCTCTTAGAATATAATGGAAGTTCACGTTGAGAGTATGTTTCAAGAGAACATGACCTGGACTTTGCATTTGGAAGAAGCTTTGGGAAGCATCAGGAGATCTGACTTGATTTGCTTCTCTTTGCCACGTCTTCTTGCTTGAACATGAACTTCCAAGACCAAAAGAAATGGTAATTTCAGCAAGATTGCTTTATTTGCACCATCTCACCGATATCTCCTTTGAATCCAGTTATCTTCAAGACCTCAATAGGACAGGACACTAGGAAAGAATACCCCGACAAGCACTTGCAAACAATTCCCAAATCACGATGCTTAGTATCATCATGATAGTGCAAATCCTGAAAAAAGAGATTTTGAGATTGAAGATTTTATGAGTATTTACAATCTTTTGGAGGTTTCAGGTCATTACCCCAATGGTGAGAATCTTTAGATTTGGAGATTTCTCAGCAAAAACTTTCAGATAATCCCAGCAGATTGTTGGTTCAGTTGGCAAATACAAATGAGACATGTTTTTAAACACTGGGAGAACATTCTTGTAGTAAATACCAAACACCTAGAACAGAATAAAAATCAACAAGTCAGTCATCAAATTGCAATCTATGGATCAAAACATATTTAATAATAAGAAGAAAGTAGTAGAGAACACTTGCCATCGCCGTGTCAATACAATCTACACGCAGAATCTGAACATTTTTTAAACCATTGAACAGATTCGTCAAATCCGTTTTTTCGGATACATCCCTAGCGCACAGCATAGTAAGATTGATATTGGCTTCAACAAGGGAGTTGAGATTAACCACTGGAAACATGTCTTGAAAAACATCAGCGTATTCTAAGTAGACAAGACTCGGAGTATCAAAACTAATCGTCTCAAAATCAGAGCCGTTGTAAACATCCGTATACAAAAATGCACGCCGAATTGTAAGTCTCTTAAGGGATTGACTAGACACCATGCGAGACCAATTCCACAATTCACCGCTGAATCCATGTATCACTAACTCTTCAAGCACATGACAAGCAGAAATAAGCCTTTCGAACGCACAGCCATCAACAAGACTATTGAAATGGATTGAATCAAGAAGGAGAGTCTTAAGAGCTGGAAGCAAAGCATTCTCAGGGATAAAGTCAATCACAAAACCTGACCCAAGCCTCAGTTTCACCATTGTCCTGCAAGAGAAGACCTCAATAGGCAAAGGGTAATCTTCTTTGACATTGATGTCCACTTCAAGATCCATAACACCTCGCTTCAACACATTGGTGAGACAATCATTGACAAGCTCATACTGAGCTGGATCAAAATCTGCAGGACGCAGTTTGAGAGAGAATCTTCTTACACGGTCACTGGCACATCGATTTCGTAACCCATCGACAAATAACTCGAAATTTCCGTGAATCGAGTGGTCAAAGGCAAGATCCGATTCGATGGTAAACAGATTAACCGAATTCTTGAAGACAATCGTTGCGAACGCAGCTTCTTGAGCCGAAAGGAAGGAAACGATATGGCGAATAATATCTTCCGGTAGATTACTGATTCGATCCATTCCTTTTCACTACCAAAACCCTAAAGAATCCTTTTCACTACCAAAACCCTAGATAACCCAAATCACTACCCAGATAATCTCGATTTCGAATGGAACTTTTAACGACTCGATTCCAACTTCAATTCGCAAAGAAGATCGGTTTCAAAGCAGAAGAACTTACTTCAAAATTCGACATGAGATTGATGAAGCAGAAACCCAGAAATCTTCGCGAACGCGTATGTGAAGAAACCAGTAGAACCGAAGCGAAATGTGCAGAAATTGAGGTAGACGACGACTAATTTCGATCAATTCTTCACTCGTACGATGAAATTCGACGAAAATCCATCTTCCAAAGCGAAATCGACGAAGAATCAGAGATGAATCATCGTAGCAGTGTTCTTGAGAAAGAAGAAGAGTGAGAGAAACAATTTCTATTTTCTATTTTTCTTTTCAATTCTTTTTTACAAGTTTTATATATTCGTGCACGAAATATAAAATCATTATTTTTCTTATCCAATGATTTTTCGCCAGCTGTAATCATCCCTCTCGATAGTAACCGTTTCGTTTGAAGTAGATTTCTTTTTAAAACCGACACAGCAACCAATTAGAGAGTATGAAAACAACAAGATGTTCGATATGCACAAAAGAAAAAAACAAAATAGAAATTGTCGTGGAAGCAATGTGACAAAGAATGTCGTCGGGTAGATTGCTAATCCTATCCATACTTGAAGCAAAACCCTAGTTGTTGTAATCTTCAAGTTTAGTTTCTACATTACACTGGTTTGGTTGTTTTTTTCTCCATTTGAAATAGTTTTGTTACAAAATTTTGCAGACGACAAGGTTACTGTATTAGAAGCAGAGAAATGTGCGTTTGAAAATTCTCCTGAAGCTCAAGCAATGAGAGAAGCTCTTAATCCGTGGAGAAACAAGAAGGCAGAAACTCAAGCCAAGAGGCCATAAGGTTAATCATGAAGCTATTACTCTCAAAACTTGCAAAATGCTGCTTCAGTTTCTTTGTGTTTGAGATTTGGGTAGTCATTTATAGTGTTTTCTCAAATGCTAAATGTAAAACATCTTTGGCCTTACTTACATGTTACGAAGATACAAGATATTAAGGCCAAACCATATAAAAATATGCCTTCTTTTGTTATTTTTGCTCTTGATCCTACTTCATATTCTGTCTCTTAAGTCTTATGTTTGTAATTTGTAATATACTTGTTTCATAACTTGTTTCGGAGAAGTTTTAAATCGAAACGTCGTCAAGTTTTGAGGCTCGGGCTTAATAAGTTAACTAGATATGTTTGTGTTGATGTTATAAAGCAACTTGACTTCTATTCGAACGTTGTGCTTCTCAATGGGTTCTCAAATCTCAATGACCTTTACGATGCTGTGCAAGTGAATTCATGTGCAGAAGGTCCGGTTTAACAGAGCTATTGAGCAGCTAGAATCTCTCTCTTCGGCTGCAGAAAACTCTGTTATCGTCACTGACTCCATCCCCGTAAACCACGAAGATGCCTGCCTTAGAGGACACGGAACATCAGAGGTCGACGGTCTGTGGAATTGTGGAGCGTGTGGACAAGCTCGTCTATGTACGCGCCTTGCGAGCCAAGTACAAACCTGAGGTTAAGGATATTGTTGTAGGCCGTGTCATTGAGGTAAAAGAGTTTTTATGGTAATATTTTAAAAATCAGATTAATGAATCTTACTATTATCCAGGTCGGTCAATCACGTTGGAGTGTTGATGTCAACTCTACACTTGCTTACATGGAGATGCCTGATACTACTACTCAGGTTACAATTTGATTCCCTAATTTGCATTGTATGTAGAGTTCAATGATTTTGATGTAAGTTTTTTCGGTCTTTGGCAGAGGCGAAAAACGTCTGAAGATGAACTCAATATGCGGAATATCTTTGTAGAACATGATGTTGTTTGTGTAAGTCCTATGATTTAGCAAATGTTACATCCTCTGAACACATTAGCTAAAAGGTTTCTTGTTTGATTTGTACAAACTCGTAGGCCGAAGTACGCGGATTTCAGAAAGATGGTAGCTTGCTTCTACGAGATAAAAGTGACAAGTATGGTAAGCTCGAGAAGGGACAGCTTCTCAAGGTTGATCCTTACTTGGTTAAGAGAAGTTACAATCGCTTTCATTACATAGAATGTCTTGGAATCGATTTGACACTCGGACGCAATGGCTACGTTTGGGTCGGGGAACATTTCGAAGTCAGAGATCCTATGATTGTCGATGATGATCAAAGCCATACACCACTCGAGACTCGACAAAGCATTATCAGAATCGGGAATGCGATACGAGCCTTCCTCAATGCCCATCGACAAAGCATCCATGAGGTTGGCAAGATAACAAGAACTAACCCAACCCGACCGCACAAACATCATTTGCACATGGAAAAACACAACCCGAATCCTCCTCTTGTGATCAAAGAATACCTCTTCTAATAGAGCAAAGACTTCATCCTTCGGCAATACCAAAAAATGTGGGAAAGAGACTAAAAAATCTTCTGTGTTTTTTAAGAGAGAAGAATTCTTACTTTTTAATTACTTTTTCAGAAGAATTGTTTTTTCTCTCATTTCTTTTTGACTGGTAAAAATATGAAATATTTTCTTTTCTTCTCATTTCTTTTCTTCTACTAGTGTCAAACAGTCATACCCACTATTATTTACAAAAAGTTGATCTGAGGGTAAAAGATGGTATAGACTAGGCTAGATATTCGATTCGATATAAAGTAAGAACCTATCGTTAAACAAGATTCATCGGGTATTTTTCGCATTTTCGATTCAGTTTTTGGTTTGCTTCCATTCACTTTGGATCGGTTGGGTTCTTGATTATAAGAACAAATAATTTTCCGATAAATAATACATTAAATTTATAAAATTTATTATAATTATCATGGGAGGACGTAAGTCCCAAATCAAATGCAATTAAAATAGGTTAGAAAAAGGATTATATACGGTTGTGAAAATAGAGCTAAAGCTCAAATGAATTAAATAAATTTATAAGAAATTAATTTTATTTTCTTGATTCAAATACAACAATGCCTTATTCTACTAAAACCGCAAAACCCTAAAGACTCTGACAGTTGTCTTACAACAATAGACGACATAGATCGCTGGTCACCAAAAATCATCGGAAGGCTGAACGGTTTCTATAGACCTCCATCTATATGTACACGGACTACTCTAAAACTTCTAAAAGCGTTCTCCATTAATTTGCAAGAATTTGTTTTGTATTGTACTCGAACCCCAGACCTCGTATAAAAACCTTCAAATCCTTGAATGGGTCAAGGGGCTTCCACAAGAAGAAAATGACTCACTACAAGAAAACAGATTTTTAGCTACTAATAGTTGCGACTAAATACATAGTCGCTAAATGTAGCTACTATTTTGCGACTAATTAGCAACTAAATTACGACCCATAATAATTGGTATCAAATCAGTCGCTAAATTGCGACTATTAACATTCGTTGCGAATAAGTCGCTATTTTGCGACTAATGCGTGACGACATAGCGACTAAATTTGTTGGGTTGCTAGATAGTCGCGGTTTTAGTCGCAAAAAATCAGTGTAGGCCACGTGGCGAAATAATTTTGCGACTAAATTAATAGTCGCAAATCAGCCGCTATTTTGCGACTAAGTAGCGACTAATTTCGGTGAGTCGCAAAAGTTAGGTGAGAGCACACGTGTTTGACATGTTGGGCAGGTGTACCTAATTTTATTACACTGTAAAATTAGTCGCTATTTGGTTGCGAAATTGAATTTAGCGACTGTTTATATAGTCGCTAAGTAGTTGCAAAAATGTCTATAAATAGAAATCTCAAATCATTCGTTCACCTCACTCTCCATCATTCGTTCACCTCAAATCATTCGTTCAAACTATAAGTGGTGGAGAAAAAAAAAATTCATAAGTTAAAAAATGTCGGGAAATTTTAATAATACGTATGGTCGGGAGTGGATGTATCAGAGGTTCGATGAAGTGACGGGAAATTTTTCGTCAAATTTCGTCGCGGGGGTGGACCAATTCATGGCATTTGCAAATAGCCAACCACTAACGCATAGCAATGGCGGTAAGTTTTTCTGTCCTTGTGATGTTTGCCGGGGAGTAGAATTTATAAGCATTTGTATAAGAATGGATATATGCCAGATTATTATGTTTGGTATAGACATGGAGAAGAACTCAATATGGGTTTAGGATCAAGTTATGTTGATACGACGTGGGTTAGTGGGACTGAAGAAGTCGGTAATGTAGTAGAAAATAGATATGTGGATATGGTGAATGATGCATTTCGTGATAACGTGAATTTTGATAATTACGAAGAGTATGGTAGTTATCAAAATGTTGAAGAACTTGGTAGTTATCAGAATGCAGAAGAACCTGTACGTAATCATTCAAAAAAGTTCTACGACTTGTTAGAAGGAGCGAGAAATCCATTATACGATGGTTGTCGGGAAGGACACTCGAAGTTATCCTTAGCTTCTCGGATCATGCAAAATAAGGCTGATCATAATATGAGTGAGAAGTTAGTGGATTCGGTATGCGAAATGTTTACAGAGTATTTACCAGAAGGAAACCATGCAACTGGTTCAAATTACGAGACAGAAAAATTGATGCGCAATTTAGACCTCCCATGTCATGCAATTGATGTGTGCATTAACAATTGTATGATATTCTGGAGAGATGACGAATGGTTAGATAAGTGTGCGATTTGTAATTCACCAAGATGGAAGCCTAACGAGCAACAACGTAGGACTAATGTACCATATAGTCGTATGTGGTATATGCCTATTGCTGATAGATTGAAGAGAATGTATCAGAGCCAGAAGAATGCAGCGGCAATGAGATGGCATGCAGAGCACAGAACCAAGGAGGGAGAAATGTGTCATCCATCTGATGCGGCGGAGTGGAAATATTTTCAAGATCAACATCCTGAGTTTGCCCGAGAAACCCGCAACGTTTATCTTGGATTATGTACAGATGGGTTCAATCCTTTTGGAATGTCAAAGAATCATTCGTTGTGGCCTGTGATCTTGACTCCATATAATTTGCCCCCTGGCATGTGCATGAATACGGAGTACTTGTTTCTTACAATTATGAACTCTGGGCCAAATCATCCGCGTGGTAGTCTCGATATATTCCTCCGACCTCTTATTGAGGAGTTAAAAGAGTTGTGGTCTAATGGTGTCGATGTGTCGTTGAATCAAAATTTTAATCTCAGAGCAGTGTTGTTGTGGACGATAAGTGACTTTCCTGCGTATAGCATGTTATCAGGATGGAGCACCCATGGAAAATTGGCGTGTCCAATTTGCATGGACGACACCAAGTCTTTTTATTTGCCGAACGGAAGAAAGACGTGTTGGTTTGATTGTCACCGAAGATTTCTTCCACTTGATAATCCACTAAGGAAGAATAAAAAAGACTTTTTGAAGGGAAAAGACGCTAGGAACCAGTATCCACCAGAGCCTTTGACCGGTGAGCAAATTTATTCCTACCGGTTGCGTCGTGTTAATCCACCTAGAACAAAGGATGTAGGTGGTAACGGTCACGAGAAGAAGATGCCTGGCTTTGGGAAGAAGCATAATTGGCACAAAGAAAGCATATTTTGGGAGCTGCCGTACTGGAGGGACCTCAATCTGCGACATAATCTCGATGTGATGCATATAGAGAAGAATTTCTTTGATAACATCATGAACACTGTTATGCGTGTGAAGGGTAAATCAAAAGACACCATCCCGTCACGATGGGATGTAGGAGAATTCTGTTTTCGGCCACACTTGCTTGTTGATGAGGGTAGAGCCCCTTTTCCTCTCTACTCATTGACAGACGAAGCCAGAAGAAGCTTATTGGAATGTGTGAAAAATTCGGTCAAATTCCCAGATGGTTATGCCTCAGACTTAGCTAGTTGTGTTGATATACCTAATGCAAAGTTTTTTGGGATGAAGAGTCATGACTGCCATGTTTTTATGGAGCGGTTACTTCTTTTTTTTTTTGCCGAACTCCTAGATCGGAACGTTCACCTCGCGTTATCAGGTACGTACTACTTCTTGTTCTATATATGAATATGTGCCACGTAAATATGATTATAGTATTTTATATTTACCATTTTTTGAATTCAATTTATATACTGTAGGAATTGGAGGATTTTTCCGTGACTTATGTTCGAGGAGTTTGCAAAAAAGTCGCATCCACATTCTAAAACAAAACATAGTTTTGATCATATGCAACTTGGAAAAGATCTTTCCACCATCATTTTTTGACGTGATGGAGCACCTGCCTATACATCTCCCATACGAAGCTGAATTAGGAGGCCCCGTGCAATACAGGTGGATGTACCCTTTCGAAAGGTTTTTCAAAAAGTTGAAAGGGAAAGCCAAAAACAAAGCTCGTGCGGCAGGATCTATTGTTCAATCATATCTAAAGGAGGAGGTAGCTTATTTCTTAGAGCACTATTTTGCGCAAAATGTACTCACAAAATCAAGGTAAACACTATAATTAAACACATATGGAGACACATTATATAAATTTTAAATTTCTTTTAACTCCTTTTTCCAGGTCAACAAGATTCAGTGAAGGTGAAGTTCCCCAATATCTTGACCCTGAAGTACCTGATATAATTAGGCACGTCGGTCGTCCAAGTGGGCCAATGAAAGAAATCTGGCTGACAGAGAAAGACTTTCAATGCGCACATTCATATGTTTTGCGAAATTGCCCCTATTTTCAGCCTTTGGAGAGGTAAATCTCAAATTAAGTTTAAACATAATTGACTATGTCGGTCGGTCTCATATACGTTTTGGTCTTACACAGTATGTTCGATGAGTATCTTGCAACAAAATATCCAGATCTCTCAAACAAAGAACTCGAGGCTAAAAGAGCTGAAGAATATCATTTATGGGTGAAAGATTATGTATGTCAGAATAATATTCTTAACTGTGTGTATATATACTATATTTTTGTACTTCTATAATTTGATATTGTCTATCTTCATGCAGGTTACCTACTGGAAAACCACACATCCTTTTCCTAATTGGGTTCAAGAGATAGTGCATGGACCATTGAACAAGGCCAAAACTTGGCCTATCTATTTTACAAGAGGATATTTGTTTCATACGCAGAGTCACGGCCGCGGAAAAAAGACTTGCAACTATGGTATATGTGTTAAAGGAGAGAATTATAGTGATGCATCAGATGAAGCTGATTTCCACGGGATCTTAACGAATATAATAGAAATCGAGTACGAGGGAATGGTTAATCTGCGACTCACACTCTTTAAGTGTAAGTGGTACGACCCTAAAATCGGTAGAGGCACTCGGAGGAACCATGCTGGCATTGTAGACGTTCTTTCATCGCGATGGTATAATAAATACGAACCATTTATTCTTGGTTCGTATTTCCGCCAAAGTTCCTTCTTTTCGCCTTTTCATATAAATATATATATATATATATATATATATATATATATATATATATATATATATATATATATTCAAGTCTAAGTTCTGCAACTTGATTTTGCATAGCCTCTCAAGCGGATCAAGTTTGTTATATCCCGTACCCATACAAGAAGAAACCGCCAAAGTTGTGGCTAAATGTTGTTAAAGTCAACCCGAGGGGAAATATTTCAGGAGATTGTGTCGCCAGTGAACCTACTATTTTGCAACAAGTAAATGATGATCCTGTAATGATGACTGCAATTGAAGATCTCGTAGTCGATAATGTGGCACAAGGAGTCAACCCAATCAATCTTGATTATGATGTCAGAGATGCAGAACAAGAAGATGAATTCCAGGAAAATTCTTCGTCTTCTGAGGATGACGATGAATATGATGTCAGAGATACGGAACAAGAAGATGAATTCCAGGAAAATTCTCCGTGTTCTGAGGATGGCGATGATTATGTATGAAGAACCTTAATAAAGTGCGTAAATGACTATGTTAATTACCTAAATCCTTAAATCTCTTGTTATTTATCTACAAACTATGTAATAATTATTGGCTTAACCCGCCAAATATTCTCTCGTTAATGTCTACCTAATCCCCAAAATGACTATACTTAGACATTTTTTTAGGTAGGAAACCAAAAACAACAACCCAAACCCAATTTTTTATTTCTATCTCACCAAATGTCTATACACACTTATCACATAATTGTCTATAAAAGTTTAAAATGAAACCAAATGTTTATACATACCATATTTAACTTATTTTTATTGAATCCCAAATCCAAAATAACCATAAACTATAATTACTTATACATTACTTCTACTATATCTCATTAAAAAATAAAGCAATTCTATACCCTAATACCTAATCCCCAAAAAAATCTATACCCTAATACCTAATCTCCAAAAAAATCTATACCCTAATACAACAACCCAAACCCAAATTTTTATTTCCCTCTCACCAAATTTTTATTTCCCTCTCACCAATAAACATCACAAATGTAAATCTATACCCTAAACCCCAAAATTTTACAAACTTAGAGAATTTTGTGGGAAACCAAAACCCAATTAGGTTTTATTATATAATTACTTATATTATATCTCATCAATAATCACAAATGCAAATCTATACCCCAAATGCAAATCTATACCACAAACCCCAAAACTTTACAAACTTAGAATTTTGTGGGAAACCAAAATTTTTGGTGGGAAACCAATTTTTTGGGTTAATTTTTTAGTGGGAAACCAATTTTTGGGCCAAAACCCAATAAGCTTTTTGGCTCACATATAAAACATAAAAAAAATCAGAGGCCACAAACTGTCAAACCCTACTCGCCTCCTTCACTGTTTCGATCTCTTCTCCTTCACCTTTTGAGATCTCTTCTTCTCTCTGAAAACCCTTCAATCGATTTCTTTCGATCTGATTTCTCTGATTTCTCTGATTTCTTTCGATCTCACCTTCAATCGATTCTCTGATTTCTTTCGATCTCTTCTCCTTCACCTTTTCAGATCCCCTTTTGTCTGAAAACCCTAAGTATTCTCTGATTTCTCTCGATCTCACCTTCAATCGATTCTCCTAATTCTCGATGACCGGAAGAGGCCGAGGCCGAGGGCGCGGGAGAGGAAGAGGCCATGTCGCAGATCCAACGCCGTCGGTGCCTTCCACATCTACACCAGTTAGGCCGCCGGAAATTGGCCAGCAATACACCTTCACTCCGGCGCAAGACGGTTCTTCGCCACGACTCGCTCTCACCCAAACACAGATCCATGTCCGACAGTTTCCACCGCCACAAACTCTTTTCAACAACTCCACGACTCTAGATCAGAGGGCTAGATCTTAAACCCACCAGTCGAGGTCTCAACATCAGAGGTCTTCTCACCATACATGAGAAAATGCTCGGTTATCTAACCCTGACAGTCCGGAGTCGAACAATCAACATCAGAATCGACAGTCTCCTAGCCCTACAGGTCAACTCTATAAACTTTAGGTTTAGGTTTTGTTCAGAGCTTATGTGTTGTTCGATTTTTATGTTTATTGGCTGACTTTTGAGATTTTCATAGTTTTTGGATTAGCTTGTTGGTATAAGTTTGGTTTTAGTCAACTGAACTTGGGACGAGAACAACACCTAAGCTCTGTTTTATGATAAAAGAATATATTTCCCCTCCGGACTTAATCTGGGTATTAAGACCTAACTGGTCAAAAGTCTTGAAAAAGATTTCAAATAGGCTATCATGCCAACCAAGGTGCCCATGAGACGCAAGGTGCGTGTACTGGCCAACCTGGACCCTCAACTAAGGTCCTTGTACTTGGGGAAATCTCAAGATAACAAAGACCATTCGGTCTAAACAAAAGATTTATCAAATCTGAGACGAAAGTCCACTGATAAAACAATTTCAGTGTTTTTGATAAAACTTAACAAAGTCTTTATGACTAAAACTAAAAATCAAATCCGTGACTGGATTGAAACGAAATTCCATACTCTTCATGACTGATTTGTTGTACTGTTTTCTTGTTTGTACTGAGTTATATGATCATTGAATGTTTTATTTATGATGTGCAGGAGACTTTAAACTTTAAAGCAAAAAGAGTGTTTAGGTTTAGGTTTTGTTCAGAGCTTAGGTTTTTTCATTAATCAATACATTTTTTTCTCTGTTTTAAGTTTTAGTGTCTGTTGGTTTAAGTTTTTGTACCTTTGAATTTTTTTTCCTTTTCTGGTTTTTGGCAAGAAACTTAGAACTGAATTGTGCGTGGTAAACTTTACTTTGCTTTCCATTTAGGTTTAGGCTTTGATTTCTGTTTAGGTTTTAGATTTTACATTTGGTTTCTTAAGTATTTTGGGTTTGATTTATAACTTCAATATTGTTTATTATGTTTCCAGCTATGTTTCCAGGACAAACCACTCTGAACCATCGTCCACGGCAAACTACTTCTACTCCTCAACTTCAGATGCGTCCCCCAACGAGACAGAACTCTAACACCTCTGAACATCAACACTCCAACGATACGGTAGAAGAGCATGTTGATGGGGTTGATGACAGTGTCCACCACGAATCCACTCTCCCAGAAGACACATTGATGTATCTTCACGAGTTGCTAACCGTGCCTAACCGTCACCAGTGGACTTGTAATCTGTCTCCAGAGAAGCCTCAGCCACCAAATACCACATGGTGAGTTCTTTTCACTACGTTTCTTATTGTTTGAACTTTCTGCTTGTTTATGGTTCATCATAACTGTTTGTTTCTCCTTCTTTGAACTTTTTTTGTAGGTTTGGTCGTGATGGATCAGCTCTGGTCCGCAAGATTACAAAAATCTTCACCAACAAGTTTGATAAAGCATACTACAGTATCAGTTGTGTGCCTCCAGAACGAGTTGAGCGATGGTTCATCGAGTTTGCAGTAATTTTTTCAGATCTTTCACACTCTTCTATTATTTCTTACTACTTGTTACTAACAAAACTAACACCTGAGTTCACTTGTTTTATAGAAAGAGCACACATGGGATCCCTTGATCACAGGGACAGTTCAAGCACATTTCAAGGCGATTGTTGCGAGGCGGTTGAAGGATATGGTGAGCAAAGCTCATGCGGCTGGTGAACGCCCTACTTGGATCGGCGAAACCATCTGGAAAGAGATGGATGATTACTGGAAGACTAAAGAAGGTAAGGGGAGGAGTGAGACCGCATCTGCTTCTCGCAATTCTGACCGAAAAGGTCTTGGTCCTCATAGAAGCATCACTGGCCAAAAATCCACTAGCCAAGTCAGACAAGAAATGGTAAGCTACTATCACTAGACTGGTTTTGTTTTATTTTCACCTGCTCATCATGATAGTTGTTCTTGTTTCTTTTGTTGCATTTTCAGGAGGTGGAGCTTGGCAGATCAGTTAGTCTCGGAGAGGTTTTCCTCAGAACCCACACCAAACCAGATGGGACCTATGTTGATATGAAGGCGCAGAAGGTTGCAGAAACGTATCAGCAGAACCTCCAAGCAAAGCGTTCCGAGTTCGACTCAGAAATTTCAGATGGTACATCGCGACAACCCGAGCTAACCACAGAGGAATGCAATGACATCTTTCTTCAGGTAAGTAAATGTGATTCTGTTCTTTGAAGTATTTTCTAACTGTTGTAATTTGTTTCTGTCTCCTAGGCATCAAATGTGGATCAGAGAGGCTACGTTTATGGCATTGGAAACCTCAATGAGACTGACTTTAGCAAGAAGCGCAAGTACGAAGCAGGTAACTCTTCTTCGTCTTATGTCTCGATGCAACAACAATTGCAGGAAACCCAACGCAAGCTTGACGAACAAGCAGCTCATAACAAACGCCTAGAAGCTGAGCTAGCCCGACAAAAGGCCCAGGGTGAGGAGTTGACTCTGATGGACAAGTACTTGCGCCAAACTGGCAAGGGTTATCTTACCTTCCTTGCTTCCCAAACTGTCCCAACTGATCCTCAAACTGCTACCCCAACTGATACTACTCCAACTGATACTATTCCAGCTGAATCCTTGTAATTTCAAACAATCTTTATGTTTTGTTTTTCCCTCGGCTTTATCTTTATTTGGTTTGTATGTCAAGACATGGCTTAAGTGCTTTGGTTGCTTTTTTTGGTTTTGAAGACATTAGTTGTGTTTTTGTTTTGTATGAAGCCTTTAGTAGTTTGAATTGTAGTTTCTAGTTTTGTATTAAGACTATAATAGTTTGAATTGTAGTTTCTAGTTTTCTATCTTGCTACAAACAAAAATTTCAAACCAAAACAAAATTTTAAAATCAAAACAGAATCTACAAATAGGAAAAAAGGGCATGGTTTTTTTTTTTACTAAATTTATTAGTCGCAATTTTGTCACTTTTTAGTCGCAAAATAACCCATTTTACAGTTGCTAAACTCGGATTACAGTGACAATTGGGTCGCTAATTAGTTGCCCCTTAGTCGCTAAATTTTGCCACTAAATTGCTACAAAAATACAAGAAATATAAGTGGTAGCTAATTAGTCGCAAAATTTAGCGACTAAAATAATTGTCGCAAGTGGTAAAATTATAGTCGCAAGTGGGTCGCTAATGAGTCGTCACTTAGTCGCAAAATTTTGCGACTAAATTACTATTAAAATATAAAAAATATTATTAGTTGCAAAGTAGTCGCAAAATAGCAACTAATTAGCGACTAAAACAATTTGCGACCAAATATTTGAGACTATCGTTTTTAGTCGCTAAATAGTCGCAAAAATCATATTCGCGACCACATTGCAACTAAATAGGCAGTTGCGGAAAAAAAAAGCTACACAAGGGATTTAATTAACCAGACGATAATTCTTTCAAAAACAAAACAAAGCAGAACCTTTTAAGATATGTTAATCCTGGTATAGTTTCCTAATAGCCTTTTAAGTATAGTATCATAATTATTGAAGAGACTTGGTTACACAAAATAGATCTTTCCAACTTCCAAGTGACATAAGGAGTTCTACTCAACGACCTCGATTTTGCACTTGGAAGAAGCTCTAGGTAGCTTTTGCAGATCCGACTCGAGTATCTCCTTACTTCCACTAGTTACCAACGGAAAATAATGAACTTGGACAAGTTCAAGACATGACAATTTACCAAGGATATACTTCATTTGTATCAATTCTTCTTGAGTCCCAGAGTACTTGGTTATCTTTAGTACCTCTAAAGGACACAAGTCTAGGAAAGAATACTCTGATACACTGTCGCATATAGACTTACGTCGTCCAAGACCCCTATAGTGTGCAAGGAACCCTGAAACAAGATGGGAAATGATTAGAGATTCGAGATTTATATACAAGTATCGGACGTACTTTCGCGGTTTTGGTCTTACCTTGATGGTGAGAGACTTCAAATTTGGAGATTTCTTTACCATAGCTATCAGGGAAGACCAACAGTAGGAAGAAATATTAACCGATAAATGAGATAGCTTTTCAAACAGTGGAAGTGCTTCATGAAAAATCGAAAACATCTGAAACCATAAGAAAATCAATCAAATCCTCAAGAAACATAAGAAAATATCAAGATTTAAATGTTAACAATTATTAATATGAACTAAAGAGTTTAAACATTTACCTTTAAACTTTTAAAAGAGTGCATGTTGAGAATCTCAACATTTTAAAACCCATGAAGCAGATTCGTTGGATAGAAACGATCTACATCCGTTTCGTTCCACATATGCTTTTCTTGCGGTCGACAAAGTTTAATCTTAGCTTCAACGAGGGAACTGAAATTAACATTGAGATACTCTTTTGGAACATAATCAGAGTAATATAAGTAAACAAGATTCGGAGTATCGAAACTAAGGCTCTTAAAATCAGAGTCATCGTAATCATCCCACTTTGTACGTATAATTGTTAGTCTCTTAAGAGTCAAACTAGACACAACGCGAGACCACTTCCATTGTTCCCAGTTCACATCACTCAAGAACAATTCCTCAAGTACAGGACACGCATCAAGAAGCGTTTGAAACGCACAATTCCCACCAAACTCATTGAACTTAAGGTAATTAAGCGCGAGAGTCTTGAGAGATGGAAGAAGAGGATTCTCAGGGAGCTTATCAATACTAAAACGAAACCCTAGCGAGAGTTTAGTTATTGTCTTGCAAGTGAAAACTTCAAAAGGAAGTGAATATCCTACTTTTCCTCTTTTGCTCAAAGGAAATAAATATCTTTCATTGCCGTTAATCCATAGATTAAGATCAAACACACCACGATTTAGAACATCAAGTAAACAATTGTTGATTCCAGCAGAATCTAAAGACCACCACTTAAGACACAACTTCCTTACACGGGAAGTCGCTTGTAGAGACGATAAGCGGTCCGTAAAATCCTTAAAACACTCAATCGAGTCATCAAAGTGAAGATTTTGTATTTCGGTAATCGGATTTTGCCATCTCTTTGAGAGAACTGTCGTGGAAGCAACTTCCTTTGCCGATAGTAACGACCCTATGTGACAAAGAATGTCGTCGGGTAGATAGCTAATCCTATCCATACTTGAAGCAAAACCCTAGAAAGAAAAAAAAACTCAATCTCTCTAATGAAATATTATAATATATAAAATATATATATCTCAATGTGGGTTGTTCTTTGTTTAGTTGGGCTTTTGCGGGAGAAGGATTCCTATAATCTATGGATTAGGATTTTAGGAACTACTAGATTTTGTCCAGTTAAATTATGGGTTGAGGTATAATTTCCTATAATGATTTTAGGCTATAATTTTAGACCATTAATGGAATGGAGATAAAAAAAAAAAAATAGAAAATACTCAAGTAAAGTAACTTTGTGTTCTTGATCAACACTTAAGATTGGCCTAATTGCACACACCATCGTGTCTTAAGGCCATATAAAATTATTAAAACACACATTCTTTTTTCCTTTTACTCAACTTTATACCTTCTCTTTCATCCTTTTACTCAACTTTTATTAATTTTATATTTAAACACTCTCTCTTTCTTTTAAAAACATTCTCCAAAAAATCTAATTTTAATCACTTTTCTTCTTTTTAAACACTCTTTACTCTCTTTACTCAAATTTTATTAATTTTATATTTCAATATACGTCACAAAAACACTCTCTTTCTTCCTTTTACAACCATTTTAATAATTTTATATTATAAAAACACCACGTTTAGACACCATCGTGTTACCAATAAAGATGTCCTTAAGGGACCTATCATAGACCACACCGTGTTATAGTTAGTTTGGTTTGGACCGGTTTTTAAACATGATAAAACTTAACCGATAAATCAAGTCGAACCAAAGTCAAATTTGAGGATTTGACAATGGTTAAGCCCATTTCTCTTTGTTTTGTCATAGAAAAACTACATCAGTCCGAGGCTAAGGATCCAAGAGATATATAAACAAAAATGACACGGCTACTAGTTAGAGATCACAAAAACAAATTAGATGTTCTCATACGCATCATTAAGTAGATTGTAGTAATATCCTAATTCATGAACACTCTTGGTTACTCAAAATAGATTCAAGATTCCAACTTCCAAAGGACGTATACGTAAATCTACCCAACGACCTGGATTTTGCACTTGGACGAAGCTCTAGGTAGCTTTTGCAGATTCGATCTGAGTTTTCTCACCTTTCTTTCACTTCTTCCAAAGCTTTTGCAAACTACCACGAGCTCGAGACATGACAAGTTCCCAAGGATATACTCCATGTATGTCAGTTCTTCTTGAGTACCATAGTACTCGGTTATCTTTAAGACCTCTAAAGGACACGAGTGTTGGAATTGAACCTTTGATTAAGCCTGCAAAAGAAAAATCTTCAAGTGAGAAGATGAAGAACAAACGAAGCAAAAAATCAAAGAAGAAGATTCAGGGAAGAAGAAGAAGAAACAAGTCAACGACAAGAAGAAGAGAGAAGTCAACAAGGCTTTGAGTGTTTTGGCTTAATGGGCTACGGTTTGGTTTAGGCCCAAATAATGTGATTACTTAGATTTAGCTAATAAATTAGACTAAGACAAGAAGAGTGTTGTGTTAGCTAAAAGTCTAAGTAGTTGTTGGAGTTGTTAGAGTTGGCTTGTGTAAGAAACTCTAGGATATAGGAGCATGGATGCAAGTGTGTTTGTGTCAAGTAAAACCACTATATGTATGAGTGTGTCTTGTGTAAGAAAAAAAAAACCAAATGTTAACAATGTAGTCTCTTAAGAAAAACGTTTCTTGTTTTTTTCTCTTTAGAACAAGTTAACAAAAACAGAACAAAGAGAAAGAGAGCAAGATGAACTAACCTTTGAGAGTAAACAAAGGTTAGATGAGAGAAATCAAATCCCTATAGTGCAAGGCACCCTGAAACAAGATGGGAAATTATTAGAAATTCAAGATTTATATAAGAATATCCGACGAACTGTTGGGGTTTTGGTCTTACCTTGATGGTGAGAGTCTTTAAATTTGGAGATTTCTTTACCAACTTTCAAAGGAAACCAACATAAGTTAGAAGAAATTCTAACTGACAAATGAGACAGCTTTTCAAACACTGGGAGTGCTTCACGGAACGCATAAAACATCTATAACCATAAGAAAATCAATCAATATTGATCAAATCCTCAAAAAACATAAGAAATATCAAGCAAGAAATTGATTCTTATCCCTTAAGCAATATATATATATATATATATATATATATATATAACATTTAAAAAAAAATTGATATAACATTTAATTACCTCTGATGTTTGAGCAGAATCCAAGTTGAGAATCTCAACTTTTTTTAACCCATGAAGCAGATTCGTTAGATTAAAACGTATTGCATCTTGTGGAATCCATAGAAAATTTTCTCGCGGATACGGCTTAAGATCGAGCGTAGCTTCAACAAGGGAATTGAGATTAACATCTATATACTCTTTTGGAACATAATCAGAGTAATCTAAGTAAACGAGACTTGGAGTATCAAAACTAATACTTTCAAAATCAGATTCATCATAATCATCCCAATCTTCACGTATAATAAAGTCTCTTCAGACTCAAACTAGACACAGAGCGAGACCATTTCCAATGTTCCCAATTAACACCCCACAAGGTTAGTTCCTCAAGCACAGGAGACGCATCAAGAAGCGTTTTAAACGCACAACAACCACCAAACTCATAGAACTTTACGAAATTAAGAGAGAGTATCTTAAGAGATGGAAGCAGAGCATTCTTAGGGAGCATATCAATAGAAAAACGAAACCCTAGTGACAGTTTAACAACTGTCTTGCAAGTGAAAACTTCGAAAAGAAGTGAATGTGAATATCCTTTTTCACCATTTATCCATAGATCAAAATCCAACACACCGCGTTTCAGGACATCGCGTAAACAAGTGTTGATATGATCATATTGATCAGACTTCATTTCAATAAACCTCCATGTTAACTTCCTTACACGAGAGCTCGCTGGTAGAGACGATAAGCGGTCGGCCAAATCCTTTAAACTCTCTCCATTGGTTTTTGAGACATGTATATGAATATATTGTATGATTTTAATTAGATTTTGCCATCTCTTTGAGAGAACTGTCGCAAAAGCAGCCTCTTTCGCCGAAAGGAACGATCCGATGTGACAAATTATATCATCGGGTAGATTGTTAATCACATCCATACTTTGAAGCAAACCCTAGAAATAAATTCAATTTCTCTAATGAAGAAAACCCTAAATAATTAGTGTAAACCTAATTTTACCACTTTATTCCGTGCGTAGGACCACACCGTCTTAAATAGATTAATTCAATGTAAACATGCCACGTATCTGCTCATTGGCCTTAATAATGGTTTGCTTTGGACCGGTTTCTTAAATCGATCAATTCAGTTGAACGCAAGTGAAATTGATGATACGACGACGTTTTTCCGATATGACAGACCAAAAAACGAAAAATTTAATTCCTTTGATCCTGTTTCTTAACGGATCGATCCAGTTTCTTAAACCGATCGATTCAGTTGAACCAAAGTCAAATTGATGATACGACGACGTTTTTCGATTCTCAATACCTGTTTGTTCTGTTTCTCGCTTGAGAGGTTAACGAAGAAAGAACTGGGAATTCTCATTGTACCATCTGACGAATTGTACCTCTTTTGCTTAATCGGAGATTTCTGCGAAGATTTCGAAAAGTTAAAAGGGATGATGCCGAAAGTGAAATTTCTGGATTGGTATTTGAAGATCGCGATTGGATCGGCTATAATCGGTGGAGGCATGGAATTCTTCATGATCAAGACTGGTTTCTGTAAATTCTCTCTCTCTCTCTCTCGATTCATATTTCATGTTTTTCAGAAACAAGAGAACTGGAGCGAAATGTGGAGAAGACAAATTCCGATCAATTCTTCACTCGTACTGTGAAATCCGAGAGATTAGTGAAGCGAGATAGATGATGAACCAGAGAATAATCGAAAGAAACTGGAGAAATTTTGAAATTTTGATTTCCACTATTGTTCTTTTCATTTAACAGTTTCATTTAATAGATGATGCTTTAACAGTTTCTATTTTCATCCAACTGAAAATTAGCTTTCGCATTGGTTAAGCATAACGAGCAACGTCTCGGGCCGCTTTACCAATTAAGGCCCATATTTGGATGGTTCACTTCAGGTTTCTAATTTTCTGGATTGGTTTGATTTAGGATCTAATGTCTTGGTCTAAATTGGTTAAGCTTGTATTGGTTCTCAAACGTGATAAACCTAACCGAAGCAGAGTCAAATTAAGGATACGAAAACGTTTTTTGAGTTTAAAATAGTTTCTTGTTTGCAGTAAGTTTCATTGAGACGTTTAAAAAGAAGCTATCAAAGCAAATTTCCTACCACCACACTGAAAAATATCTGAGAATTTTGTTTTGGTTAATCTCTTTTATTCCTCTTTGACTCTTGTCAATAATGGAACTTGGCCTAAACCAGAACCAAGAACTAAACCGAATGAGAAATCTAGACCTTGTTTATACTGGACACAAGCTAAAACGTATGCAAGTAGATTTTTTTTAAAAACCGACACATCAACCAGTAAGAGATTATGAAAACAACAAGATGTTCCCATATGCATCATTAAGTAGGTAGTATCCTAAATTCCTAATTCATGAACAGTTCTAGCAACACAAAATAGATTCTTGTTTTTTTGTCTTCCTAAGGACCTGGATATTGCACTTTGACGAAGCTTTGGGTAGCTTTTGCAGATCCGACTCGAGTTCCAACATTCTTTCACTTGTTTCCACCGGAGCACAAACTTCCACGAGCTCAAGGCATGACAATTTCCCAAGGATATACTCCATTTGTGTCAATTCATCTCGAGTACCATAGTACTCGGTTATCTTTAGCACTTCCAAAGGACACGACTCTAGGAAAGAATACTGAGACACGCAGTGGCAGAGAGGATCAATAGCCGGATAATGCAAGGAACCCTGAAACAAGATGGGAAATGATTAGAGATTCAAGATTTGTATATCATCAGTATGCAATGAACTTTAGGAGTTTTGGGTCTTACGTCGATGGTGAGAGTCTTTAGATTTGGAGATTTCTTTACCAGAACTTTCATGGGAAACCAACAGATGTTACGAAGGGAAACCGATAAGTGAGATAGCTTTTCAAACACAGGGACTGCTTCATCGACGACATCAAACATCTGTAAACCATAAGAAAATCAGTCAAATTAAACCTCAAAGAAACATAACAAAAATATCAAACAAGATTTTGATTCTTAATTAAACAGTAGTAAGATATTAAAGTGAAAGGAAACAAGAATAGAGTTTCAACAGTGTACCTTGAAAGTTTGAGGTGATTGCAAGTTGAGAATCTCAACATTTTTTAACCCATGAAGCAGATTCAAATGATCTAAATCTCCGTCACTCCAAGTGGAGCTTTCTCGCGGATAAAGACTGAGCTTAGCTTCAACAAGGGAGTTGAGATTAACATCTAGATACTCTTTTGGAAGATAATCAGAGTAAGCCAAGTAAACGAGAGCCGGAGTATCAAAACTAATGCTATTCAAATCAGAGTGATCAACAGTTTTCCAAAGATTACGTCTAACAGTAAGCCTCTTAAGACTCAAACTCGACACGGTGCAAGACCATTTCCAATCTTCCCAGTTAGCAACACACATAATTAGTTCCTCAAGCACAGAAGACGCAGCAAGAAGCGATTTAAACGCACAATCCCCACCAAACTTAACGAATTTGAGATAGAGTTTCTTAAGAGATGGAAGCAGAGCATTCTTAGGGACCATATCAACAGGAAAAAGAAACCCTAGTGACAGTTTAGTAACTGTCCTGCAAGTGAAAACTTCCAAAGGAAGTGAATATGAATATCCTCCAAAGGCATATATAGACAGATCAATATCAAACACACCATGATTCATCACATGACGTAAACAAGTGTTGATATGATCATAATAATAAGGATAATAATCCTCATCAATATCCCACAACTTTACAGAGAAATCCCTTACGCGTGAATCTTTGCCTCGTAAAGACATTACTCGGTCTGAAAAATCTTCCAAACACTCTCCATTTTCAACTAAGTCATCAAAACGAAGACCTTGTATGATTGTAAACAGATTTCGCCATCTCTTTGAGAGAACCGTCGTCAAAGCAGCTTCCTTCGCGGAAATGAATGATCCGATTTGGAGGATAATCTCGTCTGGTAGATTGCTGATTCGATCCATACTCAGTTTTTTTTTTCACCAGTGAAGAAATATAACCCCTAAATCTCAGAGATTAATCAGGGTTTCGGAATCGACACTAGAAAACCCTAGAAATTGAATTAGGGAAGAAGATTTGCTCTTTTGACGTTTGTTCTTTACAATTAATTCTTGCTTTAACAGTTTGCGATACAGATTATAAATAATAGCTTGGTAGAAATATTAATAACCGGTTAAATAATCAAATTTCATCGAAATATATGGTATTTTATTTGATGCATAACATGATCAATTATTAATTTTTACTGACTTCTAAAAAATTCTCTGATTTTTTTTGGGTGAATGAGAGGAAGACAAAGTCTCCTCAATTTATTAAATTTAAAACCGATTACATTCGAATGTTCCGTGGATAAAAGGTTCCACTAGCATCCTCCAACATTATCGGAGCAACATAATCCAAACTAGAATAAAACATATGAAAACCAAGCGGTAAAGAAAATGCATAGTTCGCTAATCCGTCTGCAAGACGATTAGCCTCCCTATACACATGTGATATACGGACTATTCAATCCCTCGACAAGATGCGGATCACGCGTCTGGAACTGGAGGTAGATTCAGAGATTGTTGTTAGTTTTTTTGAGACACGGATAAGTGATTCGCATCCGCTGTTTTAAAAAATTCTCTAATTGAGTCTGATGGGAAACTAACAATGGGGGTATTTGAAAATTCTAATTATGTTTTCCAATCTATATTTTGGCTCTACTCAAACGTAATAAACCAAACTGAACCGTATTTTTAAAAAAAAAACGTATTAGAGTTTCTCGTTTACAGTATACTAAACTAATCCCTCCGCCAAAAACGACACAGCAACCAATTAGAGAAGACAAAAACGCCAAGATGTGTCAGATAATGATGAATAATACCAACTGACTAGAGTTTGTACTTAGCTTTTTTTTTATCAGTAGTACGTAGAACTTGAACTGGACTCTGCATTTGGAAGCATCAGGAGATGTAACATGATCTTTATCTTTTTACCAAATCTACTGGCTAGTTCAAGAGCAGATGACTTCAACTGTTTATTTGGAAGAGTCCATTTGGAAGATGACCTGATGCTTCCAAAGTCAAATCTTCTGAATGCACATGTCCAGCAAAAAGAGAAACAACAAAGACCACTTACGTCCATCGCGTCGGCATAGCCTACATTCAGAATCTGAACATTTTTTAGCGCCTTTATCAGATTTGTTGGATTGAAGTTGAAGTTCACACCAGCATACAAATTACCAATAATCGATGAAAACTCACGATGAAAAGCATACAAATTGCCGGTGCTTATGAGCAAAGAAATAGCCTTCTTCATCTCTTTTCACAAATTTTCAAACTACTAAATAAACTTCTTCTTCTCGACAGAGTTTAGGAGCAAATAAATAATTTCAGGTTTTGTGCATTTAATGGTCAAACACATAGGTGAAAACAACCGAGTGTTAGTATCATGGTGAGTATTGATCTAGTGCTAGATCTTGGATTTATTTTAAATTATTTCGAATTAGTGGAAGAACTAGTGGCATATTATCTTTCTTTTTTTTTTGGGAAAAGAGATATTATATTAAGTGAAACTGAGTATTACACTCCATTAAAGGAGGAAGTAGACATAGAGTTCAACGCAGATTTTGCCAAAGCATTTGCTTGATTGTTTTCTAATCTGGGAATACGCTTAAAAGAAATAGAGACAAACATTGAACTTAGAGAGAAGATATCTAGGAGAATGCCTCTAAGTTCATTGAGTAACTTTTTTGCTAAAATCAAATCCACAAGGACCTTGCAATCTGAGAAGAAGGTAACGGTGAGGAAACCTTTACTAAGAGCTGACTTTAATGCTGCTCGCATGGCCAGGGCTTCCGCAGCGAGCGCTGAGCCTGTAAACGGTCTTGATGAAGAGCCATGATCCAGAGTAGTTGCCTCTGAGATGAATAACCAACCCATACCAGCTTCGAGAGAGGATTCTTTCCAAGCTGCATCAAAAAAGCATGAAATAAAATGATCTTTGTCCAAACCAAGATTTCTTCTTGGCAGAGGAAAAGGAGAATTGGGAATCCCTAATTGAGCCTCCTTCCATGAACGAGCCTCCGAGATAGCCTTAGATAGGACCTCCATCCAAGAGAAACTTTTGTTCTGGAAGATCAATAGATTACGAGCCTTCCAAAGTTGCCACATGATCCAGCTATGGAGATGAAGTATATTACCAGTGGGGGGTAGACAAGTCAAGCCCTTTGCCTCTTTAAGCTTCTTATGGAGAGAGTTAGCTCCCCTGAAATTCAGAGAACGGGACAGAGGAGCTTCGTTCCAGAGAGAGACGGCAAAGGGACAAGTAAAGAAGACATGCATTGTGTCCTCTACTCCACCGCACCGTGGACATCGCATAGCAGAAGTGATGTTGCGAGAAGCAAGAACAGAACCAACTGGTAACGCATTTGAGAGAGCTTTCCAAAGAAAAGTCTTGATCTTGGGTATAGTTTGAAGATTCCATACACTTAGTTTCCATTCGAAGTTTTCGAGACCATGGGGTTCTTGCGATGAGATCATAGCCAAAGCATATCCAGATTTGGATGTGTAAAGACCAGGCTTATTAGGAAGCCATACTTGAACATCCTCGAAACCTAAGAAGCTAGGTATTAACTGACGAATTTGATCCTCATACTGAGGTAAAAGGTGACGAACAGCGTCCAGATTCCAGTCCTTGGATAGGGGATGCAAGAACTCAGCTACGGTTTTCGTTGTCACTGCCTGATTTGGGGGACCTATGGGGCGTAGCGGTAGAGAAGTGGAGAGCCAAGCATCTGACCAAATACTGATTTTGGTACCATCTCCTACTAGCCAGCCTAAACCCTTCCTTAGAATATCTCTCCCCGCTAAGATTCCCCGCCAACCATAGGACATTATTGAAGGATTAGGATAATCCATGAAGGAGGAAGATGAGCAATACTTACTAGTGAATACCCGGCTGAATAAACAGTTTGGTTGAGATATGATTCGCCAACTAAGCTTTGCCAAAAGTACGTCGTTGAAAGTTTCAATATCTCGAAAACCAAGACCGCCAATATTTTTTGGACGTGTCATTTTAGACCAAGCAACCCAAGATATTTTCCTAGTATCCGGTTTATCATCCCACCAAAAACGGGTAAGGGCCATTTGAATTCTCTTGCAAAGAGAGCGAGGAAGCTTGAAACAAGACATCGCATAAGTCGGAATAGCCGAGAGAACTGCTTGTAGTAAGACTTGCTTTCCGGCTCCCGATAAGAACCGAGACGACCAACTATGGGTCCGCTGTCTAATTCTATCCACCAAAGATGTGAAGATGTCCTTTTTTTGTCTACCGAAATGCTCGGGAAGGCCGAGATACTTTCCGATACCTCCTTCTTTAGTGATACGTAGAGAGAGTTTCACCGTATTCTTAATATTCGCAGGGGTTTTGGAGCCAAAGGTTATTGCAGATTTTGCAACATTAATACATTGTCCCGATGCCTTCTCATACCGAGAGAGAATTTTTACCATACTGGCACAACTAGTAGCATTAGTCTTGCAAAAAAACATCGTATCGTCCGCGAACAATAGATGGTTGACCGGAGGACTTCTTCGGGAGACTTTGATACCCGGTAATGCTCCCGATTCTTGTGTTCGACGACATAGCCCGGATAAAACTTTGGTACAAAGGATAAAGAGGTAGGGGGATAATGGGTCTCCTTGTCGAAGTCCCCGAGAAGGTACAACTTTTCCTTTTGGTGCTCCATTGATGAGAAAAGAATACGACACCGAGCACACACATCGCATAATCCAAGCTATCCATTTATCATGGAACCCAAGTCTAAGAAGAACGTCATAGAGGAAGCCCCATTCGATCCGATCATACGCCTTACTCATATCCGTTTTAATGGCCATCGAACATCGTTTAGTAGCTCCGAAGGTACGCAAAAAATGGAGGATCTCATGGGTGATAAGCACGTTATCGGAGATGGCCCGATTGGGAACAAAAGCTGATTGGTGTTCCGTAATAAGATTAGATAGCAACGGTTGAAGCCGCTTTGTAATGATCTTGGCAAAAATTTTGTAATACACATTATACAATGCAATAGGCCTATAATCCGAGATCTTCTTCGGACCACTAATCTTGGGGATCAAACACACATGTGTTTCGTTCTGTCTCTGGTGGAAGGAATCTGTTTCAAAAAAACATCGGATATCGCGAGACAGATCCTCACCCAAAATATCCCAATAAGTCTTGTAAAAACCGGCGGAGAAACCATCCGGGCCCGGAGCCTTGTCACCGTTTATGGCAAATAGAGCCTCTTTGATCTCTTCCTTCATTGGTATTTTGATAAGGGAATCATTCATCACACTCGTGATTCTAGGTTGCAGGGCTTCTTCCACTGTCCTTGTATCTCCATTAGAACAAGACGTGAAAATATTCTGGTAGTATTTGGAAATAGCCTCTGCTATAGACCCTTCATCTTTAAAAACATTCCCATCATCATCTTCAATAACTGAAAGTCGATTCCTAGCCCGGTTTCCTCTAGTGACAGCATGAAAATACTTTGAATTTTTATCACCTCCTTGTAACCATTGAATCCTACTTCTTTGCCGCCAAAATAATTCCTCCTCATTATATGCTTTCTCTAAGGAAGATGAAAGGTTTCTTATCAGGAGAGGATTTGGGACAGCAGCTGATAAGGCAATCTCCAGGGCTTCTTGGTCTTCCTTAATTTGTTTTGCACTATTTGAATTTCGATCTTTTGACCACTGGATTAGAGCTCGGCGGCATCTGCTCGTCTTTGAAAGGATATCAGCATCCTGAACCTGATTCCAGGCTTTCTCCACTATAACACGTGTTTCTTCATCCAGAAGTAGTCTGCGATTGAAGCGAAAAATACCATTCCTGACACGCTTCGTGTTATCAAAATAAATTACCAATGGACGGTGATCTGAGCCCTCAAAGTGGAGGTAACAAGCATGTCCCGATGGGAAGAGATCATCCCAAGAGCAGTTGGCCAGGGAGCGGTCCAATCTTGATCGAATGAAGTGTGAATAACGGTGACCTCGCCACGAGAGAGAGTTACCAGAATGTTTAATGTCCCATAAGCCAAGCTGAGTGACGAAAGAGCGGAAAGGTATAAAGGAACCTTCACAGCGAATCGGGCTACCTATCTTCTCTGAATTGTTTAGATAATCATTGAAATCACCACAGAGGAGCCAAGCTCCATTACGATCAGACCCTAGCTCCACTAAGCTTTCCCAAAAGGCAGGTCGCATATCTTATTGTGGAGGACCATAAATGAAAGAGATATGGGAAGTTTGAGAGAGGAAATTGATTTTGGTATCAATTAGATTTGGCGATGCAAACAAAATCTCCAACTGAACTTCTTCCTTCCAGAGAATAACCAATCCACCACTAAGCCCAATGGGAGGGAGAGTGAAGAAATTTTTGTAACCCATCCATTTGAGGACCCGGAGAACAAATTCATCTTGTTGCTTTGTCTCCATAAGGAACAGAATATCCGGAAAGATACTACGCCGTATTTCCCGGAGCCGTCGAACCGTCAGGACGCTCCCAAGACCCTGACAGTTCCAGCTCATCACCGCTAAGGGAGCCGGTGAGACGGAGGACGAAAATCCACCGTATCATGTCTAATGGCAGGAATAAGATTGATAGGAGGGGCTTGTTTTCTGACTTGTTCTGATGTACCGGCTTCACAAGGGGAGGAAAGCATCTGTTCAACGCTTTCAACACAGAGCTTCTTCCTCGGTGAGCTCCTGGCTCTGGCAATATTTCTTTTTCGTAGACTAACTCCAGTAATTGGGCTATTGGACCCTTTTTTGTTAATAATGGGCTTTTGAACCTTTTTCTTATTAACAGGCTTTGAAGCAGCTTTAGAGGTTGTAGAGTTTCCTCTTTTCCTTCCATTTGGATCTTGGCCTGTAAAAGAAGGGCCCAACCTTAGGGAAACATGTTCTCTACTCCTTACCTCTGGTGACTGCTCAGGGCAAGGGATCAACGGTGAAATTCGACCAGAGGCTGGTACCAGAGATTGATTTTCCTCTTTTGCATAAAGAATCGCCACTTCTTGGAGGTGACCCGAGTCTATGGAGGCTTCCCTTGGTGGAGATAATCGTTCTAGAGCAGGTCTGCGAGTACTGGGGCGAGATGATTCCACAACTTCCTTAGGCAATGGGGGAGGTGGAGGGGGAGGGAGCACTGGTACGGTTGGTGGATGCACAACCGGAATCTTGGAATGTTGCGAGTGTCCAGAACTGGATTTCGGATCCTGGATTATAGCCGTAGGTGAATTGTAAAAACCTCCTCTGCCTGAGGGATTCTTATCCTTTGACCTAGCAGGGGTCGGATTGATCTCCAAATGAGGGGAGTAGGCATCGCGACGGTTGCGTGAGATACTTCTGTGGGAATCGACTGCCCTACTATCCATGGAGCCAAACTGTTGGTTATCGATACAATTAGACTTGCGATGCGACCGAGGAGGTGAGCGAGGCCACGAAGGTCTAGCTCTGGATTCCCTAGAGTACAGTCGCTGCGATTCGTCACGGCGGGCAGCTCTTCTATCATCTTGACGTTTCTTATCCTCTTCGATTCTGGTTAGGGTCTTTTACTGGTTAATTCCCAAGGAGCGGGTATGATTCCTCATGCTAGAGGTAAGATGAGGGCAATCTTTTTCCTCATGAGATAAACGGAGGCAGTAGAAACAATGTTTCTCGAGGCGTTCATACTCCAGAACCACGGTTGTTACCTCACCCGAGGAGATTTGGATAGGCAGCTTCATTTCCAGCGGTTTTAAACCATTAATGTCGACTCTAATTTTACCCTGGTCAACGTCTCTAGCTGAGACATAACCCAATTTAGCCCCTATGGTTCGAAGAGCTTGATCGTGCCAATGGTGAAGCGGGAGTCCATGAATCTTTATCCAGAAAGGAATGAAAGCAGGGAACAAGGAGGATACAATTGGTTCCCATCGTTGCATGATGAGCATCCATCTTTTATAGTGGAATGGAGCACGACGAAGCACAGATTGAAGGGCCTCCTCAAATTCGAATCTGAACTGGAAAAGTTCCGGACCTAGTTCTCTTCTGGTAACTATACTCTCCAGGTTCCAGAATTTGATGAAGTAGTCTACCACCGCTCGAGGGCGTTGTATGGTTGGATTTGTGACTCTACCTATGAGAGTAAGCTTATTTGCCGCGATTAGCGCAGAGTTATCACATTCCGGGATAAGCACCAGAGCACGGCGAGGCGTTCTGGATGAATCAGCGACCCATTTTCCTTTTTCAGATCTTGTGTACCGATGGTCCATGATTATCGTAGTAAGTGTGAGTCAACTACAACAGAGGTGAACGGGGAGAAAAAACCGGAGAAACCGAACGAGTCGGGAGATGGAGCTACGAGTCTACAGTGGGTAGTAATGGAGAGAATGGGTCCCCAAATTGAAGGCAGCGGGCCTAGGAGCCTAGTTCAGCATTGTGGGAGGAGAAGTTTGGGCAGAAGAAGCACATATCCACTCTTTAAGGGTTGATGTATGGAGATGAAACAAAGCAAGGGGGTAAAGAGCTTTGAGATCTTGGGGAAACTGATATACAGTCCTAATAGGTGATGGGGAAGAAGGAAAATGGAAGAGGAAGAGGGATTCAAGAGAGGAATGGTGGTCGGGAAACAGGGAAACTTGAAGAAGAAGCTATTTTGGGAAGAGAAACCAGGTAGATATTCAAAATAAAGTGGTTTGGGCAACCAAGGGACACTTTTTTTTGGTAATAAACCGGGTAGTTTGCAGGACCAAACCAAACATGTTAGGAGAAAAACCACTTTCGGGGGATGTGCCTGAGAGCTTTTTACCTGTTACTACCACCCATTAATTATTGTGATTTTTTAACTAGTGGCATATTATCTAAATTTTAATCTACACATGTTACATTATGAATAGTCAACGTGAGATGGAGAAGATTCAATCTTCTTTTTATCTAAAGGTTTTGGAGAGCTTGCAGGTCGCGCCTCCTTCATGTGCCGCCATTTTTCTTTAAGGAGTAGCCGATTTGAAATTTTCTTCTGTAAATAAATGGAATAAACGTTATGAAGGTCAAATGAATAGTTTGATAAGCTTGTTTGAACGTCATCTTTCCGAGCATTCTAACAAGTCCGATACGGTAATGATTTACTTTCTCTTGCTTCTATTTTTGCTCAAATGAATTATAGTTTGGAAAAGTCTACTAATTAAGCAATTTCTTGTTATTTTTATTTTTTTGGAGTGTGTTATAATGAAAACTATGTTGGAGAAATCCAAATACCAAATTGTCTTGTCTTGCTTTGGTATTGTTACGTTCGCTGGCTTAGGTGGGGCTATGTATTTGGAAACTCATGGAATTTCCTAACATTGTTGTGATTTCTTAAAATTAAACCCAATGTTTCAGAATGAGCTATTAAACCCAAGCTGGCAGCTGGGGTTTAATTTCTTTTTTTTTTTTTTTTGTTCAACTCTGGGGTTTAATTTCTATTCATGAAATGTTGGGTTTAAATTTAGGAAGTCACAAAAAGGGTTTAATTTCTATTTTTGAAATGTTGGGTTTAAATTTAGGAAGTCACAAAAATGTTGGGTTTAATTTCTATCTGCTCTGATTTCATTTGGGACACCCAAGAATTGTCCTTTCATTTGGCCTTAATAATTGGTTTGCTTTGGATCGGTTTTCTAAACCGATCAATTAGGTTGAACCAAAGTCAAATTGATGATACGACGACGTTTTTAGGTTCTTAACACTGTTTCTCGCTTACTGTAAGTTTTTTTTTTTTTTTTTTTTTTGAAAATCGACTGTAAGTTGTTGTTCATTGAGAGGTTAAAGAAGAATTGGGGATTTTTCATTGTTAAATCCTCGAAGCTTTTTGATTCATCGGAATTGTGAAAATGATGCCGAAAGTGAAATTTCTGGATTGGTATTTGAAGATCGCGATTGGATCGGCTATAATCGGTGGAGGCATGGAATTCTTCATGATCAAGACTGGTTTCTGTAAATTCTCTCTCTCTCTCTCTCGATTCATATTTCATGTTTTTCAATCGATTCATATCAAATTCTTGTTGGGTATATCAAAAATTAGGTTTTTTTCTTGGAACTAGCTACAATGACTAGTAAAAAAATTTCGTTGTTTTTAGATAGAAACGTTGAATAGTTTAGCTTCATTGAATTTGGAAAATTTTGGATAGAAACGTAAACTTTTTTTTTTTTGGCTAATGGAGACTTTTAAGCTTTATCTGAAGTTTGATCTTTAGAAAAATGCTTATTTGAGGTTGAAGTTTCTTACTTGATTGTGTTGTTGTTGTAATCTTCATGTTTGGTTTGTTTCTCCATATGAAATAATTTTATTGCCAAATCTTGCAGATGACAAGGTTACTGTATTAGAAGCAGAGAAACGTGCTTTTGAAAATTTTCCTGAAGCTCAAGCAATGAGAGAAGCTCTTAATCCATGGAGAAACAAGGAGGCAGAAACTCAAGCCAAGAGTCCATAGGTTAATGATGAAGCTATTATTATTCTCGATAAGTTCTTTTCACTTACTCTGAAAACTTGCAAGATGCTGCTTTCAGTTTCTTCTGTTTGAGATTTGAATATTCATTGTTAGTGTTTTTTGCAAAAGCTATATTTGGTAAACATCGTTGGCCGTACTTACATGTTACGAAGATACAAGATATTAAGGCCAAACCATATAAAAATGCCTTGTTTTGTTATTATTGCTCTTGAGCCTACTTCATATTCTGTCTCTTTAGTCTTATGTTTGTATATACTTGTTTCATAACTTGTTTCGTAGAAGTTTTATATCGAAAAGAAACTATAGACGAAGAACGTAGTCAAGTTTTGAGGCTCGGGCTTTATAAGTTAACTAGATATGTTGTCTTCTCTCTATTTGAACATTGTGCTTCTCAATGGGTTCTCAAATCTCAATGACTTTTACGAAGCTGTGCGAGTGAATTCATGTTCTTGATTGAAGTAAGAGTTTTGGCTCGAAAACCAAGAATTTGCAGGTGATTGTCAAGTAGAACCAATCACTAAAGTGCACAAGCTTTCTAAGAGTCAGTGAGTTGAAAGATCCAGTAAGTCTTCCATGAATCTCTGTTTGAATATCCTTCTACTGTAGTCATTTGAGCCTTGAAGCTTTTAGCATATAGCAGAAGGAAGGAGAGACCTTGAAGTCTCTGTTTGAATTCTATCAAAAAATGGAAATTGAGGATTATTTATTTCTTACCTTTTTTTACTCAGGTAACAAATCCGAAAAAGCCTTAAACCTAGGAGTTCATATATAGCCCACAAGGTTGATTGTTCAACAAATAACCCAATAAATCTATAATTCGTTCAAACATCTAGGGTTTCTCTTGCTCTTGTTTGAGTTGCATGGATTTAGGAAGTAGAGAGAAAGATTCTGTAATGGTAATGAGAAAGCTAGACTTACCATTGAACCGGACACAAAAGGTCCGGTTTGTCAGAGCTATGGAGCAGCTAGAATCTCTGTCTTCGGCAGCTGAAAACTCTGTTATCGTCACTGACTCTATCCCCGTCAACCACGAAGATGCCTTCCTTAAGGGACACGGAACTTCCGAGGTCGACGGTGAGTTACTGTCAACGGTCTGCGGAGTTGTGGAACGCGTGGACAAGCTAGTATATGTACGCAACTTGCGAGCCAAGTACAAACCACAGGTTGATGATATCGTTGTAGGCCGTGTCATTGAGGTAAACAGTTTTTGTAATTGTGTGATTTAGGTTTCGAAATCAGATTAATGAATCGTACTTAATCCAGGTTGGTCAAACACGTTGGAGAGTGGATATCAACTCTACACTTGCTTACATGGAGATGCCTGCTACTGCTGCTCAGGTTACAATTTGATTCCATCATTGTCTGGTATTTTTTTCCATTTGCAATTGTATCTTATGTTCAATGATTTGGTTAAGTTTTTTCTTTTCGGTTTTGGCAGAAGCGAAAAACGTCTGAAGATGAACTCAATATGCGGAATATGTTTGTAGAAGATGATGTCTTTTGTGTAAGTCCTATGATTGATAAATGTTACATCTTTGAAAACATAAGCTAAAAGGTTCCTTGTTTGATCTGTACAAACTATTAGGCCGAAGTGCGCGAGTTTCAGAAAGATGGTAGCTTGGTTCTACATGCTAGAAGTCAGAAGTATGGTAAGGTTAGTGATTCTGATATTGCACATAGTCAAAAAGTTTATACATTTTTGCGAGTCTAAAACAACGATGATCGCTACAGCTCGAGAAGGGACAGCTTCTAAAGGTGGGTCCTTACTTAATTAAGAGAAGCAACCATCACTTTCATTACATAGAAAGTCTTGGGATCGATTTGATTCTCGGCCGCAATGGCTACATTTGGGTCGGGGAACATTTTGATAATCGAGATCCTATGATTGTCGATGATGATCAAAGCCATACACCACTCGAGCCTCGACAAAGCATTATCAGAATCGGGAATGCGATACGAGTCTTGTCCACTCTAGGCTTCACAATGACTCTAGAAGTGATCATGGAAATTGTTAACTTAAGCAACACGACGAATATCGACATACACGACATGCTTGGATCTGAGTTTCACGTTTTAGTCGCAGAGAACGAAGCCGAAAGAAGACGCGCACTGAGGAAATAGTGAAATCCCTCTTGTGTTTGTATTAGATCATGTGTGCTTGTTTTAACTCGAATTTCAAAATCCCTGTTTGAATTTCCTTCTAGTCATTTGAGCCCATTTCGCAAAAATCTCCGAAGCAGCGAGTTCAAAAACTTAGGGTTGATATGTTAGTAATGGGCACACATGACTGACTATGGTTTCTTCAAAAGGTAGCTATAAGGCTCCAATATTGTTATTATTAATCAAACACAAAAATATTTCGAGTTAATGCATGGTTATTGATATTAGTTTCATTTGTGTATGCATCATTGATATAACATACAATATCGTGAGCGAGTATTACGCCAAACGAGTCAAGTGTCCGCTGATTATCGTGAAGAAGCAAACCACAAATTAATTGAGATCATAACTCTTATATGGAAGGAAGTTAAACCTATAATATGGAGTATTCATTTTGTAGTTGCGCTAATACACTTCCCAATTATAAAGGCTAACCGTTCCTCGCTTAGGTGAAAGATTATTTGACATTGCATATTACTTCCAGACCATATATCTTGTTACATTAGACCATACAGTGAAGTTAGATAAATAATGATCTAGTTTAATAATAATCTGAAAGATTGATGTTCTTATTGAATTGCTATAAGCATAGAATAATAGATTCATCAGTGGGCCACCATTTTCAATGAGTCGACTTTGCATGTGTTGTATAATACCACCATCATGTCGACTATCGCATATCAATAAATATTTCGAGAAATAAAATATTTACAAGCGGACAAAAAGGAAAGAAAATAATAAAGCAAACACTTTTTTGGTAATGGGCTATGGACATCAATTGATATCATTAACTGCCCAAAAAATGAAAAAGGAAATTGCAAACCGAAAACCCTAGTTCTACGGATTCGGTGTTTGTTGTGGTGTTATAAAGAGAAATTCTTTTCGATTTCCATTTCAATGTCGAGGTTGGCTCTGAAGAAGCTTCTAGGTCGAGATCGTTAACACGGTCGAGAAGGTAAATATGCAAATTTTCTCCTTTTTTGTAGATCTATTCTAAATCTTTGTCATTCTTATGAATGATGCTCATTGATTTTTCATTTTTTCTATTATGCAGTGTAATGTTCTGGAAAATCATGGCTTAAGCTAGAGACATTAAATTTAGAGGCGTTTTTTTGGCTAAATTTTTGTTATTTTTATAATTAAAAAAATTATAAATTTTTTCTACAATAATAATATTCATAAGATTTTGTTTTTTCAAATGTTTTTTTATATGTTTATGGCCTTTTCAAATGCTTTTTTAATTAGATTATCATTTTTACGGTATTGAAAAATGTACGAAAAACACACTTTTACTCATATATGCATACGGCATCCAAAATTATTGGACCGGCACTACTGTGATGAACGAAGTTTTGAATCAATCGTCTGAAAATTGAGGGTACATTTTTTTTTTCTGCTCAGTATGTTTAATTTAGATTATCTTGAATTAGTCATTGTTTATTAGTGTAGTCACTGTTTATTATCTAATGTCGATTAAGGATAGTGATTGTGATGAAGTAGCACCGTTTATTAGTGTAGAGTATCTTAAATTGATTATATTATCTTGAACTAGTGGTCACTGTTTATTAGTGGTAGAATGTTTAGGATTATTCTATAATACTTAGGATTAGTAACATTTTATAATACTGTTTATCTGCAGGATAATATTAATAGTCAAAGTGGGATTGAGAAGATTCAGTCTTCTCTTTCTCATAAAATTTTAGATATTGAGCGATCCAAAAGAGATCTACATTTGACCATAATAGTGGGTGAAAACGACACTTCAAACGAGTATGACAAAGCCAAGAGTCTTTGCATCTCGGTACTTCTTTTTTTTTCATTTTGAATCTTGATTTTACATTAGGATATAATTGAATCTTGATTTTACATTAATATATAATGTTATATTAATATAGTTAATGTTATTGGGATTTCAGGAGTTAGACGACTTGGACGCACTTCTCGCGAGCAGCAAATACGATTTGGGCAAGTATGTCTTTGGCGTTGTTTTGTCGGTTACGGTAGCTGGAGTTTTCTTTGTCGCTCGTTTTCTCCTGTAATGAAATGAAGTCTCTGTTTGAACTTATGTTTGTGTGTGTTTTTATTATGAAGAAAGAAAGTAGTGAAATTTTGGACTATGAAACTTAGATTAATAGTTTTGGGTTTTGTTGGACTATGTATGCATGCATTTCTATAACTTGCAACATACTTTATAATACATCAATTTAACCTATGAAAAAGTTAGACGATAGAAGGGACATAAGGTACACATATATCTTGAGAACAATCTTGAGAAAACAATAGTCCACCTTATTCAATAACACATCAAGGAGTAGTCAATTTGAAACTAGTTACCAAGCTATTTGTATATCATTACCTGATTAAAATTTACACGAACAAACTAACATGCATATGTATTTTTTTTTTTTAACAGTAGGTAGCAATGTATTAATGTGATAAATCGACAATTGAGGGTGTGGTGTATACGTATAAATATAATCATATTATGCTTCTTAAGATGTTAACATGTTTATAGAATGGGGATCGTTATACTAAATTAGACACACTTCTAAATAATATAATAGATTTCAAGGTGAGTCACCCGATGAATTTGACACTAGAGAACTCCTTGCATGCTTCCACCTATCGTGACCTTTTTTACTAGTGAAACCTCTGTAGCCGAAGAACTCGTCAAGCAAAACCAGAGTACACCTCCTTCAGATCCTCTTCACGTCCTTCAAAGAAGAGAGATCTAAGAAAGCGATGGACTTTGAGAACCACCGAAGAGACTTCTATGACCACCGCACAATGCCGCACGACAATTAACAAACCCGTTCCCCTATTTCTATAGAAAATCTTGAGACTACGATGAGGAGCAAGACAAAAGAAAAACAAAAAAAAAGAAAAGCCCTCTCGCAGTCACCGACGAGATCGCCGGTGGCCTGAGAGGCAAATATGGTGGAGCAAAGTTTGAACTAGGGTTTTACTATTTGGGAGAGAATGCCTCTCAAATGCCCTTCATGGAGAAGGTTTAACAATGGTGCATACTACTACTAGTCATCCATAACAAGTAAATTATCTTTCTAGTGTTTTTTAATTACAATAAAGAGATTCGTAAGGTTGTTAAGTCTACTAATTACTTTTCTCCTTAAAAGATTCGTAAGGACCGTTATACTAAATTAGAGCTTAAATATACATACTACCTTTTTTATAATATTTGACAAAGAATAGAGTAATTAAATATGTTAAAAAAAATTGGTAAATAAGATGAAATTTTACGTACTGTAAAAAAAAATGCTAATGTTTTTTTTTAATCTTCACAACGTCAATAAAAAACAAATTATAATTTCAATAGCAAGCTGGTGCCGAGTGTTCTTCCATGTCTGTCGTCCCACATCATTTTGTTCGTCAATTAATAAGCTTGGTTTTTCCCCCAAAACGAAAATGTAAAAACATTTTTCTGGAGTTCATTTTTCTTAAAAGTTTACAAAACGAAGGGTATGTTAAGTTTCAAAAAAAAAAAAAAAAGTATGTATGTTGTATTGTACCAAATCCTATGTTAGTAATTGGCACACATCATTATGGCTTCTTCAAAAGGTAATTAAGGCTTAATGTTTTTTTATTATTAATAAAACACGAGATATGTTGGATTAATAGTTCTTGATATTGGGTGTGCGTGCTGGATTAATCACACAATCGAATTTGTGAAGATTCGTTTGAAATAGAGCTTCTTTAGGGTTTTCAAACACTTAGAGGAAGATAGAATTAGATTATGAATTAGGGTTCTTATTCATCAAGATCAGAGCTGTAAACAGTGTTTTTACAAGAAATTTCGGATCCCTCACAAGTGAGGGGGTACATGCTTATCTATAGAGAAAATAGGTCGGTTTGGATGAACAGTAATGGGCCGTTAATGGGCTTTGTCTTCTGAATCTCGACTATCGGGTCGTTAATGGGCTTCCGTCATCTGGGCTCGACTATCGGGCCGATCTGACGTTCTGCTTAGTCGATTTAGGCTTATCGATTCTTCTAGGGGAGATTTAACCCCTACAGTTAGCCCCCCAGTTCAACAGTTTAATTAAAAAGTGTTGAAGTAAGGGTGTCCTAGAATCGATTTCCGTTAGACTATGAACGTGTTGACCAACGTTGCCGAGCCCAAATAACTTGATTGCACCCTATTCGACGAATTGTGCGAGGTGGACGAGTGGCGTTATGAGCGAGTCGATTTTGATCTTGCGAGGTCGCGAGGTGATCGAGTTGAGACATTCAGGCGAGTCGATTTCGATCTTGCGAAGTCGCGAGCTGATTTGCTTGAAGGCACGAGGCGAGGAGATGAAGATACAAGTATGCGAACAAGCCTCAGTAAAAACCTTGTCTGGAAAACCCGGTGGGAAAAAACCAAACTAAGGGAAAAAGAGCGCGAGTCGCACACTTGCTCAGGTCATCTTAGCCGCCGAATTCTGAACTTGGTCTCGATGGTGTATCCACTGAATCCCTTGGTGAAAAGAGAGCCGTTGTTGTTTCGAGGCGAGTAGATACACGAAGTTGCGAGATGATTTGATTAAGTTGCGAAGATGCGAATTGACCGAGTGCGATGTTTACAAATGTCTCAAATCTGCGAATCGCTCGATACGCGCGAGGCGACTAGACGGACAAGTCACAAATCTGCGAGTCGCCCGCTATGCGCGAGGCGATTTCAGATACAAATTGCGAGGTCGTGAAATGAGGATAGTCGCGAGATGGAGTCGCGAGTTGACTTCCATGGAGAGAAAGTCGCGAGCTGATCCGTTGAGATGGAGTCGCGAGTTGATTTCCACGGAGAGGGAGTCGTGAATTGGTCTGACGAATCCGCGAGTTGATTTTGAGTAGACGAAGGCGCGGATCGATCCGATCTAATAGCTTTGTTAGGTTTATGGTTATCGCTGAGAGTCGAAGCCTTGAGAAAACGAAGCTCGGAAGTCGCAAATTTAATCATAAACGAAGTCGCGGGGTCGCTTGAGTCGAGCAGTGAAGCGAGTTATTGAGGAGCTCGCGAAATGGAGGAGAGCAAGATGACAAGTTTCGCTTGATTCGGTGTAAATGTTTATGTTAATCCCCAGAGTGATGACGTGATCAGACTTCTTTAAGTTATATAGCATTGAGCTTCCTCATTGATCTTTTGACGAGATCGTAACTAACTTCTCGTTGTAAATTGGTTTAGGCCATAAACCTCTCATGCCAAGGCCCAATTCCAATACAAGCCTTCTTCCTTATTTATTTTATCAAGTCGTTGTTCACCTCATGATGCCGACTCGAGCCTTCTTTAACAAAATTGATTCGCTTAATCGACACCGGAGTCACCTTAGATCGCGGTGAAATCAACCAGAATAGATCCAGCGAGCCGAATTGCACTGTACGAGGTGGGTTGAGTGATACACTGAGCTCAGCGAGGTGGAGAATCGAGCTCGGTGAGGTCGCTTGAGTCGAATTCTTGAGAAGGCTTGGAGACGAGGTCGATCTAATCAAGGCAAAACGACCGCAAGGTGTTGAGGTGTCGCCAAGGTTAAGTTGAGTTGATTCAAGGAAGAAAGCGTGCTGTGCAAGACGCAGTTTCGGCGACTTGGAGAAGCAGAGAGGTTGTTTTGACGGAGGAGGAGCTTGAATCCTTGTTGTGTTGCGGCGATAAGGTCGCGTAGCTTAAGAACTTGAGACGGGCTTGCTTCCTCTGTTTGGATAGAGACAAGTTTGCGAGGTCGGCGAAGTTTGAGTGTTGCGACTTCAACAAAGTTAGCGAGGTCAATTTGCGGCGACGCCATATTTGCAAGGTAGATTTAAAGCGGCGAGCTCGCGAGGCGACTTCGAGCAAGAGACGGTGAATTTCGCGCCGACGTCGAATCTAGCGAAATGACTTTGTTGACGAGGTTGATTCGGAGTCCGTATCGTCGCTTGTTAGTTGCGAGCTCAAGTGTGCAATTTTGTTCTGAAACTCAGGTCGAGTCGAAGCTGCGATGATTTTGCGATGTGTATTCAAGTCGATTCGGCGAGGTAAGCGAGTCGACTCACATCGAGTTTAGACGAGTCAACTCGGAACGAAATCGGTTCTTGTCGCGGCGAGCTAGCGAGGTCGATTTGGACAGTGAAAACCTTGATACGGAGCTACGTTAGTCTTGGTCGCGAGGATGAATCGACGAGCTTGTGTTGTTGGTGAACCGGCGATGAGAGAAGAGAAAGTCGCAGCGAGGTGAAGGAGAGAAATCGAGTTGATTGTTGCCGAGGTGAGATTGTCAACGAGCTTCAAATCAGAAATGGAGGAGCTACGTGTTGAATCGGAGAGGTTGATGAAGACACGAGCTCGATTGCGAGGTGGTAGCAGAGACGACGACGAGGTGATGTTATGGGTTGGTGAAGTCAATGGGCCATTGATTTATTTCCAACCCCATAAGAACAACCATTTCTTTTTTTGCACTCTTCTTTTCGTGACCACCTCTAATTTGTCTTCCTGAAGAGATTACGCGACTTGACGAGTCGACTCAGTCGACTCAGATAGATGCGAGGCCAAACAGAGGTGCTGCGAGCTTGTCGAGTTTGGTTCATGCCCGCGAGGTGGTCTTGTGATTTCGGAGCAGTGGCAATAGCGTTGATTCGAAGCAAAGGAGTTCGCTTCGTCGTTGTAATGTGGTAACGTGCTCGCATGGCTTGAGAACTCACTTCATCGATTCTGTTAAAGACGAGTTTGCATGGTCAGCGAGGTGCTCACGTTGATCCGGAAAGGTAGTGAAGACAAGTTTTGTGACTCGAGCTTTGCGAGGTCATTTGAGTGGGAGGTGCACCGTCGCTGCGTTGTAGCAGTGAGCTCGTATCGTGAAAGCCATTGCGAGGTGAAGCTCTCTGGTTCGGCGAGGTGAGCTTCGTGAGGAACTTGATTTGGTCCAATTTGGCGAGTCGATCGAGTGCGTTTATCGGCGAGGCAGAGGAGCTCGATTCGGCGAGGTATGCGAGTCGACCCTAATGAGTTGGACGAGTTCACCACCATCGATGTTGAGTTGGCTCAAACAAACGGTTGATTAATGCTCGAGCTGCTCCTTATTTTGGCGAGGAGGATATTGGTGTTGCTAGGGGAGTCGCAATGTTTGTCTTGTTGCGTCGTTGAAATCGCGAACCAGCGAGGCGGGTTCGAGATAGATTGAAATTTCGGTGGAGCGAGCTGTTGTGAGTTGAGTATTGCAGCGAGAAGCTGCGGAGCTCGTCGGCGAAGTCAAATCGAGTCCCGTCGAGGTTGCGAGCTTTTAATAAAGTAGTCTCGCACAAAGAGGCGTACTTTGAAGTTTTTTCACAACTCAAAAGTCAAAAGACTTTGAGGAACTAAGTCTCACAGTGAAAAATCAAAGTAGTCCCTTACAGAGGGGAAGAGAGAGTTGTGGTGTCTATTGCAAATCTGCGAGTTTGGCGAGCCGGAGAAGACGGCGAGCCCAACCTAGAATCATGATGATTGAAGATAATGGCGAGCTTATTAACGATGTTGCTGAGGATAACAACGAGCCGCTCTTTTTGTGTCGTCTACTTGTGTTCCTGCAAACACGCCTGCTCAAATAATGAATACTTAGCAATTTTAGATCAGCGATTAGAGTTAATCTAAAAAGTGCTAGTTGGAAAACTATTCTGCAGATATGTTATCGCGAGCAGGTTTGAGATGCTTAGCGACGAGGCGGTTTTAAGACGCTTAGGGTTGATGCGGTTTTAAGACGCTTAGAGGCGACGCGGTTTTAAGACGCTTAGAGGCGATGCGGTTTTAAGACGCTTAGAGGCGATGCGGTTTTAAGACGCTTAAAGGCGATGCGGTTTTAAGACGCTTAGGCGATGCGGTTTTAAGACGCTTAGGTTTGATGCGGTTTTAAAACGCTTAATGGCGTTGCGGTTTTAAGACGCTTAGGTTTGATGCGGTTTTAAGACGCTTAATAGCGAGGCGATCGAAACCGCTGCCGTAAGATTTGCCATGTTCGACCAGTGTTACGTATAACTGGGTTTTGCGAGACGAACATCCTGGTTATATTCTACAGAATATATCTTATCCAGGCAAATATATATTTGCTAAGTTCGACCAGTCTGTTAAGGTAAAGACTGGGTTTGCGAGTCAAACATCCTGGCTAACGGACACATTCTACTGAATGTGTCTATCCCGAGATGGACTCGCGAGATGGACACCCTGGCTAACGGACAATACTCGCACTGAATACGTCTATCCCAGTAATGAACTCTAAATTTATATAGCGCGCTTTATCCGTTGAGGATGTATAAGTTTACTTCATAATGATGATGAAGTTTTAATCAGGTTGCCATTATAGCCATAATGACGCCTAATTTTTATTGATCTCGCGTTTAGACAGTTAAGTCGTTTAGCGAGTCGCCGCGTTTAGACCGAAGTCGTTTTACGAGTCGACTTTTCGCGTTTAGACCGAAGTCGTTTAGCGAGTCGACTTGTCGCGTTTAGACCGAAGTCGTTTAGCGAGTCGACTTGTCGCGTTTAGACCGAAGTCGTTTAGCGAGTTGACTTGTCGCGTTTAGACCGAAGTCGTTTAGCGAGTCGACTTGTCGCGTTTAAACCGAAGTCGTTTAGCGAGTCGACTTGTCGCGTATAGACCGAAGTCGTTTAGCAAGTCGACTTGTCGCGTTTAGACCGAAGTCGTTTAGCAAGTTGAGCGAATAAGACTTGGTTAAAACCTTAGCTTATTGCGAATCGATTATCGCATTTAGACCGGAGTCGTCTGCGAGTTGAGCGAATAAGACTTGGTTAAAACCTTAGCTTATTGCGAATCGATTATCGCGTTTAGACCGGAGTCGTCTACGAGTTAAGCGAATAAGACTTGGTTAAAACCTTAGCTTATTGCGAATCGATTATCGCGTTTAGACCGGAGTCGTTTGCGAGTTGAGCGAATAAGACTTGGTTAAAACCTTAGCTTATTGCGAATCGATTATCGCGTTTAGACCGGAGTCGTTTGCGAGTTGAGCGAATAAGACTTGGTTAAAACCTTAGCTTATTGCGAATCGATTATCGCGTTTAGACCGGAGTCGTCTGCGAGTTGAGCGAATAAGACTTGGTTAAAACCTTAGCTTATTGCGAATCGATTATCGCGTTTAGACCGGAGTCATTTGCGAGTGGAGCGAATAAGACTTGGTTAAAACCTTAGCTTATTGCGAATCGATTATCGGGTTTAGACCGGAGTCGTTTGCGAGTTGAGCGAATAAGACTTGGTTAAAACCTTAGCTTATTGCGAATCGATTATCGCGTTTAGACCGGAGTCGTTTGCGAGTTGAGCGAATAAGACTTGGTTAAAACCTTAGCTTATTGCGAATCGATTATCGCGTTTAGACCGGAGTCGTTTGCGAGTGGAGCGAATAAGACTTGGTTAAAACCTTAGCTTATTGCGAATCGATTATCGGGTTTAGACCGGAGTCGTTTGCGAGTTGAGCGAATAAGACTTGGTTAAAACCTTAGCTTATTGCGAATCGATTATCGCGTTTAGACCGGAATCGTTTGCGAGTTGAGCGAATAAGACTTGGTTAAAACCTTAGCTTATTGCAAATCGATTATCGCGTTTAGACCGGAGTCGTTTGCGAGTTGAGCGAATAAGACTTGGTTAAAACCTTAGCTTATTGCGAATCGATTATCGCGTTTAGACCGGAGTCGTTTGCGAGTTGAGCGAATAAGACTTGGTTAAAACCTTAGCTTATTGCAAATCGATTATCGCGTTTAGACCGGAGTCGTTTGCGAGTTGAGCGAATAAGACTTGGTTAAAACCTTAGCTTATTGCGAATTGATTATCGCGTTTAGACCGGAGTCGTTTGCGAGTTGAGCGAATAAAACTTGGTTAAAACCTTAAGTCGTTACATATTGCGAGTGGGAATATGAATATACGGACCCACTCCCCCCTTTTTTGAATAAGGGGGCAACTGAACTCGTTATAAAACGAGCTGCTTACGTACCCTATGAAGGGATCGAGTCGCCCTTTAGCTGAAGAGTTAAACTCGATAATAAAAGAAAAAATAGATTTTATAGCTGTGCCTTATGAAAAAAGCTGCCTACGTACCCTCGAAAGGGATCAAGCCATTCGTAGTTCTTATTACCTCGAGTGAGGATCGTGGTTGGTGAGATGCTGCGAGGCCGCAAGCTAATTTGATGAAGAGAGCGACGAGGCCGCGAGCTCATTTGGTGAGGAGAGACTACTTTGAATTTTTTTTTTTTTTTTTTTACAACTCAAAAGTCAAAAGACTTTGAGGAACTAAGTCTCAGAGTGAAAAATCAAAGTAGTCTCTTACAGAGGGCGACGAGGCCGCGAGCTCGTTTGATGAAGAGAGCAGCGAAGTGCTCCGACAAAATCAAACTTATTTGGGCCACAAACTCCATTTCCCCAGGCCCATTTTTAATACGAGCATGCTCCATCGTTTCATTTATTTATTTTTGCTCCTCCAACTCTCGAACTCTTCTTCTGATTCGTTGCTCGGTTTTAAAGTATGGTTGATTCTTGGTGAAGAAACAAAACTTTGGCGAGGTCGATCTTATTGTTTCTTGAGGAAGAAACAAAACTTGCGAGGCCAATAGTTAAGAGATTGTAGAGACTGCGAGCCGTGAACTTGCAAGGCGGATATGTTGTGTCCCAAACCGCGAATCGCGAGCTTGTTGAAGTGGATTTTGAGTGTCGACGAGTTCTCGATGTGGAGAAGTCGAGATGGTTGGTGGAGGAGCTTGCTCCGTTGTTTGGTTATGGCAATGAGCTCGAATCAAGGCTGCGAATTCAAAGCCGCAACGAGGCGAAGAGCTTTCGTTGGTGCTACGAGATCACCGAGGTGCTCACGTTGCCACCGTGATCTGAACAGGCGAGGTGGAGAGGAAGAAGAGGAGGTGGTCTTCGTGGGCTTAGTTTGATTTGGTTTCACTTGGCCCAATTGCAAGGCCCATCTTTACTTAAAATTTTCTTTCTTCTTCTCCTTGTTGTATCAAAGAAGATTTTCGCGTTCAGGCTCCTCTTTTTTGTTTCGGCGAAGTGGATATCGATCTTGTCCCAAACAGTCATGAGGTAGCGAAGTGGATGCGAGCTCGCGGTGTTGTATATTTAGCGAGGTCATGAGTTGAGCTCGGCGAGGTGATGAGTTGAGCTCGGCGAGATGGATTGCGTTGAGCTCGGCGAGGTGAAGAGGAGCTCGGCGAGCTGGGGCTAGATCGTCTGGCTTCCGCCATAGATTTCTTTTCGGAATTGCAGAGCTCCAGAGCAGACATGAACTCTTGCGAGGCAAGGAGGACGAAGCGAGCTCATTTTGTTCAACGACGAGCTCGTCAAACATAGCGAAGTGATTTTAGTGGGGTCGAGCTTGACGAGGTCCATTTGAAGCGGAGAAGTTGCGGCTAGGTGGCCGAGCTCAGCGAGGAGACTCCGACGTGACTTTGTCTTATTTCTTTGTTGAATCCTCTTCAACGCGACCAAAACTATACGTCTTCTTGCGACGAGGTTTAGTTTGCTTGAATTCTTGAATACGAGGTGTCTCAAAAGTCGACTTTAAAGATTGATTTTGGGAAATCCACATAGCGACACCGAGGTGAAATTATTGTTGACGAAGTGTCACGGAGGTGGTGCGAAATTGACTTGGGCCTTAGTTATATTTGTGAAGCCCATAAGACATTTGTCTTGTTCTCCCTTTGTTGAATTTTCCTTCACTCCGACGTGTAAAGTTCTCTTGAACGCGACTTCTTTGAAGATAAGTTCTTCCGCTTTTTGTAGCGAATTAGCCATGTTTGGTAGTGACCATGAGCTCCACGAGGTGGATAACTCCGACTTAGGATCCGGCGAAGTGGTGTTAAGTTGATCCAGAGAGTCGCCGCAAAAAAGTGTTGTTCCATTTTGGGTTTGAGATGAGTTCGAACTACGCCAAGTGAAATCAGCGAAGTGATCGAGATCCAAGCATCTTTTTCTGAACCTGCTTCTCTTTCTTCTCCCTACATTCCCGTATTTGACTCTGGGTTTCAGCGAGATGATTTCGGTGTAGCTAACAAAATCTGAGGCATTCTCCTTTAACTCGACGTGATTGACCGAAGTGAAATCGAAGTGAGTTGGAGCGGCGAGATTAGCCTTATTGCAGCGACGAGCTCGCGAGGTGGGTTGAACCGATTGATGTCGCGGCGAATCCGAGGTCGATGAGCTTGCGAGTTGACTCAGTGAGGTGAATTTGAGTACCGTCGAGCTTGCGAGGCCAATCAGAGGAGTGGCTTGTTCTTTTGCGAGCTACCGAGATGAAATCGAAAACAGAGGAGCTGCGAGTTGAATCGGAGACTCGATTGCGAGGTGGACTGAACATTTTGAGGAGCTCGCATGCTCAGGTTGCTATTTCTTGTCATGGCGAGACGTGTGAAGATTTATTGTCGGAGATATTGGCGAGCCCATGATGATATTTCTCTTTAGTGAAGCGAGCTTGGGTCCTTGTTGCGTTGCGGCGATGAGCTCACGCAGCCTGAGAAATGAAGACGAGATTTACTTCATTGAATCGGTTAGTCGACGAGGCGAGCAGCTGTCAAGGCCTCTCTAGCGAGCTGCCAGACGACGAGTCGAGCTCCTCCAAAGTAGACTGGCTGTTTGCATTGGTTTGCCCATCCACAGTTGGCTCCCTCGGGTCGGCCGAGTCGGTCGCTGGAGTTTGCGGGTTGATTATTGACATCTTACGAATTCGTCTAAGTGTCTGTTTCGTGTATGAAGCTAGTGTTGCGAGTAGATTCCCCTCCTTCTAGCGCCAAATTGTGCGTGCTGGATTAATCACACAATTGAATTTGTGAAGATTCGTTTGAAATAGAGCTTCTTTAGGGTTTTCAAACACTTAGAGGAAGATAGAATTAGATTATGAATTAGGGTTCTTATTCATCAAGATCAGAGCTGTAAACAGTGTTTTTACAAGAAATTTCGGATCCCTCACAAGTGAGGGGGTACATGCTTATTTATAGAGAAAATAGGTCGGTTTGGATGAACAGTAATGGGCCATTAATGGGCTTTGTCTTCTGAATCTCGACTATCGGGTCGTTAATGGGCTTCCGTCATCTGGGCTCGACTATCGGGCCGATCTGACGTTCTGCTTAGTCGATTTAGGCTTATCGATTCTTCTAGGGGAGATTTAACCCCTACATTGGGTTGTCTCTCTTTGAAGTGTCATGTGAATATCGTGAAGTGGCAATTTCAAAACAATTGAGCATAAGTCATAACTCTCATGATTTAGATGTTTCAAAGCAATCGAACTAGTCTTTGTGTGAAATAATATATACATGGAAGGTTTGAATAGTAATGGCGGGAATAAATGTGATAAAGAAAATTGTTTGGTTTTTTGCAGATATTATTTAACGGTGGTTAGTTTGTGACGTATTTTAACATTGATCAAGCAGCGAAATAGTTCTAGAAAATACTTAATTAACTAACTGTACATTTGGTTTTGTTTTGTTATGATACGATATTGGTTTTGTTTTGATTGCTAGTTTATATGTAGAGATTAAGCTAATGTGAATCTTTGATCAGTAGTCTGTTTATTGATTACATTTGTGAAGCTGTTACTATCTTCCCTGTCACACTAAGAAAGAATGGTTTGAGTGAGAGCTTGAAATGATTATTGGTTTGTGGAGGTTTATCGAATCGATAAGAATGTTCATGTTATTGCGGCATGAAGTTTAGTGATTACATTCTTTCTGGTTATATGTAGATAGTAAGCCGATGTGAATCTTGCTGTTCTGTTCCATAGAGACTGTGTTAACCAGTAGAATCACTTTTTCTCGTTTATCAGTCTAGTTTTTAGTCCGAGGGATTATATTTGCAAAAGCTATTACAATTTTCCGAAAATTGCAAAAATGGGTTACGGCGAAGGATTTAAATGGGTTTCTCAATATTTCTACTAGATCAATCAATGCAACTCTATCTAATGTGTGATTATGATTCCGAGTTGTAAAAAACAAGTATGTGAAAGTGTATATAAATGTATATATGTTGCATACAACAAGAATTCATCGTCTGTTGTATTCAAGATTTCAATGATTTTGATTAAGTCTTATGATTGATTAATGTTACATCTTTAACTATCTTCCAACTTTGAAAACATATGCTAAAAGGGTCCTGTTTTGATTTGTACAAACTCTTAGGCCGAAGTATGCGGATTTCAGAAAGATGGTAGCTTGGTTCTACATGCTAGAATTCACAAGTATGGTAAAGTTAGTGATTCTGATATTGCACATAGTCAAAGAGTTATACATTTTTGCTAGTCTCTGAGTATAAAATAACGATTATCGATACAGCTCGAGAAGGGACAACTTCTGAAGGTGGATCCTTACTTGGTTAAGAGAAGCAACCATCACTTTCATTACATAGAAAGTCTTGGGATCGATTTGATTCTCGGCCGCAATGGCTACATTTGGGTCGGGGAACATTTCGAAACTCGAAATCCTATGATTGTCGATGATGATCAAAGCCATACACCACTCGAGCCTCGACAAAGCATTATAAGAATCGGGATTGCGATACGAGCCTTGTCTAATCTTGGCTTCACCATGACTCTAGAAGTGATCATGGAAACTGTTAACTTAAGCAACACGAAGAATACCGACATACACGACATGCTTGGATCCGAGTTTCACGTTTTGGTCACAGAGAACAAAGCCGAAAGAAGACGCGCATTGAGGAAATAGTGAAATCCCTCTTGTGTTTGTATTTACATCATGTGTGATTGTTTTAACTCAAATTTCAGAATCAGAATCTCTGTTTGAATTTCCTTCTAGTCATTTGTGCCCATTTTGCAAAAATCTCCGAAGCAGCAAACTTACCGGAGAACTTAGCTCTCTGTGACAATTCCTTGAATATCTCCGGTTGACCTCCACGGTGAAAATCAGCAGCAAATTTGTTATAATCAATCAAAGGAGTTTTCATTCCTTTATCAAGCATCTCTTCTAAGTACCTACATGCCTCTCTCGAATTCCCCTGACCTATAAGCCCTCTGATCAAAACCGTATACGAGTTATCATCAGGACAAATCCCTTTCTTGATCATCTCTTCCCAAGCCGCTTTCCCCATCTCGTAGTTTCTCACCATGAAGTAAGATTTCATTATCATGTTAAACGTATGTATCGATGGCTCGATGCCGTTCTGTATCATCTTGTTGTAGATCCTTGTGGCGTGTTCAGGCATTTTCTGATTCGCCATTATTTTGATCAACGCGTTGTACGTTTTCCCATCAGCAGGATGTCCCTTTTCTTGCATCTCCTTGAGCAGTTCGTAAACCGTATCAAGCTTCTTCTGACTCCCGAAACCTGTAATCAAACACGTGAAAACCGCAGCATCCGGTTGCATCCCCGAATCAACCATATCATCAAAGTACTCAACGGCAGTTTCCATATTCGACTGTTTACAAAAATCACGGATCATGATCGTATAGCTACGTACATTCGGATTAGGTCCTTTAGCTTTCATGACATGAAACAGTTTAATCGCATCGGATTTTTTCCTACTCCGTAACAAACCTTCAAGCATAACGTTGTGCGCTACGATATCCGGTTTCAATCCCTGATCAATCATATGGTTCCATATTCTAGCAGCTTCCATCAAATTCCTCACTCTACACCAACCATTGAGCAGTACAGTGTAAGTCATCATATTCGGCGTAAACCTCTCTTTAAGCTTATCAAACAAAACCTGAGCTTCTTTTCCAAGCTTAGCCCGTCCAAGACTATCGAGCAAACAATTAATCGTCTCGACGCCGATTTTAAACTTGTACTTCTTCATCAACTCGAATATACCAACAGCTTTCTTCCTCTCTTTCGCAGCAGCGAAAGCTTTCATCGCGATAGTGAACGTATCCATCGTCAATAACCCCTTTTCACCCATCTCTTCGAGTACCGAAATCATCGTCTCGAATTGTCTAGTCTTTGCTAAAATACTCATCATTGAGTTATACGTTCTTGAATCATGATCAAACCCATGTTTCTGTGCAGCCCAGGAGAAGAATCGAAATGCAGGCTTACGAGCGTGTCGAAAACGTTCTAAAACCTCGATGATAAGATGGTGCGATAAATCGAGTTTCATTTCATCAAGAACAGATTCCATGTTTCTATCTAATGCAAACAATTCATCAATCACTTTGCAAACTCTCTCTACTTCTTCGAGATTAATACTAGATTCAACCCTAATTTCATCATCTTCTTCTTCTTCATCATTATCGCATTCAGATTCAATTTCTTCATCACAATCACTACTACCATCAGAACTAATACTACTAGAGAAAACTTTAAGACCTAGACCTTGACGGTGATGATGATGATGATAAGAATGAAGCAAACGAGAAAAGGTTAAAGAGCTATCACCGGAATCTCCTCTCTCGCCGCCGCGACTTTGAGAGATAATGAATTCACCGGAATGGAATGAAGAAAAGAAGAGACGGTGAGAGGTGAGAGAGGTTTTCATGGGGTTACTTCTCCTAAGCCATTGAAGAGCAGCCATCGAAGCTTGTCGGCGATTTGCTTACCACTGGCGGAATTCGATTTCACGGCGGAGCTAAATTACCATAGGTTTTTTATAACTTTAGCCCAATAGTAATTCAATAAAACCAATTAATGTGTTTTGAAATTTACAATTCATCATTATTTTTTCATTAAAAATGTATTGAGAATGTAAAAGTCAATCTTTCAGAAATAATTTTTTTTCCTAAAACATCAATTAAAAGAGAACGGAATGAGTATTAAATAGAATTCCGGCCCAATAAGAAAATCTAGTTTCTTCTTGTAGCCACCGTAAATTATTTTGTTTCAATCATTAACTTGTCTTAGTTTTAATGCACCACTAAATTTAACCTAGTGAAAAATTGAATTTACTTATAGTATAAAATGAATCAAAATTGAATTTATTTTTCTTGTTTCTAGACAACAATTATTATACTATTATTTAGAGGCTCAATACTCACCATAATACTAACACTATGTTGTTTTCACCTATGTGTTTGACCAAGAAATCCAAAATTATTTATTTGCTTCTAAACTCTGTCGAGAAGAAGAAGTTAATTTAGTAGTTTGTAAATTCGTGAAAAGAGAAGAAGAAGGCTATTTCTTTACTCCTAAGCACTGGCAATTTGTATGCTTTTCACTGTGGGTTTTCATCGATTATCGGCAATTTGTATTTTAGATTATCTCGAATTAGTAGAAGAGTCATTGTATGGGAGGAAGAATTCATAATGACTAGATCTTGGATTTATTTTAAAGTATTTCGAATTAGTGGAAGAACTAGTGTATTGGTTTTTATCTAAATTTTAATCTACATAATTTGTATTTTAGGTTGTGTTGTTTTCCAGTAAGAAAACCTAGTTTCTAATTCAAATCCAAACTGAAATGACTTAGTGTGCTTGTTTTTGACAGTCTAAGAAGCTTGAGAGCAGTGGCATGTCTCAAATTCATGCACGTTCAGTGGTAAACTTGTTGAATGACGCTATGCAAAACTCTAGAAAAAAATTCTAGATAATACTTAATTCGTGACTATGCTAGTGGAATAAGAATATCTTGGGAACTATTATCATGATAGTGGAATGAATATGTTTGGACTAATTTTATATTAGCTAGATTTTATTTTTTAGATTCTTCACTAACGCATATTTTGATTTTATCCAATCTTTTAGGAGATTTACTCCAAAGAATTATCGTATCAGACCGAAATGTTACATGGAGCAGCCGATTTGAAATATGCTTCTGCAAATATGTGGAATAAACGCTACGAATGTCAAATGAGTAGTTAGGTAAGCTTGTTTGAACGCCATCTTTCTAAGCATGCTAACAAGTCTAATACGGTAATGATTTATTTTCTCTTGCTTCAATTTTTGCTCAAATGAATTATAATTTGGAAAAGTCTACTAATCAAGCAATTTCTTGTTATTTTTTTCAGGAGTGTGTTGTAATGAAAACTATGTTGGAGAAATCCAAATACCAAATTGTCTTGTCTTGCTTTGGTATTGGAGAAATCCAAATACCAAAATGTCTTGTCTTGCTTTGGTATAGTTACCTTCGCTCGCTTAGGTTGGAGAAATCCAAATACCAAATTGTCTTATCTTGCTTTGGTATAGTTACCTTCGATGGCTTAGGTGGGACTATGTATTTGGCTGATGAAAGGAAGATAAGCGTACCAGCATAAACAATGGTGGTTTCACCTTCAAAATATGGTTTAACAGGAGGAGCAGGGGTGTTTTCCTTTGAAGCATTTTTTCTATGAGTAGTTTGAGACAGTGAAGCTAGTGAGATATTCGAGAAGTTTTAACAGAGTTTCTTCTCGTAAGCCATTGAAGAGCAGCCATGGAAGCTCGTCGGCGATTTGAAAAGAGCGATTGTTTCACGGCGGAGCTTAATGGGATCAAAACCTCCTTTAACCCCAAAGTTTATTCCCAATTTTCAAATGATCCGAGAAAAAAAAAATTTGTCTTTTTTTTTAAACCGAAAACTGGGTGAAAACCCAAAAAAACCATGGAAGTTTGGTAAAATTACGAACCCAACCAGGCCTACCCGACCCGAATTCCGGATCCGACTTAAAAATCCCTTCAAACCGTCAAAATCCCTTCAAACCGTTGAAATTACGGACGCTACTCCACTTCTTTGTTTGTCGTCTTCGTTTGAAAAGTTGAAATTCCCTCTAAAAATCGGTTTCCTTCTTCGCACAACCGAGTAAAACTAAGCATCCGCTTGCAACTCAACCCAATTCCTCTTCTCCAAGGTATGAATCAATCCCAATTCGAAACCTATTTCTTTTCGATTTTGATTAAAGATAATCCGACCAAACCTAATTTTTCTCTTTGTCAATTTGTTAGGTCATGCCGGCCCGTACAAAAAATGCCTCTGTTGCGGAAGATGGAACTCCCATAAACCGAAGAGTTGATATTTTTTATCCTACGTCGAGTTCAGAGGAAGCGGCGGAAACCGGGTCCGAAACTGAGTCCGAAGCCAGAGACGAGGAGGAAACTGAAGCCAGAGACGAAGAGGATGACGAACACTTGGTATGTGAGTTCAAACTTGGAGAGTAACACTTGGTATTAGTTGAATAAATGGGAGTAATACTTGGTATAACTGGCAGCAGAAAAAGTAACACTAGGTATTAGTGGTATAACTGGGAGTAATACTTGGTATAACTGGCAGCAGAGAAAGTAATATTAGGTAAAACTGGAATGATAAAAAGAGTAATACTTATTATCTTTATGATTTGCAGGATTCTTCTGAGCCAACATTATTATTACCAAAGATGTACTTCGAACAAAGCCAGTATGAGAAGAAAATTAAGCTTCCTACAAGGTGTCACCTTAAGAAGGTCGTAGATACTTTAAAATCAAAGCTTAGTGCGAAGGAGTTAAAATGGTTTGTTAAGCATCCACAGTTTAAGCATTTCTTTCACATGCATTTGGAGACAAAGCATAAGGTTCAAGGGATGTGGATGCTATTTCTTCATGGTGCTATAACTTCAAAGAAGCGGGAAGCTTGGTTCGTTGTGAACGGTGTTCCTATAAGGTATTCACTCAGAGAACACGGTATCCTCTCCGGTTTACACTGTCATAATTATCCATCATTGGATTGGAGAAATTTGGGCGGTTTAGGGTTTGCGAGGAGGAATTTCGTCTTAGGGTCAACCATAAGCTATGAAGTTGTGGAGCATAAGTTCATGAACATGCGACCTTGCAGTGATAGGCTGAACATGGCTGTCCTATATTTCTTAAGTTCAGTGATTATTGGGAACGAAAAGCAAGGGGAGAAAGTAACCGGTAAAAACGCACCAAGTGTAGAGCCCTTCTTTATTAGAGCGGTTAACGACCTAGGATTGTGTAGGACGTTTCCGTGGGGACGTATTTCTTTTGAGAACAATCTGGAGAAAATGAATAAATTGTACAAGGCATTTGAAGGAGAAGTCAAGAGACCTTCTTGGGTTTATCCTAGTTTCACTATTCCTTTGGAGGTAAATCAGCTATTAAGAAATTGCTAATGTGTTTTGATCTTAGTTTGAAATTGCTAATGTGTTTTGTTTAATTAATTTGTAGATTCTGGCGTTTGAGACGATTCCAGAGTTGAAGTTGAAGTACCGAGAGCCTAAGGAAGGTGCAAGTCCTAATTGTCCGAGGATGTGCACGACTAAATTCCAGAAGCATTCGGTGTCGGGTTTTTCACTTTCTGACTTATATGACACACTGGGAACAACTAAGGTTAGTAATACTATAAATACTACTAGTAATACTGGTCTTGTTAGTTAGTAATACTAGAAAAACTACTAGTATTACTGGTCTTGTTAGTTAGTAATACTAGAAAAACTACTAGTAATACTGGTCTTGTTAGTTAGTAATACTAGAAAAACTACTAGTAATACTGGTCTTGTTAGTTAGTAATACTAGAAAAACTACTAGTATTACTGGTCTTGTTAGTTAGTAATACTAGAAATACTACTAGTAATACTGGTCTTGTTAGTTAGTAATACTAATGTTATTTATGATTGTGTTGTAAAATCTTTCATTGTATAATGACAGGACATTCATAGTGTTTTGCGCGTAACTGATGGTGAGCGAGCTCTCCGTGCTGAAATCTTTGATGAGGAGCTGGACGACGATCGAGATTGCGATGACTACATCGTTGAAAGTTGGTGGAATAGGATTTTTGTTGAGAAGAAGCTTATGTTTCTTCAACAGCTGTACGACACTGATGTCCATGCCCAAAAGAAAGAGGTGGCTGAGAAAGAGGTTGCTGATCAAGATGGTGGTGAGAAAGAGGCGGAAGAAGAACCGGCTAATGTGGCTAATATGGAGGAAGAGCCAATTGTATTGATGCCGCAGGTTGTGTCTAATGATGAATTGGAAAAGATGAAGAAAGATATGGAAGAAATGCTCAAGATGACTAAAAGAATGGAAGATGGTTTTCTAGGTTTGACAAACTTGATGAGTGCGCTGGAGAAAAGGCTAAAGGTAGTGGAATCATATGTGAAATCGAAAACTACGTATGATACACCTGGTGGTTATGGTGGTACAACTGCTGGTGACGGTGGTACAACTCCTGGTGGTGGTGTTGCTGGTATTACTGATGCTGTGGAGACACCAGCTGGTAATACTGGTGTTGGGGAGACACCAGTTGGTGGTGGTGATGCTGCTATGACAGCAACTGCTGCTGTGGAGTCACCAAATGCTGCTCTTGAGACACCAACGGTTGCTGGTGGTGATGCTGCTATGGAGACAGTAACTGCGGCTGTGGTGACAGCAACTGGTGGTGATGGTGCTATGGAGAAAGAAAATGAAGAAGAGGAAGAAGAGAAAGATGGTGAAGAAGACAATGAGAAAGGAAGTGAAGAAGGGAAAGATGGTGAAGAAGGGAAAGATGGTGAAGAAGACAATGAGAAAGGAAGTGAAGAAGGGAAAGATGGTGAAGAAGGTAAGAAGGATGAAGTAGTTGGTGAAAAGAGGAAGATTAAGCCATCAGATGCAAAGAAGCCTCCCTACACCACTTTGACGGAGGAAAAGAAGAAGAAGAGAAAGATGAAGAAAGCAAAAGTCACGATAGAATGATCCAACATTTACCAAACTCTATTTATATTTTAAGTATGTGTTTCGGTTATTAACTAGTTATGCGCAAAAACTTTGAACTATGTGCTTTGGTTTGTTGTTGTAATGGTTTTAATTACTTCCTTTTAATGACTTATATTAGTTTTGATGTGTAATACTGGTAATACTGCTAAAACCGGTAATACTAGGTATGATGGTTATACTCATTTTACTGGTAATACTGGTAATACTGCTAAAACCGGTAATACTACGTATGATGGTTATACTGATTTTACTGGTAATTCTACGTATGCTAGTTATACTGATTATACTGGTAATTAAACATAGATTCATATAAGTAATTAAACATAGATTCATTACACAACCATAAAAATACTTAAACAAAGATTCCTTACAACCATAAGAGTACTTAAAAGTAATTAAACAAAAGTGAAGGATAAGCTCTTCTTCACTTCAACCCCAACTCGATCTTCACTTCTTTTGCTTCAAGGAAATATCCTTAAAACACTTGTTGAATGCCTCCATAAAACGAGCCATATCTTCTTTAAGGATAGCGATCTCTTCATCCTTCTGTTTCAGCTCCAACTGGATTTGCCCAATGAGAAACTTATGGTTTGCCATATCTCTTCACCTCTTCGTGTTCTCGTCAACCTCCGTCGTTAATTTTTCCACCTCTTCTTCCATAGAAAGATCCCAAGCTTTCCTAAGGTGGAAGCCATCATTCTACACATAAATACAAATGTTGGTTATACTGGTAATACTAGCTAAAATTGCGAAATCTATGGGGGCACAAACTCACCTGAAAGACTTGACAAGTAAAGAATCTCTTTTCGGCCAGCATCTTGTGGATTATGGGGGCACCACAAGGACACTTCTTGGGGATCCCATATCCCCCATCGGCAACAGCTTCTAATTGTCAGAAAGCCCTCTTCGATTCCTTCATGTGTCTGTAGTACGGATCCATAACAATTGATTTTGAAGGAAAGAAGAGAAGAGAAAGATTCGAAAGAAGAAGAGAAAGACAATACTCGATTTGAAGAGAAAGAACCCAAAACTCTAGATTCCTAGATTTCGCGATTTGGGGAAAAATGGTTTGCGAATGGTTTATGTTAAATTTGTATTTGGATCGCAAACATTTAAAAAAAAAAAAAAAAAACGTGTGATTGATATAAACGGGGATCACGTGTTCTTTGATATAAAAAACGTGTGCTTTAAATATCACATAGTAATACTGCTTTAAATATCACATAGTATTCCAGTGTTACAAATTGAACTCATAGTATTCCTTTTGACGATTTACATACTTTACCAGTTATACCTAATTAAAAATTAAAATTTTCAGTAGTCCACTTAATTTTTGAAATTTCTAACACATTTCATATGATTGTGCACCATCATATTTCCAAAAACATATTTTACTAGAGTTTCACTTAGTAAAGTCTATCACACTAACAAAGCTTTCTTTAAAAGTACTATGTTGTTCTATGGTGATTGTGGGAGAGTAATCATAAATAAATTTTTAAAAAAAATAATTTTGTAAAGTAAATTAACAATGAGATGTGTTATCATTCAATGAACATTTAAAGACAATTTCAAACCCACATAAAATTGTTCTGAAACTAAATTTAATTATATGTCTTTTTATTTTATATTTACATTACTTAAATTTTGTACTTAGTTGTACAAACACAAATACCAGTAGTACGCAGTTTTACAAGCACAAATACCAGTAGTACTTAGTTTTACAAACACAAATACCAGTAGTACGCAGTTTTACAAACACAAATACCAATAGTACTTAGTTTTACAAACACAAATACCAGTAGTACGCAGTTTTACAAACACAAATACCAGTAGTACACAGTTTTACGTACACAAATACCAGTAGTACGCTCACTTGCCACCACTTGGGTTCTCAAGCTCAGTAATTTGAATCGCCTTCTTCTTTGGTTGAGGTTCTCCTGTTGATGGAATCCTTCTTACTCGACGTATTCCCTTTTTGGTCTTTTTCTTCTTCGGAGGTAACATACTTTTTGCTTCTACATCTGCGGGAATATTCCACTCAGACTTATGCGGCACTGGATAAATGGTCTTGGAATATGCGAAAACCCACTGCTCAACGTAATACTTTGGTGAACACAACTCAAATATCTCAAAGCTCCTCGTTCTCGATTCTTCGTTCATGAGGCTATAGAGTGCGGCTATTACATGGACACAAGGAAACTGGTCAATATCAAATCGTTTGCAACTACATGTTTTGTTTCGCAAATCCACCCTATATTGAATCCCATCCCGTCCAACCACACTATATTCAAGCATGTAAATGTTTAGCTCCGTCGCAATCAAATGAGTCGCTTCTGCACATCTCTCGTGCACTATGTCATTCACCTTCGGCACAAGTCGCTTCCCGTAGCTTCCATAGTTAATGCTCTCTTTCCTATGCTTGTTAAACCATTCGCAAATTTTGTCAACAATCGCATCCATCATGGGTAACAAATTGTAGTGTCTTGCCTCGTCAATCACGTTGTTTAGAGATTCTACACAATTACTTGTATCTATGTTGTACCTTGCTCCTGGAAAATAGCATCTCGCCCATTTTGACACCTCAACGCTTTTATCTAGATATTCCGCTGCTTTAGGATATCGTCTTCTAAAATCATCATACCTTCTTAAAAACTCATGCTCTGTATAAATCTGAGCAATATCCTTGAATGTTTGTGCAACTACTTCTTTGTTGACGTGCGAAACTTTTAGCCTTACGTTTTGGGACAAGTGGAAGATACAATACCCATGTGTAGACTCGGGGTACACCTCACGCACTGCGTTAATGAGGCTTGTGTTTCTGTCACTCACAAATACCAGCTCCTTATCCTTCTCATCCTTAAGAGCGGTTTTAAGAGTCGTGAAAAACCAATTCCAACTCAAATCATTTTCACCATCCGTTACAGCAAATGCAATCGGATAAGTGTGACGATTAGGATCCTGAGCTATAGCAATCATTAGCACACCACCGTAACAAGTCTTCAAAAAAGTGGAATCCACAATGAGAACTTTCCTCATCGATTTAAACCCTTCAATACAAGCTCCTAGTGCGATGAATACATACTTGAACCTTCCTTCCTTATCCAACTCAACTTTTGTGATTGTTCCAAGATTCGCTTTCTCTAGCATATGCAAATAAGAGTACAACTGATTGTATCCTTCTTCTGGATCACCACGCAACTCGTTAGCAGCAGCATACCTTCCCCTCCAACAGGTAGTATATGACGGTGCGACACCAAATTTTCTTTGAACCAAACCCATGAGATGTTTAGCACTAGGAGTCTGCATTATACCTAGATAGTCTTCTCTCAAAAGACCAGCAACTAATCCTGCTGTGGCACTGTTTCTACTCTCGTTGCTTATAGTAGCACTAGCCCGAGAGCATGTGTGCCAGCTTTTGTATACTTGTACACGAAAGCACTCTGAATTCTTCACCTTCGTAGTCCGTAAATACCATTCACACCCTTGTCTATGTTGACGACATTTCAACACATATCTATCTCTCTCACTCTTGATTGTTGTGAAGGCAAAACAACTTTTATGCGCACCTCTCTCAACAAAAGCTTTCACTTCCTTCTTATTATTGAATTCTTCACCTTCTTTCAAATCCAAACCATCTTCCCATCTCTGACCAAACTGATCCATTCCTTCCTCATCACCTGGAATATATTCATGCTCCGTATTGTTATCCATACTCCTATCTGAAGAGTAATCCATTCCGTTATCTCCATCATCACTTGAAGTTATATTTTCAGTCTCGTCACGGCCATCATTATACACTGCCTCATACTGTTCTTCCAATGGTGTTTCGTAAAGAGTAAGAGCACCATGATTGCCACAACCTCTAGGAACCCCTTCCTCGTAATTCAAACCAACTTAACTACCTTCCTCTCTACCTGAACCTAGACTCTTCCCCTTCTCCAACTGATTCCTTCTTGAAACTAGACCTTTCTCCACATGCAATACACTTTTACATTTATTTGCATCCATCGACGTTAGATAAACATAAACGTCATCATCATCGACGATATATGATTTCCTCAAAGGTCTCGTGTCCAATGGTATGAAACTCAATTTCAGCTCTGCCGTAGATGAATTTATCCCACCTTTCTTGCATACACCTTTCAATAACATCGAATAACTAATCTCCTCCGCAGATAAACTCTTGAACAATAGTGGGTACATGCGATCTTCTGCTGAAATCCATTCATCCCCATCTCCGTTCTTTACATAATGTCCTCCGTAATCAAAATTTATGCTTGTGCTCATTGTCTCCTGCAAAAATGGTAAATGTTACACTGGTAATACTAGGTAAAACTGGTAAAACTAGTGGTAATACTGGAAATACTGGTAATACTACGTATGCTGGTTATACTGAGTATACTGGTAAAACTACGTATGCTGGTTATACTGGTACTATTGGTAATACTACGTATGCTAGTTATATTGATTATACTGGTAAAACTACGTATGCTGGTTATACTGGTACTATTGGTAATACTATGTATGCTAGTTATACTGATTATACTGGTAATACTATGTATACTGGTAATACTAGGTATGCTGGTTATACTGATTATGCTTGTAATACTGGTAATACTACGTATGATGGTTATACTGATTATGCTTGTAATACGGGTAATACCCAGTTCTTCCAACTTGCGGATTCCCCAACTTGCATTACTATCCGAGCTACTAAAGCTGGTTATACTAAAGCTATAACATAGTAGAACGCACCTCAATTGAATTCAATGGCTGGTTATACTGGTAATACTAGCTAAAATCGGTAATACTACGTATGCTAGTTATACTGGTAATACTAGCTAAAACCGGTAATACTACGTATCCTGGTTATACTGATTATGCTTGTAATCACTAGTAGAACCCAGTTATTCCAACTTGCGGATTCCTCAACTTGCATTAATATCCGAGCTACTAAAGCTGGTTATACTAAAGCTATAACATAGTAGAACGCATCTCAATTGAATTCAATGGCGGATTGGGCTTCAATTGAACAAATGTGCTTCGGATTGGGATCAATGGTGATGGTCGGATCAATGGTGATGTCGTGGACCACGGGAAGAAGAAGAAGATCCGACTGAGCTTCAATTGAACAAATGTAGAGAATCCGCCGGAGATTGATGTCGCCGCCGGGAAGAAGAGGATCGACGGGAAGATTTTCATTTTCTTTTTATTTTTTAATTAAGTTTTAGTGAGGTTGGTTTAGTAATTTCGCAGTTAAGTGAGGGTTATAGGGTTATATGAGAATTTTTTTGGTGTTGGAGGTTGGTATTTGAGAGAAAGGGTTTTATAAAAATTGGACCCTTAATCAAAAGCTATTTCTCATTTTGGGCCTATTGGGCCATGAATGGCCCGTTATTCTGATTTAAATAGTGGGTTCCACCAATAGCAGCATTAAAGCGCAAACGCATAAAAGATGTCACACTTTGTGAAGTTTGAGTGTATCTCTCATCTTATCTTCATTTTAGGGTCGTGATATTTTTACAAGTTTTTGAGGGGGACCAATTGTTTTTTAGATATTATTTGCTTCAATCATACACTTGTCTTTTTTTGTATCCGTGTATGGATAATACTAATCTGAAAATCATGATCAGTCCATTAATCAGTGTAACTTCAAGAACTTGTATACGAGGAAAATGAGTTTTCAACTATTAATTGTGTTTATTGCTTTCTAAAATGATGAGCTCATTATCTTTAATAATTAATACATACTAGTTCAAAAACTTGTTCAGAAACTATATCTACATATATACAAATATTGCATATTGTAATAAGCACAAGATTTTGCAAAATTAAGCAATAAGAAGGGTTTAAGTAATGTCTTTTTGTATATATAAAAAAATACTTACAAAATCCAAGTTTATCTAAATATAAGCACTGAACTCCAAACCCGAAAATCAAATGGGTTTTGTCTAGCTACTTGTATAAATACAAACACGATCTCAATCTCTTCTTACATCAACCTTTCTTCATTAGATATTTCTTCGATCTCTAACAATAGAAAGCTATAGAAAAAACAAAATTCTCTTTATCAAAGAAAGGTAAAGAAATGGAGGAAATGAAGGAGAGAAAGATTGTAGTAGCAGTAGACGAAAGCGAAGAGAGCATGGAAGCTCTTTCATGGAGTCTTGAAAATCAATTTCCAAATGGTTCCAATAATACCCTCATTCTCCTCTACGTCAAGCCTCCTCTTCCCGTTTACTCCTCCCTTGATGCCGCAGGTTAGTCTCGTCATTTTGCAATATTGTTTGATCAACTACTCTAATGATTCGTTGTCCCTTATAGATTTGGTTTGGTCGATTTTCAGGGTTTATAGTGACCGGAGATCCGGTTGCGGCCTTGGAGAAATATGAACACGAGCTCGTGGAATCAGTCATGGCTCGATCTCAAAGCGTCTACCAAGATTTTGAGTCCGATGTAAGCTTACTACTATTTGTTTTTGGTTAACCGATTGGTCAAACGAATAAGATTTGACAAAATTTTGGAACCGAATGAAATTATGTAGTTCTAAGTAAGATTTACATTTATTGTCAAATGGTTTTGAAGTAAAAGAAATATTGACGGTCTTACGACCACATATCAGTATCAACAATATAACGTAGAAATATTTGTTAATGAGCAGATTAAAATAGAGAGAAGAGTTGGAAGAGGAGATGCTCAGGAAGTTATATGCAATGCAGTTCAAAAACTTAGGGCTGATATGTTAGTAATGGGCACACATGACTATGGTTTCTTCAAAAGGTAGTTTAGGCGTTAGTATTTGTATTATTAATATAAAACACGAATATTTTGAATTAATGGTTACTGATATATTGGTTTAATTTGTGAATGTTTCATTGATATAGGGCTTTGCTAGGGAGTGTCAGCGAGTACTGCGCCAAACGAGTCACGTGTCCGGTGATTATCGTGAAGAAGAAACCACAAATTAATTGAGCTCATAACTCTTATCATTGTATAATTCAAAGCAATAGATGTAACAGCTGAATCAATCTTCGTATGAAATATTTAGGGGTTTAAAAAGTAATGGTGAAATGTGATTCTAAAAAAATTGAATTAAAGGATTTTTCTAGACTTTATATACGCGGAATTTGAAATTAGCTAAATAACGATATATTTTTCAAAAATTTGTAATACCACGGATATTCATCAAAGCAGTTGATGTAACGTAATCATTGAATCAGTATTCCTATGCAAATGTGGTTTGTGGCTGATTTTAACATTTGTTATATATTGAAAAAAATTATAATATCGCGTTAGTTATCCGAATATAATGCGCCATCACAGTTATTTTTACTAAGGCTATATAATGCGCTATTTGAACTGTGCTTAATTTATCTTGCCCAACACTCTCACACTGACACTAAAACGTTATCGTTTTGACACAGGAGCTTAATTGTAAAGTTATGGATTGTTGGAATTCGAGGTTAATCGAATTGGTTTTGTTTTGATTGCTAGTTATATGTAGACACTAAGCTTATGTGAACCTCTGTTTCTGTGTTTCATATCCATTGTGTTGTGATCACTAGTCACTAAGAAAAATGGTTTGAGAGAGAGCTGAAAGTAGAATCTCCAGATGATAGTTTGGAATCGATAAGAGTATTTATGTTATTGCGGCATGAGGTCCAGTGATTACATTATTTCTGGTTATATGTAGATAGTACGCTGATGTGAATCTTCCACTCTATTCATAGAGATTGTGTTAACCAGTAACCACTAATAATTTTCTTCTCGCTTATGAGTCCAGTTTTTAGTCCGAGGGATCATATTTGTAAAAGTTATTACAATTTTCCATGTCCCAAAGAAACATATTTGGAATGGTAGATTTGATATATCTAGATGATAGTTTGAAACATTGAATATCTCCAGATAATAATATATAATGTGAAATGATATATATCAAAGTCTTTCATTTACTCTTCCATATACCAATCATCATATATTTGCAAAGTTGTTACAATTTTCCATGTACCAAAGAACATACTTGGAATGGTGTGTTTGAATTTATATCTCTAGATAATAGATCGAAACTGTAGAGCTGAAGTGAAATCTCTAAATGATATATAATTGAGTGTCAAATTATTACATTTCTTGTTTGAATTCTAACTTCAAAGTTTCTCGCGTTTGATTAAGTTGATGCAGTGGTTTACCTGGTTGGATGCATATGCCAAAGAAAAGTTTGCAGAAGCAAAGAAGGAGCTTGACGCGCTTCTCTCCGATGAATCCTTAATAAATGTCCCGTTCCTCGTTCTTGGAAACAAATTTCAAGATGAATCATTTCTTGTTCTGCATCAGAAGACGAGCTTCGTTAACATCTAGGCCTAACCATTTTTTTTTTTTTTTTTTGATAAAGGGCTTTCAATTTAAATGCAAAAATGTAAATATTACAGTGATATGATTGTAGAATCATATAGATTGGGAGTGTTTTTATGATAAAACATAAAAGATCACAACAAGTAAACTCTAAGAGAGATGGATAAAAACTAGAGAATAAATTCTCTAAGAATTCCTAAAACGATTGTTCGCGGTCGCCACGGCTACCACGTCCCCTTTTACCTCGACCTCTTACTGTGGTCCATTGCATCTCTTGAACTTTTCACGTAGGTTTGATCGACCTTCCGCCTCTAGTCTTTTGAGAAGCAACACCAAGCTCATAACCTGAATAATCTCCCGAGTCTAAGGTATCCAAGATACCAAAGACATTCCCTTGCACATCTTCATTAGCCAATGAAACTATAGAAGGGGTCGAAAGTGTTACCGGATCAGGAGAAAAACTAGTTGTTGCAATGACGGTGGTATTGGGAGGAGAACTACATGCTACATTGGTAGTAGATGTAATCTCACTTGGGACAGCCTTTGTCAAGGCCAATGTTGTTTGGGAAGTGTTAGCATTTTCCAACGCAGTTGAAGAAGACAAAGCACCTAAGTTGGTAGTTCCAGTTGTGGTTGATGGTTCAGCATCAGTGAGAATGGCAGAGATTGAAGCCATGTTAGCAACATGAGAAGTAACAGGACAGCCTTGAACGGAGGTTGGAGAAGCAAGAACAGACTTTAAAGTAGCCCTTGGTGTAGCACTAAAAGTTTCCGTAGCACTAATAGCCTTTGGTGTACCCTTTGGCGTAGCACTGACTGGTTCAGTAGCACTAACAACCTGCGGCGTAGCACTAACAGTTCCAGCAGATTGACGGGGAAGGAGACATCTAGATTCTTTATGGCCTAGCTGTCCACATCTCTCACATTTAGATGGAATCCAAGAGTAAATAACTTCTACCATTGTGAGGTTGCCTAGTACATCTGTAGCTGCAATCCTATGAGGAAGAGCTTTATCTAGTTCTACTTCCACCAATAGTTTTGCCTCACCTATTAGACTCGGATCTAACCTTGGCTTGTGGGTGAGCATTGGTTCTCCTAAACCTGAAGCAATCCAACTAATTCCCCAATCTGAGTAAAGACACGCTGGAATATTTCTTAACGTAACCCATACAGGAACCGTAGAAATCTCCGGCAAAGCTAAAGAAGCAGTAGAAGTCCAAGGTGCAACAAAAACAATGTAATCATCGAAATGCCATAACCCTCTCTCTAGAACCCAAGCTCTAGTGCTCTTATCCGGGATATGAAACATATAAGATGATTCTCCTAATTTACGAGAGAAAATCTTACACTTCTTACCCCAAATTCGATTAGCTACTGCATGAATTAGGCCTCCTGGTGGTCAAGAACATCGATAGAACTGCCCAATCACATAGTCTTTCTGGTTTTCGAGTCCCTGCATTAATACTGAAGGAATTCGCACAGGTTTTACCGGTTTAATCACTATTAAACAACCTAACGAAAGTTCCTTTGTCTAGGATCTAGGGTTTGTAAACAATGAATCAATAAGAACAGATCTCGAATATACCTGGAGATTAGCAGCGGAAGATGAATAGGTATTCGAGATCAGAGAGCCCCTCAAATGTTGAGCCTCTACGGTTAGTCTACACGCACACAAGCTGGAATCCGCCGGGATGCTAGTACCGGTAATCGGATCTCCTGGGGAATCCCTGAGTTCTCAAGAGGTGGTTGTTCTAACAAAGATTAGGTCTCAAGGTCGTGCCTAATATCCTATATATAGGCCCTTGAGAAAACCCTATTAATTCTGAACCGAACCAGAATCAATTATGTCATTAAACCGAAAATACTATTTCAGTTTTGCCCTCGTGTCGATCGACACAACTCTTTGTGTCGATCGACACACCCTCAAAACTTGTGTATAATGTGTATCTTATACACATTACCTAGATCATTACTCTTAATGATCATTCCCACATAAAGCTCATCCAGCTTGCTTAGGTGTGTGACCCTGTAGGATCATATACTACTAGCAATGAGTTCATAACTCATAGATCACAAGCGGCCTCTAGCAAAGCATTGTGACCACCTAGTATTATATGAATGTCTAATCTCGACAGTACAACTATCACTAGAGTGAATACAAGTGTGATTTCAGGACATTCCCAACAATCTCCCACTTGTACTGGAATCAACTATTCCCATAATCCTTTCATCTCTATATCTCGATATGGCATAAGGCAAGAACCGTGTCATCCTTATTACAGCCATTATCATGTTCATCGAACTCCGATTTATACTGACCAAAAACAAACGACTGACAATCACCTCGTTTGAGCGCGGCCACGCATTTCTCAGTATCAAATCTTCGATGGACCCTGAGATATTTATCTCCTGTTATATAGGAGGGACAAATCCCATCTTGTTCCATCCCTGTTCCTTCACACACTTCATGATACGCCCAATCAATGCCTTTATGGTCACCTGTTACGGATAACGTTTGACAAAAATGTAACGGACCAATTCATATGTAAGAAATCATGATGAACTCAGGTCTAAGGACTATACTCTATAGTCGTAATGGGAAACTCTTATGACACTTATATAACTATCTTGTAGAGTTCCCATTAGCGGGTCATGTCCGATCATATGTTCTCTAACATATATCTATGTGATTGACTTTAATACTCTTATTAATGACTCCATGAAACTTAGTCATCAGTCACCTCACATGCCAGTCTCACACAGTTGTTAATGTCCCACTTTAACAACCTTACCAGGGACAAATTTAATCTATGTTATTTATCACTTATAGGGTTTCATGATCAAGTCCTCAACTTGATGACCTATAAGAATGCCATAAATTACTTTGGGACTATTATTCAATTATCTAATAATCAAATAATACATGAAACAATTTCATGATGACATAACCAAAATATGTCTACATGAATATCATAACATAACTAAATCTGTTACAACTCCCACTAGAATCAAGATCAAATCTTAATATATCCAATACCTACAGCAGGAGGGTGAAACTCATGCTTAGGTTGTGGGAGAGGCTGCGGTGCTCTGCTTGGAACCCTTTCCAACAAACTGCACCGCCATATATACACAAGACATAACCAGATTCCTACCGGAAATCGTCTTTGTCCGTCTAACCACTCTCAACAAAATCATTACTTCCTTAGTTCACCAAGCTCTTATCCTTAGTATTTCTCAAATACTTGAGAATATTCTTGGTAACTGTCCAGTGACTTTCACATGGATCATATTGGTATCTACTCGTCATGCTTAAAACACAAGCAATATCTGGACGACTGCAGGTCATGGCATTCATGATAGATTCCTCTGCATACACATGGGAATCCTACTCAAACGTTCTTGCTCAGCCAGTGTCAAGAGACATTGCATCTTGCAAGATTAATGCCATGAGACATTGGTATGAAGCCATTCTTGGAATCATGCATATTGAATCTGTCCAAGACCTTATCACCATAAGCATCTTGACACGATCCAATTAGCCTACCCAATCTATCTCTATAGATTCCTATTCCAAGAATGTACGCGGCTTCTCACATGTCTTTCATTGAAAAACAACTTCCGAGCCAAGTCTCTAAGACTAAAGCAACGAAACGTCATTTCCGAGAATAAGTATGTCATCTACATACATAATGATAAATGCAACTACGCTCCCACTAGTCTTCTTGTAAACACACGGTTCCTCTTCGTTCCTGATGAAGTCAAACATTTTGACAACTTTATCAAAACGAAGATTTCAACTCCGTTATGCTTGCTTCAATCCATAAATGAATCGGTGAAACTTGCATACCTTTCCCAGCATTATTAGGATCTGTGAAACCTCAGGTTGTGTCACGTACACATCCTCTTTTAGAATTCCATCTAGGAAAATTGTTTTCACATCCATTTGCCAAATCTCATCACCATGATAAATGGCAGTTACTAGGATAATCCGAATGGATTTAAGCACAGCAACTGAGGAATAGGTCTCTTCACAGTCATACCATGAATTTGATTGAAACCTTTAGCCACCAGCCAAGCTTTGAATATCTGGATATTCCCATTTCAGATCTAGCGGCTTCAAGCCACTTTTCGAAGTCTGGGCCCAACAATGCTTCTTCAAAATTCGCAGGCTCGTCATTGTCAATGATCAACAAGTCATGACAATCGGTCGCGAGAAATCCCTATTTCTCGGAATCGTGACGTATCCTTTCGGATCTGCAAACTTCAGGCATCACAGGTGTAGGTTCTATAACTCTTTGCAGATCCAGCTACTACTCTTCCTTAATAGGTCGAGTAGTCTCCTGTGATTCTCGAACATCTTCGAGTTGTACTTCACTCCCACTGTTCTTCTTGGAAAGACAATCTCTCTCAAGAAAACATAGTTCTCAGTAACAAACATTTTGTTCTCAGAGCAGTTGTAGAAGTAGTAAGCCTTGGTTTCCTAAGGAAAACCTACGAAGTAGCACTTATCGGATTTGGGTGCGAGCTTGTTAAACATTTTACACAAGCCTCACAACCCCAAATTTTAGTAAAGACAAACTTGGAACATTTCCAATCCACATCTCATGTGGTGTCTTTGCAATTGATTTTGTTGGAACCCTATTAAGTGTAAACTCAGACATTTCTATAGCGTATTCCTAAAAGAATTATGGAAGATCTGTGTGACTCATCATTGATCGAATCTTATCCAATAAGGTCCGATTCCACCTCTTGGAAAACCCATTCCAAAGGGGCGTTCCAGGAGGAGTGAGCTGTGAAACAATTCCACACTCTCTCAGATGATCACTTAACTTTTGACTTAAGAATTCTCCTCTGCGATCTAATCGAAGAGCTCTAATACTTTTGCCCATTTAATTCGGTACTTCATTCTGGAACTCCTTGAACCTTTCAAAGGATTTCGACTTGTGTCTCATTATATGGACATATCCATACTTACTGAATTCATCAGTAGAGGTAATGAGGTACTGAAAGTTTCCTTTAGCACTTATGCTCATCGGGCCGCACACATCTGTATGTATAAAGCCCAATAAGTCATTGGCCCTTTCCTTTGGTTTGATAAAGGGCCCATTGTCATTTTGCCCAGTAAGCAGGATTCACATTTCTCACATGATTCATAATCAAATGAGCCCAAAATCCCATCACTATGGAACTTTTGAATCTGCTGAAGCTCAAAACGACAATGCTAGAGAAAATTGGGTTCTTAGTCATTTTACTCGAACAGTTTGGTATTTATGTTATATACAGGCATAAATTGGTTTAAGACATAAAACCCATTCTCTAATGGGGTGCTATCATATAACTTATCATTAAGATCAAAAGAGCAACATTTGTCTTTTATCAAAATAAAATCACTCATATCCTTACAAGAAAATGAAATGACATTTCTGCTCACAGCAGATACACAATAGCAATAATATAGTTTCTAAAACCAAGCCCGAAGGCGACTACAAATGGAAACTTCCTACAGCTAATGCAGCAACTCTTGCTTCATTCCTGTTGAGCATCTCCACTTGTCCCTTCTTCAACGTTCTACTGTTGCTTAGGCCCTACATATTTAACCAAACATGAGCACCACAACCGGTATCTAATACCCATAAGATAGAACTTGAAATAACACAAATACCTGAATAAGGAGTGTCATACATCTCCATTATTTCCATAGAATCTTCCAAGTATTTCTTGCATTTTCTCCACCAATGCTTTGGCTCCCCACAGTAGCTGCAAGTATCATCATCATATGGGCCAGACTTGGGTTTAGTGAGAAACTCGGGCTTATCCTGATTCACAATCTAGACGGCCTTTCTCTCACCCTTGTCTTTACCACGTTTCTCAAACCTTTTGCCCTTCTTGATATTGAGCTCAGCTGTCTTGAGCATATCATACAGTTCAGTCAACGTCTTCGTCAAGACATTCTTGATATAGTACTTGATGAACTCATCATAGCTCGTCGGCAGTGACTGCAGAATGATGTCAGTAGCCAACTCTTGGCTAATAAGACAATCCAGTCTCCTCAGGTTATCAATATAACCCATCATCTTCATGACATGAGGACTTACTGGAGCTTCCTTTGGTAGCTTACACTCAAACAGAGATTTAACTGACTGGTATCTCTCAGTTCGAGTCTGCTCCTGAAACATAGCTTTCAGGCTAGTGACTATCTCGATAGGCGATTCCACGTTTTCAAATTGCCCCTGCAATTCAGAGTTCATGGTATCCCTCATCAGACGGCTCACATCGACCACATCATAATAATGCTTATTCCAAGCATCATATACTGCATGTGAAGCATTGGACCTTAGTTTCTTGGGGAGAGCTTTCTCAAGGACATAGTCCTTTCTCTCTTGCTTGAGAAAGATTCTCAAGTTCTGATACCAATCAAGGAAGTTGGATCCATTTAACTTGTCCTTCTCAAGGACGGATCTCAACGAGAAAGAGTTCTGATTAGACATAACTGTAATAAGAAAAGGAAAAATTCAGTTATGATATTCAGAAAATGAGAAATCTTAACAATTAAGAAAACTCGCATTATATTCAAAAAAATGTTTCCTCAAATGAATATAATGATCCAAGATCCATGTTTCACCAAAACCCGAGCGAGCCACTGGCTGTCACTCAAATCTTAGCTATATAGGTAAGCAACACTTTGCTAATCATATCCAATATGACTCTTGGTTGTGGATAAAACATCTTATGTTCTAACCACCTGATGTCTCTGGGCCCAGAACTTCTGATAGCCCATTCAAGTAAACCAATCTTTTCCGTCATGTAATAGTCGATGCCATGCACTGCAAGCCCATCAACTCAATTACCTACTGCCTCACTCATGTAACTGCAGATACCTTGCACTGCAAGCCTATCACGCAATGAAATGAGCCTTGACAGCTGACAAGATCGGGAAGACATCCAAAACACTTGATATTTAGTTGAGGAATTGTACTTTCAATCCTTAATACATATCACATATGCATTCAGGAAGATTTGGAATCTTATTAAATCTAGTTCGGATATTTTAGGTTCACTAACCCTCAATATTCCTAGGGTTTCGATCGACACTACCTTAGTGTCGATCGACGCTTACCTTTATGTAACAGTTCTTCGACAACCGATCAATCCAATTGAACCGGTTTCGATAACCGTCCAAACCAACTTTACTAACTGGTCAGTGTCGATAGACATAGACTAAACCAAATCCAACTTTCGATAACCGGTCAATCCAATTGAACCGGATCGATAACCGGTCGGTGTCGATCGACTCAATATTTGTGTCGATCGACGCCAACCAAACCGCAGCAAACCGAAATTTGCCGGTTTAATCGATTTATTAACCAAGCGTGATAACCGATTCAATCCAATTGAACCGGTTCATCAATTGCAAGGCTTATACTATCGTGTCGATCGACACAACTATTGTGTCGATCGACACGACTAGGGTTTTCAAGCCGATACGAACGCAATTGACAAAACAATTTTGCCAGGCCGTATCGATCGACACAACCTTTGTGTCGATCGACACGAGCAGTTCTGTCGAGCTGATCAATTCTTAACAAAACGATTTTCAACTAAAAATTTGATCTAGCCAACATCATAAACATCACATGTTCCAAATTGAATTCTCTAATTCAATTACAAGCTCTTAGATTCAAGTTAAACCCTAAGGCTCTGATACCACTGAAGGAATTCGCACAGGTTTTACCGGTTTAATCACTATTAAACAACCTAACGAAAGTTCCTTTGCCTAGGATCTAGGGTTTGTAAACAATGAATCAATAAGAACAGATCTCGAATATACATGGAGATTAGCAGCGGAAGATGAATAGGTATTCGAGATCAGAAAGCCCCTCAAATGTTGAGCCTCTACGGTTAGTCCACACGCACACAAGCTGGAATCCGCCGGGATGCTAGTGCCGGTAATCGGATCTCCTGGGGAATCCCTGAGTTCTCAAGAGGTGGTTGTTCTAACAAAGATTAGGTCTCAAGGTCGTGCCTAATATCCTATATATAGGCCCTTGAGAAAACCCTATTAATTCTGAACCGAACCAGAATCAATTGTGTCATTAAACCGAAAATACTATTTCGGTTTTGCCCTCGTGTCGATCGACACACCCTCAAAACTCGTGTATAATGTGTATCTTATACACAGTACCTAGATCATTACTCTTAATGATCATTCCCACATAAAGCTCATCCAGCTTGCTTAGGTGTGTGACCCTGTAGGATCATATACTACTAGCAATGAGTTCATAACTACTACTAGCAAAGAGTTCATAACTCATAGATCACAAGCGGCCTCTAGCAAAGCATTGTGACCACCTAGTATTATATGAATGTCTAATCTCGACAGTACAACTATCACTAGAGTGAATACAAGTGTGATTTCAGGACATTCCCAACAAATACATGGTTAGGGATCTCAACTACAGGCGTGCCATCCACCAAATAAGTTGGCGAAGTAGTGCGATGGAGGTTTCTGAGTTTTGGATCCATCTTTGCCGCCCATGGAAAACGCAGTTGGCCATTTTCTTTGAATTCCTGTGGAAGAATGTCAGAAATCGGGCTAGCATTATTTCTAGTAGCCGCTAACGGAGGAGCTTGAGGAATTGGGTCTTTTAACTCTATTGGAAGCCTCAGTGGTTTCGCCCAAGCGCCTAAAGGAGGAACAAAAGGAGATGTAGCTTCCGGCAGTAGGGGAGTTTGCTTCAGACCATCACAAGCGATGGGTTCTCCGGAACGAGTCTGAGCCTCGTCGACGGAAAGAACCAGCTCTGACACGTGAAGAGGAGGTTCAAATTGAGATGGAGATTGGGGTTCATCAGAAGCGGGCTTTGAGTTGCATCCTCCGACCACACAATCAGAGTCTACGACGAGACTTGATTGTTGAGCTGGAGATGACAACGAACCATGTTGGTCTTGACTTGACTCTGTCGCTGTGGCGAGCGGTGTGGAGGAGGAGGGGAGAAGTATTCCAGAGCTGGCTGAGGGAGAAGAGTTCCCTTTTGCTCTCTCGATTAGGGATTTCGGATCCATGAAATTTGGGGTTAATGAACGAGACTTAGCTTGCCGGATTGCCAGAGTAGCGACGAGGCCGATTCTGGTGTCCGTGATGTGCGACGCGCCGGAACGACGTCGACTTTGGGAAGAAGAAGTGCCGGTGAGTTTGTTCGCAGGAGAGAGAAAGTCGATTTTGGAATAGTGTTTCTTTTTTTTTCCTAACTAATGACCTAACTAGATTTCTAAAGAGGCCTAACCAATTTCACTAGTGGGATTGAAAATGTCCGTCCACTCGAAGTGTTCATGTGCAGCATCGTCCAAAAAATGGGTTACGGCGAAGGATTCAAATGGGTTTCTCAATATATCAACTAGATCAATCAATGCAACTCTATCTAATGTGTGATTATGATTCCAAGTTGTATAATTTAAGTATGTGAAAGTGTGTATAAATGTATATATGTTGCATACAACAAGATTTCTATTTTTATAATTTGATATAGAGACTAAACTAAAATCCTATGTTAAGTGTGTGAACCCAATATTGTCTGTGACTGTGTAATAGTGTGGGTCTAAGGTAATGGCTGTCTCTGAGCTTTTTTTTTGAAGCTTTGAAAGAAGAATGACTTTAATAAATAATGTTTATGTAGAAAGAAAAAAACCCATGAGAATAGAGTTTGACATTTAACAATCACAATGTCCTACAATGAAGACCAATCAATTTGATAATGTAGATTGTACAATAATGTTGGGTTCGTATATTTTGTTTTACATGTGTTATGTCTATTTGTGAGCTTATCATTTGTTTTTTTCTTCTTCTTTTCAGGTCTTGGGAAACGAAAACAAAAGAGACTTTGGATAATTTATATGTTACCAATACTTCAAAAATAACTAAAAACTCGAGAGCAGAAAATAACATGTATTTAATGCTAATATCTCTATGCATATCACTCCTAATAGCTTAATAGATTAGATTTTTGCGACTCGATCGAGTGATCATCTTGTTTTACAAAATTTTCAATTATTTGCACACTTTCCCATTTTATAACCTTTTTTAGAATTTCTTCTTTGGAATTGATTCTTGTTTACATGAGCATTACCCATAACTACTTTTTCATTAGTAAGATATTACTATAGTTTTTACTACACAGATTCGAACTAATCGTGGTTTAGTTACTTTTCTTTTGTTACAAATTACAATTATTTTGCTGGCTTTTTATTATTCGCAACTTTTCAGCAAAGCATAAACGAGCTGGAATCTGGTCCTATTTCTCTCTTTTTCCATGTTCTCTTCATATAATTTCCCTTATCAATTGTCTTATATATTTATATTTTAATCTATATGTTTGTGTAATAATACACAATCCTAACGAGAATGTTTTCTTCTTTTTGTGCTTCGTAAGCTAGTTATAATATAAGCAATATGTCATTACACATTGAATGTAATATGCTATACTATGCTGTAATGAAAATTTATATCAATCACCTCTCTTAATTTATCGAGTAAACTAAGTATAGAAATATCTACTTAATGAAAATTAACGTATACATAGTAAGTTTTGATTCAAGTTTTTAGAACGAATGATTTGAGACAAGTTTTTTGATAGGATAATAAATCATAAACATAAAAAGTTATTCGATCAAGAACTATAGCAAGTTTTTTTTCAAACAAAAAAAATGGAACTATAATAAGTTGGTTTTGGGGTAAAGGGAAGCACATGGAGCACTCATTTCCACGTGATATCCAAGCCAAGAACACGTGCCGTCCTCTGTGTTCTCTCTGACTTTTATTTGATTGGTTTCAGTTTTTTGCCAAAACCCAAAGCTTTTGGATCCAAAAGAGGTCTCAATCGTATGAATTTGAGCCAAACTAGATTATCTGTTTTCTACTCAATATTTGAAATTAAAACCAAATGACGTCAGTTATAAAGTATATACATACAACTAGTATTTGATAATAGATTCCTTATCTTAATCTTAGCGCGAATTTTGACTCTACTATATAAAATAAAACCCATGTCTCGGTAAAAGTCACCATAGAAAATGCACCCCATCATCTAAAACCACCCAATAGTGTTATAGAATGATGAATAAAATATATTTTGGACGTCCACTTTGAGAAATCTTTTACATTAATCTGTCGAAATTTAGATTAATATTTTTGGATTTTGTTGGACTATGCATGTACCCCATCATCTAAAACCACCCAATAGTGTTATAGAATGATGAATAAAATATATTTTGGACGTCCACTTTGAGAAATCTTTTACATTAATCTGTCGAAATTTAGATTAATATTTTTGGATTTTGTTGGACTATGCATGCATGCATTTCTATAACTTGCAAGATACTTTATAATACATCAAAATTTAATCTATGAAAAGATTAGACGATAGAAGGGACGTAAAGTATACATATATCTTAAGAATAATCTTAAGAAAACAATAGTCCACCTTTTTCAATAACCTCAAGAAGTAGTCAATTTGAAACTAATTAGCAAGCTATTTGTATATCATTACCTGACTAAAAATTGAATAAATAGCCTTTATAGAAGGTTATAGTTGGATAAATTAGTAACTATTACACGAACAAACTAACATGCATATGTATTTTTTTTAAAACAGTAGGTAGCAATATATTAATGTGTATATCGAATATTGAGGGTGTGTGTATACGTATAAATATAATCATATTATGCTTCTTAAGATGCTTACATGTTTATAGAATGGGGACCGTTATACTAAACAAGACCCACTTCTAAACAAAATATTTAACGAATATACATACTACTACTAGTTATCCACAATTAAGCAGTAATTATCTTTCTAGTGTTTGTTAATTACATTAAAGAGATTCGTAAGGTTGTTTAGTCAAACCATCCTGGCATAATCGTCTCAACCAATGACATTGAGTTTGTATGATGTGTAAAACTATAATTATGACATCAATGATGTAATGACGTTCTAGACTGTTTTCAAATTCATTGTACACCCATAATAGTTCTCATGTGATATTTATCTCAACTTAAGTAGCTCAATTTCATAAGAAAACTCAATCAATATATATATCAGTCTGTGTACAAACGAATGCAATTTAATTTGTCAAAAACAATTTATAGAATTATCAAACCGAAAAATCACCCATTTACTATAATTCGATTTTTTCAAGGTAACACATAACTCGAAGAAAATTGGATTTTAAACCTTTCTTATACTTGGGAAAATAGAAAAATGTAAAGCATAACTAGAGGTCAACATTTTATGTCTAAAGTCAATATTTTATGTCTGAATGATTAACAATAAGGCTATATAATCTGACATTACACAACATATTTTGCTTATGAGTCCAAAAAAATGTGGAAGGAAGTTGTACCTATAATATATTCATTTTTTAGCTCATTAATACACTTCCCAATCATAAAGGCTAACCGTTCCTGGCTTAAAATAATCGAATAAAAACAATTTTTTTTGAATTTGACACTGCATATTCATAAGTTTATATTACAACATATTCATAAGTTAAAAAGAATCCTATGAAAACAAAGGTTATATGACACTGCATGTTGTTTTCAGACCATATATCTTGTTACATACTGCGTACTTTTATATTTTTTTTTTTTGTAATTGGCCGAGGGGAGACTAATAAGTTTTATTAACTAATAAGCGTGACTACAAATGAATCTGCCTCGGTCGAGTCCGCCCATCAGCGTCCTCTCTCAAGAGCGTATCAAGGTCCGAAGGGACCGAATGCAAGAAATGAAAACCAAACGGTAACGAAAAGGCAAGATTAGCTAATCCGTCGGCAAGATAGTTAGCTTCTCGATGCACATGCACAATACGAACTCTCCAGTTCTTCGAAAGAAAGTCATGGCACAAACGTACCAGGAAGGACAAAAGATGTGAATCACCGATCCCTGTCAGAAGAAAACCCACTACCATTTCCGAATCAACCTCCACTTCCACCTGCTGAACTCGCTTATCCCAAGCTACACATAAGCCATAGTAAACTCCCCATAATTCTGCTAATGGCGCTGCACACCGCCCTAAATTAACTGCAAATCCTCCACACCATTCTCCTGACTCATTCCGTATTACCCCTCCTGCACAAGCCGGGCCGGGATTCCCGCGAGATGCACCATCCGTGTTTAATTTTAACCAACCTGGACCCGGAGGTATCCAACCAATTTCTTTCACAATGCTCCCTCGAGAACCAACATGAGTTGAAACCTTCACGTAAACACTCCGCACCTCTTTTGCCCAATCCTTAAGAAACTTGACCCGATCCTTCCAAAGCCTAGTCTCACCGAACACATTACTACATCTCCATTTCCAAGCCCACCATACAGCTCCCGCAAAGAAAGTAGCCCAAGACTCCTCGGTAACCTCCCCATACTGCGTACTTTTATATTGTATATGTTGAACATTGCATTGTTTTCAGACCATACAAAATCCTACATTATTTGCAAGCATGCATGTTCTTTTCTTAGAAACACAATAATCACAAGACGTGGCCTCAGTTAAATAAATTACGTAATTTTACGATGGTATGAAATCGAAAAAGATCAACATCCATCATTGAAGTATATAACATGTATTGAGAAATAATTGAAACTCGTGTAAGGGTGGCACTTGCCCATCATAAAAAAAATTTGGTCAATTATTTTAAGAGATTTTAAATGTGCATCTATTGATAAATTGTTTTATGCCCCTATTATCGGCTTTTGCTCCGGATGAAAATAATTTCTAGATTCGCCACTGGCTCTAACATGATGCGCTACTATGAAATTCTTGACATGGCCAACATGTCATTATGATCAGATATTAGGCTCCATTTCTAAATTTTCATTTCTGGCAAACAATAATAGCCAGAGAATCTAGTGAAGAAAATAAAACCCTAAGTATATAGTAAGAAATAATTGAACATGATTACTCAAGAGATGGGTGATGAAATAATGCAATCATTCGTCATACTACGGCGATTTCACGAAAGATAATATGACAAAACCTCAATGATGTATATCAATTTACAAAGCCTACTATTTCAACCAACTACTCCAATAGTTTTATCGTGAAAAAATATCTCCGTTTATATTATTATTTTTTGGGGGTAAAATATTAAATCTCAGTTTATAATTTTTGAAAACTTTGGCTTAAACATGCATGTCACAAATGTTAAGAGTAAATTAAAGTCATTACAAGAAGTATAAATCGATGCCATGGACTAAAAGAAAACTCTATAGTTCATAGTTGACTGAGATTACAATTGAAATCTAAAGAATATTAGTAGGATAATTAGTGCAAAAAACCCTGACTAAAGTGGCTAATTGAAATTGTTCTTTGCAGAGAGAGAGAGATAAGAGAATATTTAGGTAAAAGCATATCTTCATGAAGATATTGTACATACAAATGAGAGATGAGTCTAGCTAATATAAGGTAAGAGTAATTACGAGAAATACGACTGAGATTAGCTAATACAAGGTAAGAATATATATGTATGACAAAATCACATTGGTCTAAACATGTCAACAATGTATAAATTAAATCTACTAATCCGTTTTAACATACGTAAAATTTTGAAAAACAAAATTCGGAATGCCATGGACTAAAAGAAAACATATACTTGATAGTTGATTGAGATTACAATTGAAAACTAAAGGATAGTAGAATAATTAGTCCAAAAATATTGGCTAATTAAATAGATATCATACATTAAAGAGAGATTCATGAGAGAATATATATACATAGATTTAGGTAAAAGCATATTCTTCACGAAGAGATTAGACATAAAAATGAGAGATGAGCTTAGCTAATAAGGTAACAAGAGTAATTACAAGAGATACGATTGAGATTAATTTAGCTAATAAGGTAAGAATGTAATTAGATGAGATATTAAATTGATACATGATCTTAAAAGAGAGAATATGGAAAAGGAAAAAATTGTGCCAGCTGTTAAATTGAAGTAGCATCAAAACTTTCTCTCAGGTCAAAGCTGTCATCTTTATCTCTCTAACCTAAATTCCTCTGTATTTTTCTCTACGTTTCTTTATAAACACTTCTCTTTCTTTTTCTCAAATCTTGGAGTAGAAGAAGCAAAGAATTTCGGGAAAAGAGTTAAAAAAAAAAACATTAAAAGGTTAAATCTATTAAACCCATTCACAAGCTTACATCTGCAACAATGGCGGTTTATCCTGTCCTAAACGTCGACAATAAGCATTGGTGGTTCACTCACAAGAAGGTAACCAAACTTTCTTCAATTTCTCAATCATTTCTCTAATTGGTATTAATTATTCACTCATAAGATATTAACTTTTGTTGTTTTTGAATCTTTTAGCTTGTTGATAAGTACATTAACGATGCAAGGTCTCTAATGGAGAGTGAGGAGCAAAACGGCTACATTTCAGCGATTCAAATACTAGACGCGGCGTTATCAATATCGCCGCGTTTTGAAATCGCGTTAGAGCTTAAAGCAAGAGCTTTGTTATTTCTTCGTCGTTACAAAGACGTAGCTAATATGCTACAAGATTACATTCCTAGCCTTAAACTCGCCGTGAAGGACGACGAAAATTCCTCCGATGGTTCTTACTCTTCCTCCGGTCAACTCTCCCGGAAACTTCTCTCTCCTTGCCGTGACTCATCTTCTTCCTCTTCCTCCTCCTCTTACAAATGCTTCTCCGTTTCTGACTTGATGAAGAAATTTATGGCTGGTTTATGTAAAAACTGCCATAAAGATAAACAATGGAGGTATATTTCACTTTCCTCCTTTTTTTTTTTTTTACTCTGTTTTCAGTATATTAAAGTTTCGATTTTTAGTTCATTATGCAAATATTAATTCAAAAATACATAACTTTGCAGTTATTGTTTGATAATAATTGACCAACTGAACTAAAAATCGAAACTTTACAATTAAAAAACAAGATTAATTCAAAAATACAAAATTATGCAGTTATTGTTTAATAATTTTTTTTGAAAGCAATCTAGCATAATAAACTAAAAATCGAAACTTTACTAGTATTAAAATACAAGATTGATTCAAAATACAAAATTTTGCATTTTCAAATTCGTTTTTGTTTAGTAAATTTTCTTCTATGGAATATTAATTTTTTTTTTTTTTTTTTTGCAGATATATTGTGTTAGGACAAGCTTGTTGTCACTTAGGATTAATGGAAGACGCAATGGTTCTTCTTCAAACCGGAAAACGTCTCGCAACCGCCGAGTTCCGTCGTCTAAGTATATCTCGATCCGACGATAGCTTCAATCATCTTCTCTCCGATTCTTCTCTTCCTCCACGTAAACTCACCGAATGCGAAACCGTCTCTCGTCTCCTCGAACACACAAAACTTCTCCTCCGTCGTCGCGCCGCCGCATTCGCCGCTTTCGACGCCGGAATTTTCGCCGAATCAATCCGTCATTTCTCCAAAATCCTCGACGGCCGTCGTCGTCCGGCTCCGCAAGGCTTCCTCGCCGATTGCTACCTCAACCGCGCCGCCGCGTATAAATCCGCCGGAAAATTCGCCGAAGCGATCGCCGATTGTAACAAAACGTTAGCTTTAGAGCCGTCTTGTATACAGGCATTGGAGACAAGAGCTTCGCTTTTGGAAACTGTTAAGTCTTTACCTGACTCACTTCACGACTTAGAGCATTTGAAGATTCTTTATAACACGATTTTACGTGATCGGAAACTTCCCGGACCACCGTGGAAACGACATAACGTGAAATACAGAGAGATTCCGGGGAAGTTATGCGTTTTGACGACGAAATCGAAGTTTTTGAAAGGGAAAATTGCGAATGGTGAAATTGGGAATGTTGATTATTATGGTTTGATTGGAGTTAGACGAGGTTGTACAAGATCGGAGCTTGATAGAGCGAATCTTTTGTTGTGTCTCCGACATAAACCTGATAAAGCTTTGTGTTTTATCGAACGTTGTGATTTTTCCGACCAGAATGAGATTGATTCGGTTAAAGATCGAGCGAAGATGTCTTCTTTGTTGCTTTATCGTTTGATTCAGAGAGGTTACTCTGTTTTGACGGCGATAATTGCAGAGGAGGAACAGAGGAAGAAGATGGTGTTGACTCAGAAGTCAACGAAAATGGTTGAAGAACTTGAACCGGTTGAAAATTCCGGTTTGATTAAGATCACCGGTTTAACAGAGATCAAACCGGGAAATTCGAGTGCTTATCAAGGAGTTTTCTGTAGAGATCTTGCTGCTGTTGGGAATTTATTATCTCGGACTGGTTTTAACCAACCGATTCCGATGAAATACGAAGCTCTCAGTTGTTAAAATATGTTAAACCGGAAATTTTACGAACCAATGTGGAAACGACGCCGTTCCGAATTAGTCAAAGTCAATGATGTATGTATAAAAATTAGTTCCACTCGAATTTTTTTGTCACTTTAAATATTCGTTCTCTTTCTAGTTTCTTCTTCTGCAAATATGATGTTTGGATAATTAGTGTCGGATTAAAACTAAAATTACAACTCCATCAAAAATTATGAATACTAATCTTTTAAAGAGATGTTCCTCTTAGATTTGTCTGATAAAAATGGATAAATGAGACTGACACAACAAATTAATATTCCGAGGGATCTTATCTACAAAGTTTAGCCGCCATATAAAATGGTATTAAGTAGTTTGGCTGCCAACACATTTGCGATTGGCCGAGGCTCTAGCATTAAAATCCGCTCTAATTGCACATATAAACAAGGGTTTTGGAGTTTTTAGTTGTTTCTCGGATCCCCTCTCGTTAATCACTCTACTAAATTCAAACGGAGTGACAAACGAGTTGAAGCCTATTCTACATGACATTAATTATCTTAGGATCCTAAGACTTCACTTCTATCTTGTTTACTTACATTCCACGCTCGGATAATGTATTAGCCGATGCGTTAGCTAAACTTGGTCGTGTATCGATGTACTCTTCCTCCTAAACGGAATTATTTCAAGTTAATTGAATCGGTTTGATAAAAAAAAAAAAAAAAATAATGATCCAGTTTAATAACAATCTCAAAGATTGATTGGTTTTGATTGATTTGTTAATAGGAATAAATTAATTTCTAAGAATCTTGACCAGATTTAGGAGTTCAGTTTGGTTTAGTCAAAATATTCTTCCCAACTCAAAGAGAGAGCTATTCAAATTAGCTAAGCAATTATTTTTTTAGCTGTCATTTTTCACATTTGTGTTTCAAAATAATCACTGAACGACACAGAGAATACTATGCAATCTATTATTTAAATTAAAATCTACCATCTCCCTCTTGTATACACAAGCACATATATTTTGGCTATAAATATTTAATATCGGAGATTCCGACAAAAAATATATATTTAATATCGAGATTGAGTTGGGTGAATGCGGTTGAATAAACAATATATGGTGGAAAAAAGAGAAGATAAGAAAATTGAGGGGGTAAAAAGGTTAGAAAATAAGAAAGCACGTGATGTATAGGATGTTGGAGACATTGGAAAGAGGATCAGTCGTGGCCAGGTATATGAATATGATGATGTCAGTGTAGATCCATGTGAGCCTATCATGTATACTTATTAGTATTTGCTTAACGCTTTATTAATTTTGAGTTTTTTTTTTTTGGGTATTGAAATATGGTTTTGAAAATTTTGGATTAGTGATTAATATGTCATACTATTAAACTAGTGGATCTGATCGATTGTATCGAAGGTGTATACGTATTAATGTGCATATTATGCCTCTTAAGATGTTAACATGTTTATAGAATGGGGACCGTGACACTTAAATAGACCCACTTTAAAACAAACTATATAACAATTATATATACTAACACGTAATTATCTTTCTAGCGTTTGTTAATTACAATAAAGAGATTCGTAAGGTTGTTTTTTTTTTCCGCTAAAAATTCGTAAGGTTGTTAGTCAAGCCATCCTGGCAAACTCGTCTGAACCAATGACATTGCGTTTGTATGATGTGTAATTCTAATTATGTCATCAATGATGTAATGTTTTTTTTGGTTGGGAGTTTTCAAAAAATTTATAGCGTACCCAATAGTTCTCATTCTACTTCTCAACTAGTTCAATCTCATAAGGAAACTCAATCAATACATACAGACGAATGCAATTTGATTTGTCAAAAAAGGTATAGAATCACCAAACCGGAAAAGCATCCATTTACTTTTTATAAATCGTTTTTTTTTTCAGGAAACATATGGTTTTGGGGTCAATATTATATTTCTGAATGATTAACAATAAGGCTATATATAATCTGCCATTTTACACAACACATTTGCTTATCAATCCAATAAAAATGCGGAAGGAAGTTGTACCTATAATATATTAATTTTTTAGTTCCATTAATACACTTCCCAATCATAAAGGCTAAACCGTCCCTGGCTTAAAATAATAGAATACAAACAAGTTTTTTGAATTTGACATTGCATATTCATAAGTTTATATAACAGTACATACTCATAAGTTAAAAAGAATCCTATGAAAACAAAGTTTATATTTACAGTACTATGTGACTTAACATTATGATGAATCTGACGAATTTCTTTATATATAGCACATTAAAGCTTCGTTTAAGTGATAACAAGAAGTATTATATAAAACCACTACTTATACAGTCGATGATTCAAAGTCTTACTAGCGATGTTCACATCTTGCGAAGGAAGTCCAAAATATTTTGCATGAAATTATATTTAGTTTACTTATTATATTTAGTCCAAAAAAAAAATTATATTTAGTTTACTTATTATGATATCTTATAATGTTTGTTGAAGCTTAATTTGCACTATTTTAGCTTTATTAGAATTTTAATTAATTAAGACTTCGCTGTTAATTTTGTGTTAAGGAAAACAAATTTATTAAGGTAATTTTAATAAATTTTAAAAACAAAGCTTAGCAAAAAAAAATATTATGTCGTCTGAGTTTATTACATTTATGGGCCTTCTATTTTTTCTGGCCCAAGAAAGAAATACAGTATGTCAAAGTAGTTGACATTAATATCCCAAGATCTGCTTCACGTTGGTTCGGTGGACATTTCAAAAGTCAGGGGGTATTTTAGTCAATTCAAATGGCTACCTAACCAACCAAATTCGACGTGAACAAAACGTGTCGCGGCTTCTATCTTTGAAGACTCCAAAAAGTTCAGTGATCGGAAAATATCATCGGCGATGGGTTGGTTAACGAGCTTTCTAGTAGCGGTAGCGTTTTTAGCCGCCGGAGTTATATTTTCACCTGAAACATTCCGATCTCTGTCGAACGGAGAGAATTCTGCGAAGCTTTTGATCTTCCTGAAGCTAGCTCATCTTCTCAGCTTCGCTACTGCTTGGGGTGCTGCTCTCTGGGCTACCTTCATCGGAGGAATCATCATGTTCAAGTACGTATCTCTTCTCTCTCTGAAATCCGATCATCTTCAAATTGGGAAATTAGGTTCTGTGTCAAATCAATTTCATCGAGTTGGGAATTTTGGATTTGGAGTTTGATTTGATTTCTCTTTGTTTGATTAAGGAATTTGCCGAGGCATCAGTTTGGTAATCTGCAAAGCAAGATGTTTCCAGCTTATTTCACATTGGTTGGATCTTGTTGCGCAATTTCACTCTCTGCTTTTGGGTATTTGCATCCATGGAAGTCATCTTCTTCAACGGAGAAGTATCAATTAGGGTTTCTCATATCAGCTTTTGCTTTCAATCTCACCAATTTGCTGATCTTCACTCCCATGACCATCGATGTAAGTGTTGAACATATCTCCAAATGCATAGAACAATACATAACAAGATGATAAACCAATTGGTTATTTACTTTGTGTGTGTAGATGATGAAGCAAAGGCATAAAGTAGAGAGGGAAAACAACATTGGAGATGAAGTTGGTTGGTCTAAGAACAGAGAAAAGGCAAAGACTATCCCAAAGCTAGCTGCAATGAACAAGAAGTTCGGTATGATTCACGGTTTATCATCGCTCGCTAACATTTTCTCGTTCGGAAGCCTCGCTATGCATTCTTGGTACCTCGCTGGGAAGATGGACCTCTAAGTTTCACAAAGGTCTGAATAATGTCTCTCTTGCATTTTATTTGCAACCCACCTTTGTAAGATTATGTTAGACAACACGAGAAGACTCGAAATCATGGAAGAATTTTGCTACAATATCGCTTTCTTCGCTTATATACGAGATAGTTTGATGTGTAATAGATACTATTACAGACTAAGAGTGCCTAAGTTTCACTTGAAGAAACTAAAATGTGCTTGTGAATGGTGAAATATTACACCAGAGACACTCATAATTAACAATCTAAGTGGGAGAAAGAAGATGATCACTAATTGACTACTTTTTGATGTAACAAATCTAGTTATGAGTTTCAATGAATCTCTCCCTGTACATAAAATGTTTACCACAAAGAACTTTACCTGCCGTTGATCCCGCTCGGCTTTGATCTGCTTCAGCTCTTTCCGGATCACGTGCCTTAAGGCTTTCAGGTAAGAGCTCATGTCATGGTTTCTTTTGATTTTTCCTTCAGAACCATAAGAGCTACGATCGCTTAGAATCTCTAAAGGATGTGGTGAATTGAAGAACACTCTCTTTGCAGCTCTTAGTCCCTTTTCTGTTTCGTCATTGTTCGTAGATGTTAACACATAAAGACCACTTCCTGGAGGAAGCAGAGGATGTTCAGGAGAGAATCTCTCTGATGGTTGCAGAATTAGAAGCTTTCCCATTGGAGAATACAATAAATTCTGCAGAAATAAAGGCAAACAGAGTAAGTAAGGCAAGAAACAACGATCTTACGATAAACAGTGTAAAATGTCTTTCACATTACCTGGTTATTCAAACAAGGATGGTTTCGGAAGTTTCGATTCAACGCCTTGAGAAGTATTGCGGCTCGGTTTGGGTAATTACACGAGAATGCTCGAGGAACGATATCTCTATGCATTGAGATTCCAAGGTAATGACTTTTAGGCAATCCGAGTTTCTGAAGAAGCTTATCCCCTCCGCACATAATGCAAGGCGAACCAAAACTGATCACCGGAAGCAAAGAAGAAGCCGGGACTTGACCTCTGATCAAAAGCATTAGGTTTACTAACAATGACAAGCTTCCACCTAGAGAATGTCCGCTAAAACGAAGAAAAGCACGGTTCTTGCCACGGGAATTGATATGCGCATGAACTTCAGGTAACATTTGTTCGTATAATCCTTTCGCAACTTCGTATATACCTCTATGAACAGGCACATCAAGCTCCTCGAACAGAACTGGCTCGAAGAGTAGATTTGCTTGCCATGAAGCTAATGAATCCGATCCTTGAATAATGAAGAACCTTGTCCCGGTTTTATCGTCGTCGCATACGAACCATTCACAAGGCGGTATACGATTCGATTTCAAATCATCCGCTACCGCTTGCTTAGCTTCTTCTTTTGCTGCTACGACTGCAGTAACCGAATCAGCGGTAGCGATTAGAGACGCTTCTTCGTTGTTCTCGTGACGTTTCGATGATCCGAAAGGAAGTACGGTTTTCGAATGCGAAAGGAGACGAGATGCTGCAGAAGCTGCTATTCTATAAGCAACAGTTGGATCGATTAGCTTCTTCTTCTCTTCCTCTTCCTTATCGCCATTGTTGTTGTTCTCCTCCTCCCTGAGATTCATCATCCTCTTCTCAATTGAAGAAGTAACAAATCTCAGTTTCTGATATTTCAACAGATTCTCAGGCTGTAACAATAAAAACAAGTCAAAACCAAATTATCAAACTTCAAAAACACACAGAAATGAGGTTTATGATTCAATCTCTAACCTTGATTTTAGGGATTGCATAAGCTAAATTCCCCAAATACGAGAGTTTCGCAAACATTTGTGCATCCTTCAAATCAATTTTCATAAGCATCTTCGAAAACTCTTCTCTATCAAACACAATCTCCTCTTCTTCTTCACCGACACTGCAGAAATCGCAATCGTCTTCGCTCTTCTTCGATTCGATAACTTCTTCGTCTTCTTCATCATCGCCTCCTCCGGATCGTTGTCTCTTCCCTTTCCAAATCGATCCAACCTCCAAAATCCTCAAAACCCAGTTTCCGTTTCCGATTCGCTCATCTCTCTCCAACAAAACGGCGTCGTCTCTAACCGTTCCTTTCCTTCTCTTCCCACCGATCCGAAGAAACTGAAACGGTCCACGTGTAACCCAACGCGACGCCGTTCTCTTCACCGGAAGAGATCCAGCCGTCGATTTCTCCTCCACAGAGCCACCGATCGAACGTATCAACGAAGGTCCCACCGGAATCTTCGGAGATACTCCTTGCACCGACATTTTTAAGAAAATACCATCCATGTTAATTAATTTTCCTCTTCCTTCTTCTTCTTCTTCGTCTTCTTCTTCGTTTATAGATCCGTATACGGATACGTGTTATACAGATGCCGGAAAATTCCGGCGATAACGTGCAAGTTTGAATAAAATCTGCCGTCGTTTTTTTTTTTGTCTCTTCTCAGTCTCCTTGTTCGATCAATCTTCCTTTGACAGAGATATGTAGAAATCAGGTGAACAAACTTTAAACACACCTTAATGCGGCTTAATTTAAGGTTAATATTATATGCTCGATTTATTTAAGGTTTTAATTTGTTTTTGTTAAGCTCGTAAGGTTAGGATTTTTTGGTGAGCGGTGTGGAGGACACGTGGAAGGTGTACAACTTCACCCTCCCACGTTTCTTGGAACAAAATCAGGTGTTGGATATTGCTGAGACTTCTTTTCATTCACAACAACTTTATAACCTAACTTGGTCGCCTAATTAATTATTTATCGCCTAATTAATTATTTATTTCATAAGAGGAACACAGCTGGTTTTATATTTTATTCGACAAAAAAAATGGAGACAATGAGTAATAATAGATTTAACAAGAATGGTTCAAAGCTTTTAGATTGATTTATAGATTATGCACTAATTTGATTGATTATCAAATGCAATAAGAAAAAATATATAGAGAAACCAAGAAAGAAAAAGACAAATTGATCAAAAACCTCCTCTTGGCCCATATTCCTCTTTGTCTCCTCTTTTAATTCTTCCTATATTTTAAACCTAGTCATGTTATACATTAGGACCATCATCACATGTTCTCTTTTTGATGAAGAAGAAGAAATGAGAGAGGAGTGTACTAAGCCAAGACTTCTTTAATCTTCTTCTTCTGATCATCAGTGAGAGAAGATGGAAACAAAACCTCAAAAGTCACAAAGAGATTGCCTTTCTTTGTGCTGTAGTGAAGTGGCATGCCTTCTCCTTTAAACTTCTTCACTTCCTTTGGCTTTGTAATTCCCTGAATTCAATAAAACCATTAGATCATAAAGATCAATGTCTGAGTATTTTGAGTGTAAAGAATTTTAGTGTTTACCTTGGAACCGATGTCAACTTCGTGTTCGTCCAAATGTTTGAATGATTTCTCGAAACCGACTAGCGCCTCAACCTGAAGAAATTTTGAAGTAGAATGAATAAATTGTTCGTCTTATGATGTAGAGATACAGTAGATGTTTGTGGCATTTATCTAATTACCAGTGTAATGTTGACGGTCATGTGTAGATCATTGGCCTCTCTTCGGAAAACGGCGTGTGGTGCAGTTTTGATTTTGAACTGCCAAATGTACAATAATGGTTTAACTCTCTGATCTTGAAATATTAGTGAAATTAAGGATTAGGGAAACTTAGGGCAGAGGCTAACCTTAAGGTCACCAGGTTCACCGTCAAGAATGGGTTCACCATCTTCATAGAAAGACACTTCCTACAAAGGAGAGATCGATAAGCTCAAAATGAGTTTGAAAGCTACTATGCAATGAAGTGTGTAGAGTTTTGAGACTTACTTCTCCGTCTTTCATTCCTTTCTCGATATCAACTGTGACAAAGTATCCTTCGCGTTCGTACTTGACATTTGGGCATTGGTCACAGACCTGACAAGAACCAGAGGATAGTTTATTAAAACCAGAGGATATTTAGACTTAACAAGAAGATCTGAGAGACTCGAATAGTTCCGCCACGTACCTGCTCTGTCATCTGTTGGAACATTCCAGGACCAATTTGTCTGTGATAAACCTCATTCCTGCAGTTGCACTTTCGCTTTCCAGGAGCTGGTTTTATCACATTCTTCTCCCTCCATACCTGATAATTTCAACGTTGTTGAGAAACCAAAACTTAACGCAAGTCTTTTCATACACATTTCTCTCAGAACCAAAACATTGGTCAAACGTAAAGAATGCCTTATTGACACTAGAAAACCATGTCCACTAAGTTATATTGGTTCGAGTGACGAGTCTATTTAAATCAAAGCAAGTATACATGTATAACTAGTAATGGTAACAAAATTATAACAGGGAGCTCAATATACATACCTTCATAGAACCTCCCATGTATAAATCTTCTAGAGTCGCCTCAAGTTCCACAATCACGTCATCACCCTTGACAACCTTCTCTTCTTCCTCCGACGAACCTCCTCCGCCGAAAAACCTAACAAGCACATAATATTTCTCTCTACATTAGAAATCTGTAACATTTAACACCAAGGTCAAACATTATCCAAATTTTGGAGCTTTTCACATTACAGTAAAGACACTTAACAATAATAAAAATCACACCTTTCTACTCTAACATTAATACATGATTCACAGAATCTGATAACCCCTAATCTTGTATCACTAGTAAGAACCTAAAGAGTTAACCATTACGATCTTCCAACAACTATTGGTCTATAATTCCATTAATGCTTAACATTTAGACCCTAAGAGACTTACTGACTAAATATGTCCTGCATATTCATGCCTCCTCCTCCTCCTCCTCCACGTCCACCATTTGCAGCAAACTGTTTTAACCCTTCTTCACCATACTTATTATAAATCTCCCTCTTTTCCTCATCAGACAACACTTCATAAGCTAATCACATCAACACAAACACCAATAAGTCAATTTCAAAAAGGGTTAATCAGAAAATGCAGAATTAGAATCTGCAACAAGAAAAGAAAAAAAAAACCATTGTTGATTTCAGCGAATTTGCGAGTCGCTTCTTCATTTCCTTGATTCTTATCAGGATGATACTTTAAAGCAAGTTTCCTATAAGCTCTCTTGATCTGTTCATCAGATGCACCTTTCGGTACTTGCAAGATATCATAATAACTCTTCCTAAAAAAAAAAAAAATCAAAACCAATACATTTCAAAACACTCGCATTCACAAACAAAAATAACACATTCGAATCGAAAGATTTTTTTTTTTACCCAGCAATGATACAAATGGCGTAAGAAAGTGCGAACAATACAATACACAGATTCGACCACCGAATCGCCATGGAAACGGGAAGAAAATCAGGAGAGAATCAGATCTCTCTCCTTCCCAAGGAATTTATACTCCAATCTCAGATTCGATTTCGATTAAAGATTGAAGATCTTCTTCTGAGTGAAAGAACTCGAAATCTCTGCTTCTACTCTCTTTCGCGGAACGATTCCAAAAACCAATTTACAATTCAGAACACCGTGGCCGGTTTACGTGTAACCAATCAGAATTAAGTCTCTGACGAACGTAACCAATAGATATCGTACACGTGGAAGGACAATAGCTGACTGTTCTTTTCGACGATTTTATTAGTACGACGTCGTTTGAATATATTTCTTAACAAGGCCCATTTACAATAAAGCAGGCCATTTAATATATGTCGATTATTCAATTTACTTTAATTGGCTCATATACGAGAGACCCACTTCTTTTTTTTTTTTTGTATTGTTCCATCATTAATAAGCCGGTAATGTTTAACAAAGTTACTAATTACCCTCAGCTACATGGGATATATAATCGAGATATAGTTTCTTGGAGAACAATTTTCTCATAACAATATGCGAATTAACATGTTAATAAAGCCTTACCTCAGCGAAAGGTGAACTCTCTTTTTTTTTTTTCCTAAAACGAATGGTTTTTGGTTATATATACAATGAAAATTGGTGTGTTTGAGCCTAGTTTGAAATCCGTGACTTAGTAAATGATGTGTCTTGGTCATGTTTCATTGCATGTACTTTGAAATTTGCATTATTCGTATAGAGGCTCTGTTCAATGGTAACCCTTTTGCGTCTTATGTGGTGTTCTTATAATATAAAATTATTAAAACACACACTCTCTCATCCTTTTACTCAACTTTATACATTCTCTTTCATTTTTTTACTCAACTTTTATTAATTTTATATTTAAACACTCTCTCTTCCTTTTAAAAACACTCTCCAAAAAATCTAATTTTAAACACTCTCTCTTCCTTTTAAATACTCTTTCTTCCTTTTAAACACTCTCTACTCTCTTTACTCAAATTTTATTAATTTTATATTTCAATATACCCTACAAAAACACTCTTTTTCTTCCTTTTACAACCATTTTAATAATTTTGTATTATAAAAACACAACATTAAACCCCAAGGATCACCATTGAAAATGTCAAATGATTCCCTCGGTCAATAAATTTCGTTAATCAATTAGGTATATAATTTGTTGCTTATCAATTTGCATGCAAAGAAACATAAACTGGTTTATGTCAGGTCCCTTGAATCTTTCCGCATCTCGAGGAAATAAACAAGAGATCTTCTTTAGCAAAAAAAAAAAAAACAAGAGATCTTCTTCTCATCTTCGACGACTTATTGAATTTTTAGTAGAATTATACAATGTAAATGGTAACGACATAATCCGTTGAAAACAAACAAACAAAAAGTTGGTGAAATCAATCAAATACTATTAATAATGATTTTTTTATGATATCTGACGGATTAATAAATTTTCTTTTGACAAAACATATATTCACATATAGTTTAATTGCGATTGGCGAATAATAAATACCCTATCAAAATCAATAAAAACAGACATATCACACGAGTAGGTCCAGACCATTAACACCATTTTACCGTCAATTTGAAAAAAACGCTGACAATAGTAAATACGATGTGTGACCGAAACAGGAAGTAAATACGGTGTTATGTGACACAACAAGAGCAATAAAATAACTATGGTTTTTCACATGTCTTCCACAATATGAGGAAAGATAGAAGAAAGTACGAATATAATTGCTGGATGATTGATCGAAATCGAATTGACTTATATATAATCCAACTTCAATTATAACTTAGATATAAAATCATTTCATATAATGTAAGTAGTCAATTAGTTACTAGATTTGATTTGGACGGACCATTTGATTGGTGTTTAGACTTTTAAAACTATAGAGATTTTTTTAGAAAGTATATAAAGTTTAAGTTTCCAATTAGAATTTAAAACCAGCTCCATCCATTGGTAAATTCTAAGAAAGTCTTTTAAAATAAAAAATATTAAAAAAGACAAGAAAAAGGAGAAAGATTAAAAATAGTATTGGAATTGGTTCAATTCTCTTATTTAATTATTAAATTAAAATTTATTTAAAATATTAATATTAAATTAGTTAGATATCCTTTAAAAACCTTTCTACCGATGGAACTGCCCTAAAAGTTTTAACAGCCTTCAAAATCTCGAAAAGTTCGCATTATTTCCATGTTCATGTTACATCGTTTTCTATTACAAAGTAAAACATTTAACGATATTTTTTTTTTAAAGTCTACAGCCAAAAGATTTTAAAGTTACAATATCACTCAATTATATAGTGAATTTATAATCCGATTATACGTACGCAAATACAACTGTAACTTCTTTTTTTTTTTTTTTTTTTTTGAAAATTTACAACTTAAACTTTTGCTAGTATTAAGTCTTGTGTCCCTAACAAAACGAACAAAATCAATAGGTTACCAAATAGTAACTTATAATTAAATTTTCACAATATATTAGCCAAAAAAATGAGCCATCTCGGACTGTTTACGAGCTCTCTCGACCGTGAATGAACCACCACTTTGGTCTCAAATATAGACGTACGTACGTGGCTTACTCTACGACCTGTGTGTCACCATCCCTTTAGCCCACTCTCTCTTCTTATTTTCCTTATAAATATTAAATAGCGAAGCAATCACTTTTTGTGGTGTCGTCACTTTTACTTCTCTTTAACTTTAGTTAGGGGTCAAGTAGTGATAGTGAAGTAAGACTTATTAGTCCCGCCGGAGAGAATGGGAAGAGCACCGTGTTGTGATAAGGTGGGAATGAAAAAAGGGAGGTGGACGGCGGAGGAAGACCTGATTCTCTCCGACTATATTAGGTCCAAAGGCGAAGGCTCGTGGCGGTCTCTTCCCAAAAATGCCGGTAATGTACACACGCTCTCTCTCTCTCTCGCATGCATAAGTGTTTTTTTTGTAACTTTTTGGGGTTTAAAATCTAGAAAGGTTTCTTAATTTTTTTTTTTTTTTTCATAGATCATGGAAGTTGTTTCGACTTAAACGGTGAAAACCACATGATGAATTTTTTATTTTTTTTAACTTTGAAGAGTTTAATTTGATCGCATGCATCTCACTCGAGATTTTTGTTGTTGTTGCTAACATCTCATTAGAGAACATTCTCTTGATAGTTTCATATTTGCATCAAGAAGTTAATTGGATCGATTCTACAAAACGTAAGTGACAAATGATATTAATCTTTTGCGAGTGGTTAATAAACGTTAAGTTTCAAATCTCATAAAGCAAGTTTCTGCGAGTTGTTAATAAACTGACAATTAAAGCATTTATTAAAACGTCAAGTAGTTGGCCTTGAATAGTACTCCATGGTATTTCGTTTCTGTGTGATGTACTATCCTTACCGTAACTAGTGTGTAATTAATTGTTTGGAGCCAACATAAAGCTTCGCATAATTGTTTCTTAAAAAACAAAATTCATTTTCACGTCCACATGGGAAATTGTATATTCTCAGAATATTATTTTTGCGTAGCCGTTACTTTCTTGTCCTCACAAACAAAAAAAAACCACAATATTTAGAAAAAGAAAACAAAAAGGCTTGACTTTGCTATGCCTTTAAATCTGACGTCATATTTATTATGAATGAATTGTTTCAAAAAGGTCTAAAAAGATGTGGAAAGAGCTGTAGATTGAGATGGATAAACTATCTGAAATCAGACCTCAAGAGAGGAAACATAACTCGAGAAGAAGAAGAGATCATTGTTAAATTGCATTCTACTTTGGGAAACAGGTAATTTATTGATATATGGCCTCATTTTTATTTTAAATGAGTATAGTAATAGCTTTCGCTGTCTTGTTATTTTTTAAATCTACACAAAATAAGTTTTAAGCAACTTCCTATTTATTACATTTGAGATGAGTTTTAAGCACAATATGAGTTATTTTTTAAGTTGACACATGAGTTTTAAGCTATTGATATAATTGACCTCATTTTTATTTTAAATGAGTATAGTTAGGGGTGGGCGTTTCGGTTTAATTTTGGGTTCGGTTTGGGTTCGGTTCGGTTTATTTGGTTTTAGTAAAACTCTAACCAAAGCCAACCAAACTTAACCAAACTTAGTTCGGTTCGGTTTTGGTTCGGTTCGGTTTTAATTCGGTTCGGTTTAGTTCGGTTTGGGTTAAGTTTGGTTCGGTTTTATTTAAACATAAATCATAAGTATTGTATTGTATCTAAAAAAAATCAGCATAAGTCATACATATTGTATGTTAGCTTTAATACGTATTGTAGGTTAGCTTTTAATACATAAATCATACATAAATTATACTAAAATAATCAACATAAATCATACATATGGTTTATATATTACTATTAAACATAATTAACTAATAAGTAAAATAAACATATTGGGTTTTCAGTTCGATTCGGTTCAAAACCAAACCAAACCGAACCATTTAGGTTGAGGGAAAACTCATCCAAACGGTTTGTGTGTAGACTTTGGTTCGGATTGGTTCGGTTTGAGTTCGGTTGGGTCGGGTCGGTTCGGTTAGGTTAAATTGCCCACCCCTAAGTATAGTAATATCTTTCGTTGTCTTGTTATTTTTTATGTCGACACAAGATGAGTTTTAAGCACTTCGTATTTATTACATTTGTGATTAAATAGACAATAATCTCACTTATCACCCCCCATTAATGCGTGTTAAACATTTAGTTCAAATAAATAGGTTTTCTATAGTCGAAAACACTTTGTCAAATTGTTACTCTACGTCTTTGTAAATGATTGAACAACTGAAAAACGTTAAACCTTAATGCAGGTGGTCCATAATTGCAAGTAATCTACCAGGAAGAACAGACAACGAAATAAAAAACTATTGGAACTCTCATCTTCGCCGTAAACTACACCATTTCTTCCAAAAATCAACTGTGGTAAATGTCGCCGAGCATCCTTATCCACCTCCACCTCCACTACAGTCGCGAAAGCGTAGACCCGGTAAAACCAGCAGATCCAACATGATGCCCAAAAATATCCGAAACCATAAAAACAACCAAAACCCTAATTCTCAACACGACGTAGTTTTACCGGTTATTACGAAAGAGAATATTGAGGGGGGCCAAGAAGACGCATTATTGGTGTTGTCAAGTAGTAGCGTAAGTGGAGCCGAGGAAGGTGGTATAGGACCATTTGACTATGGAGACAATGGTTGTTACAACACCGGCATTAATGGAGACCATGGAGTTATGTGTTTCAATGACTACATTTCCGGTACTTGTTTTCTACTAGACGAGCCTGTTACCGTACACGTGTTATCATCTGACTCGAACAACAATCCCATTAAAGACTCTGAGCCAAACAGAAGTTTTTCCTCCAATGAGCACGAGAATAACGATATGATCGCTGATGACTTTGGTGAATGGGACTTTGTTTGGAAAGAAGGTCAAAACCTTTGGGACGAACAAGAATGTCATGATTCGGTTTTGTCGTGTTTGTTCGAGAGGGGAGAAATGGAATCCGAGGTTAGACAAAGGGAATCTACCGACTTCGGAGAACCATTGAATCTTGACGAGGAAAACGAGATTGTTTCTTGGCTTTTGTCTTGAGATATTTCACACCGTTTGGCTTTTCCTCCGTTCGACTTTAGCTATGGTCTCACGTGGCATGAATCATTTCGTTTAGTTTGGAAATGTGTAGGCTCCTTCTTTTTTGTGTAAAATGTAAGTAAATACGACTTTTGAAGTTGAAAAATAAAACAAATTAATGAATAATACGGATCTTCTTCTTTTTTTCCATCTGTTTGAATTTCATTACCTCAAAGTACAATACATGATGGGATACGTTTTTGAAATACTAAAACCGAAACTAAGCCTTAAAGAAAAGGAGCCAAAGACAGAGCCCTATTCTATAAAGATGACACAAAGTGAGGAATAGACTTTTTTGGTTTGAATATAATTTAACATTCATTTTAAAAAATAAAAATAAAAAAAAATTGACTTTAATCAACAAACCTATTCTCAAAACTTGAAACAACACACTAAAGCACACCAACGAACAATCCATAGAGACAAGTAGATACCAATGCTCCAAAGGACATAAGAGACGAGATGATCAGTCAAACTCGAACTCACGATAACTGCAACATTGGTGAATATGAAAGCAGGCCCAAAGTAGCGCACATCACAAGAACTAATACCCACTCCAAAGATAACATGAAAACAATACGGAAGAAGGCTCAAGGAAGAAAATCCTGAAACCTGAAAGAGGATACACCAATTAGGATCACCAACTCTTACACGCGGACACAGCGAGTCAACCTCCACCACCTACAGGCAAGAAATCAACCACCTCCTCGCAAGAGAAAAGTCGAAGAACGAAACCACTGCAAGAGTTCAAACGCAAGCTCCAAAGGGACATTGCAAGAACTAGTAGATGCCTATACAATAGTAACTTTCAGACTGATGCACCTCGAAAACAAAATCCTACACCAAGACATGAACCATCCATCTTCAGAGGACAATACCGCAAAGCCGAGATAGGAACCATAAATATTACCCCTCAAATGCCAACTCCCATCGAATAAATCTCCCACAAACCATCAACATCCAACAGCCAAAGCAGACAACAACTAAACTTAAAACTAATGATACCAAATCTGATGCGGTTACAATGGAAGAGACGATGAAGAACCTGGGTTTGAAGGAAAATCTTATGTGATATAGATTCGCCGAGGGAAGAATACACGAAGAGCCACTGATTGCCTTTACTTGGAGAAGAGAACCACCGAAAGATCTGATTCTAGGAGAAAAGAGAAGCCCGAACAGATTTGGACTTGGTCTTGACTCAATGATAGAGTATCAAAAAAAGGAGTAAATCAAGCTCTTCAATACAAAGTTTATTATGAGGATCTCTTCTTTCATAACTTCACAAAATATTCAAGGATTCTAATTCAATATAAAGGCTAAATTGGTGGAAAGAAGACTTATTTGATTTACCTATTATTCTCTTTTGTTTTTTTTTTTTTTGGGTGAAACAGAGGAGACAATGTCTCCTAACTTTTATTCAAACTTAAATTAACGAGTTACATCCGGACCGACCTTGGGCGCGCAGACCCAAGCTCATCATCCGTCAAAATCGAACTCAAATCCTCCAAACAACTATCAAAAGTAAAAAGACCTAATGGCAATGAAAACGCATAGTTAGCTAGCTCATTTGCAAGACGGTTCGCCTCCCTATACACATGAACAATACGGACTACCCAGTCCCTTATAAAGAAGCCATGGCACAAGCGTACCAGGAACGACAGCGGATGTGTATCGCTAATCCCTGTCTATAAGAAACCCACCACCAACTCCGAATCGACTTCCAGCTCCAGCCGTGTAATGCCTTGATCCCAAGCAATACAAAGACCATAATACACCCCCCAAAACTCTGCCAAAGGAGCCAAGCATATCCCTATATTCAGCGCGAAACCTCCACACCATGCTCCATTAACATCCCTGAGAACTCCTCCTGCTGTCGCTAAACCCGGATTCCCTCTTGATGCTCCATCCGCATTCAGTTTAAACCAACCCTCTCTTGGTGGAGTCCACGATATCAGCCTCTCCTCGCGTTGGCTCTCAACCCCGTGATTCCCTACAAGCACTTGAGCCATTGTAACATCCTTCGCTATATCCTTTATAAATCGGATTCGATCTCTACACTTCCCCGTGGTTCCAAACACATTCCCACATCTCCACTTCCATCCCCACCAAACACCCATTGCGAACATAGTTGCCCAAGTGCTCCCTGCAATCTCATGTTCATCACCCAAATTTCCATATACCCATTCCAGTAGTGACATAGAAAAGAAGGCCAGAACCTTCCTCGGAGAAACCAGTCTTGCCCAAATACCCGACATCGCAGGACAATCTCGAAGAACATGTAAAATAGTCTCCTCTCCACTCTTACAAACTTGGCAAAGACTTGAGTCACCAAGATGTCTTCGGTGTCTCTCTGCATTTGTCATTATGACCTGCTGTATAACCAACCATAAGAAAACTCGAACTTTCTCGGGAACCATCAAGAGAGGGTTGGTCATCAAGAATGCTCATCAATCTCACCAACATTATACTTTTTCCGTAATACTTGAGCCCAAAGACTCTCTCGGTTATGCAATAACCTCCATCCCACTTTCCCTATCAAAGCTTTATTCATCTCCTTGCTTTTCCGAATTCCCAATCCACCCTCCACCTTTGGCGCACAAACCCGATCCCAAGCTATTAAGTGTTGTTTCTTTCTTTCTATCGTGCTGTCCCAAATGAAAAACCTTGAGACCTTATCCAATTTCCCCAAAATACTCGTCGGTAGCACAATTGTGCTCATATAATGGACCGGTATTGAAGAAAGCATGGCCTTAGTTAGCGTCACTCTCCCTGCAAGGCTCAAGAAGCGGCATTTCCACCCCGATAAACGCGAAGTAATCTTCTCCAAAACCTCCCCAAAAGCCTCTTTGTTGATTCGCTTTTGCAGTATTGGCATCCCCAAGTATTTGCCAAGTTCCCGTGTTGACTTGATACCTCTCGCATCACTTATCGCCTTAGCCAAATCTCGATGAACATTCTCCGAAAAGAAGATCTTCGACTTTTCCAAACTTACTTTCTGGCCCGATGCTATACATAATTTCTCAAGTACCCTCCTTATAACATGTACCTGCGAAACCGAAGCTTCGGCAAAAAGAATTAGATCATCCGCAAAGCATATATGCGATAGTTGCGGCCCACCACGTGATAAAGTAATCGGCTTCCACTCCTTCGAAGCAATAGAAAACTCAATCAGGTGACATAATCTTTCAAAGCATAAGACAAACAAGTATGGAGACAACGGGTCCCCTTGTCGTAAGCCTCGCTGAGGTCTGAACGGTTCAGACTTTTCCCCATTCCACAAAATGTTCATCGAAGGCCCAGTGACACACTGCGTAATCCATCTCTGCCAAATCTCAGGAAAACCCGCTGCTGCAAGAGTATCTGCCAAAAAATCCCATCTAATACGATCATAAGCTTTCTCAAGATCAAGCTTCAACAACATCCACCCTTTCTGGCCTTTCTTTCGTCTTATAGAATGAACTGCCTCTTGAACCACAATTATGTTATCCGTACTCAACCTTCCCGGAATGAAGCTCGACTGCGTAGGACCAATCAATTTTTTCATTATCGGTTTAAGCCGCATCACCATGGTCTTTGTGATGGTCTTGAAAAGCACGTTGCATAGGCTTATCGGACGAAACTGCATAATACGTTCTGGTTTAGCGACTTTAACAATCAAAATAACCAATGCATCATTCATTTCATTCGGTAATATACTTATATCAAAAAAATCCAGTACAAACCGAACCACCGATTCCCCTACCATCTCCCAACACTGCTGATAGAACCCAGGATTAAACCCATCCGGGCCTGGTGCCTTATACTGCCCCATACTCCGAACAGCTGCCTCAACATCACCAGCCGAGAATGGCTTGCTCAACCCCTGTAAATCCTCCCTCAATAACGTCGGAAAGCCCATTGATGATAATGTCTCCACCCTTTGGTCTACATCATCCATCGAATATAGACTTTTGTAATAAGATGCAGCCAACTCCTCTAACTCCTTGGGATCCGAAATCCACCTTCCATCCCCATCTTTTAACATCTCAATACGATTTCTCCTCCGTCGAATAATAGTGGATGTGTGAAAAAACTTAGTATTACGATCTCCCAGAGCTATGTATCTCTCCCGAGATTTCTGAAACCACAAAACCTCCTCTTGTTCTAAGACAGTATCAAACGCCTTCACTAACTCTTCCTCCTTCCATAATAGAGTGTCCGTTTGGTTCACATCCAGCAAGCTTTGAACCGTCTTGATCTCCGACAACAACTCGTCCTTTCTCTTATGAATATTACCAAACGTTTCACGATTCCACTTCTTCAATTTCACCTGAAGAATCCGTAGAGCCTCTTGCGTCGAAACATCCCCATTCCACGAACTAGCGAGCATCTCCTTAAAGCCCTCATGCTTAAGCCAAGCCGATTCAAACCTAAACGGCCTCTTTCTCGGATCCCCTCTATACTCCGGTTGTAATTGCAAATATAAAGGCGCGTGATCAGAAGATAAGAATGGGAGATGAGTCACCATAGCTTCTTGCCATCTCAACCTCGACTGGGCACAGCACATTACTCTATCCAACCGCTTCGCAACACATGTGTCTGCCCCTCTTCCCCTCCTCCATGTAAATTGATTGCCTCTAAACCCCATATTAATCAATGAACACTCCTGAATCCAGTCCCCAAATGCCAATGAATCAGGTGAGAGCCGACCATTACCCACTGTTCTCTCATCTAATATCAATATAGTATTGAAATCACCTCCAATAACCAGCGGCCCAACAACTCCTTGAATAACCGTGCTCAGCCGATTCCAAAGTCTACTTCTTCGGTTCACCGCTGGGGCTGCATAAACGACAATCAAGTTCATCACATCCACCCCACTCATCACTATAGCATGAATATATTGGTCCGATGAGTCCACAATCGTCACACTACCCACACTTGACCTCCATAACAACCATAATCCACCACTTTGCCCCACGACATCTACCTTAAAAGAATTCTCAAATCCTTACCCTTGATAAATCCGACTCGCTCTATCTCCTCCGGCGTGAGTCTCAAACACAGCAAGTATGTCCGTCTTAAACTTCTTCAGGATATACCTAATCGATCTTCGAAAGTTGGGTTTATTTGCCCCCCGGCAGTTCCATAATAAGCAATTCATTCTTACTTCATCAACCAATCCACAGACAAGAACAACCGGGGAGAACCGTCATGCTTGCATCACATCCACCGCTCCCATCGGTGATGTATGCTTCACTCCCTTCTCCTTGTTTCCATCTCTTTCAACAATGCTCGGTGAAACTCTCACATTCTCAACTCCGGCATTTATGTGCATTTCAATTCCCGACTCTCTCTGCTGGTTCAAACTCGTTCGAGCTTCAACAACTTTCTCATCTTTTCCCTCCACCCGAAGGCGTTTCCCAGATGCTGACCTCTCCGCATCTCCACTGACCGGACCAAAAATTAAACCATTACCGGGCTTCTGGTTACGGTTCTGTCTTGTCCTCGGACCGGAATGCTCGGTGGACCTAATGGGCTTTTGTGATCCTTTTCTTTTTCCTTGTAGATTGTCACGTAATTTTTTTGAATTTTGCTCACATTTACCTTGACTAATTTTTCACCAACTTGACCAACACTCTTCCTTGATTGTTGGAGAATATTCACATTTTCCTTATTCCCCTCCTCCATAATCTCACTTTCCCTTTCTCTACCAGAAACCATATCTTCCATTAACTCCCCAAATCTGTTTGATACCGAGATATTCCCTGAGATTTCCTGCAAATTTCTTTCTGATTATGTCTGTGATCCTCCCGCCGCAAACGTCATCCCCTCCGTCGGTGCTTTCGTGTTTCTCCTCCGTCCCCGCACTTCCGTAAAACCAACATTGCCCGTTTGTTTCTCATTGACTACCACCCTTGACAACTCCGACGCTCCTTCAGTTTGTTTATCCCTCCTTGCCTTAGGACATGTATGCACTAAGTGACCATACATACCACACGTCGAACAAATGTTGGTTAGACCCTCATATGTAACAAAGTACCTTTCCCCATTCACTTTCACCGTACCTTTCAATGGTTTGTTTAAATCGACTTCCACATAAACCCTAGCATAACGAGCTCGTTCAAACCCTAGCGTAGTCGAATCCACTTTGATTGGTTTCCCGAGCCCTTTGGCAATGCTCATCAAGATTGACCAATGGTAAAAATTCACCGGCATGTTAGCCATCCTAACCCATACCGGCGTCGTTACTATGTCATTTCTCATTGGATCAAAGTTTGGTGACCAATCTTGCACCATAAGGTGACTCCCAAAGGCACTCCATGGCCCTCCGGTAAGCGCCGCTAGATATTCCTCTTCCACATCAAATCGAACCATAAAAAACTGCCGAGCAAGATCCACAACATACATTCCACCCGCTGGCTTCCACAACTCCCTTAGCTTCTTAGTCAAGACTGGAATCGAAATAGCCCTCCCCAACACTTTCACAATCATACACCTCTTCCATAGCCCATTCATGGCTTCCAAGACCTCTGCCTCAATGGTAATATCCGGCTCTCCCTCTTCCCCATCAGGAAAGCTCAGATGTACCCTCTGCAAAACAAACTGATCTCCGACCACACTGTCCGGATTCATACGTCCTCCAACACCACCCCCAGCAACCTTTTGTGCCCACGACACTGCTCCGCCCGGAAGAGCTTCCGGTTGACGATCCTTCGACCCAATCTCAGACATGGTGACATCATGACTCTCCGAACCCCGTCTCCCCAAATCGCTCTCGCTCTGCATTTTTTCTCTCAAATCTTTGTATTCTCTTTTGTTTAAATGTCAATATTTGTATTTAGTGTAATTTATTGTAAAGATTTTCATCCAAGAGCTATAAAAAGCTCATTTGTTCCATTGTAAATAGAACTAGAAAGTTATCCGCGTTATACGCGGGATAATATGATTAGCGAGTAAATCAATATAGTTTGAATTAAAAAAAAAATCAAATACTACTTGTGGAAAATTGTTATACGGAATCTTAAATACGCTTTATATTTTAAAATTTTATCACTATTTTATATAGAAATATATTCCACCCATGAAATAATTGATAATAGTGGTTTTTAATTTTTTGATCAATGTATACAATCTCATAATCTTCAAAAATAACGATTTTAATTTCTTGGTCAATATATATAATAAAATGTATTAATTTCATCTCATAATATACAAAAATACAGTTTATGACTCAACACAATGTATTTTTTTATATAATAAGTATCGTAGATTTGTAAACATTGGAATATACGTTTTTTTATTGATGATTTCAAAGTGAAAACAATGCATTCTTTCATTAGTTTATTTTCAATTAAATGAAAATAAAATCGTGATTTATATTCCAAAAGTGAAGATTTAATATACTTTAAAATTAGCTTGTTCACAAATAATTATGCAAACTAACTACAAATTATTGTGTTTGGTTATAGGAATTGTCTTATGAAGAGTGTTTGGATAAGAGTATAGTTGAACTGAATGATATAATTTTAATTTAAAAACAAAAATGAGATAAATTGCAAGCTTGACACCTAATATAATGGTTTAGAATTCTTCTTCTTTAATATAATGGTATATTAGTATTTAATACTTTATTTCAAAATATAAGGAAAATATCTTTTATTTTTCATAATTAATACACTTTTGGAATATATATTATTTTTTTTGTTCATAATTAGTTTTATGATTTTAATCTTTAATTTTCGAAATATATATTTTAGCAAGTAGATGGTTTTGAAATATTTCGATTTTGGCAAGTTTATGATTATTTCAATGTGTTTGACATTGAGATTAAAATTAATCAACATTAGTTAATTAGGAAAGAAATGTGTTTGACA